>OX438948.1:14966893-15375400 GCA_949316185.1 Pyrausta nigrata
TGCCGCATCATCATCTGAGTATCAGCTAATGGCTAAACAGATAAGTGAATTAACCAGGCAAGTAGCTTCACTTACTAGCAGACTTAACGGTAACCCTAGAGCACGCTCGCGGTCAAGGTCAAATAGAGGTCAGCGTAGCAACTCACGACCACGTCAGCCCCCGGCCGATCACCCACATTGCTGGTACCATTACACGCATGGCGCAAAAGCTAAGAAATGCGTTCAACCTTGCACTTATTTATCGGAAAACTCAAGGCAGCCAGAAATAGCGGCGAACGACTGCCTCACATCATCAGGCCGCATCTTCGTAACTGACCGATCTTCTAAAATAGATTTTTTGATAGATACTGGATCTGACTTATGTGTATTTCCCCGGTCAGCTACTAAAGCACCCTGCACTAAATGCAAATATCAATTGACTGCAGCTAATAATACCATAATTCATACTTATGGACCAACAACGCTTCAATTGGACTTCGGATTGAGACGTAATTTTACGTGGAATTTTACAATCGCTGATGTTTCAAGGCCTATAATAGGAATGGATTTCTTGAGTTTTTATAATCTGTTGGTTGATTGCAGACAAAAAACGCCTCATCGACGGTACTACTAAAATGTCGGTGTCAGCTCAACAACAGGAATTCAGCGACGGCATATCATCAGTGAAAGTCTTCTGCGATGAATCAGAGTACCACGATATTTTGCGTCAGTTTTTAGAAGTTGCTAGGCCAGCAGGTATGTGTAGTTTGCCTACTAAACACAACACTGTGCATCATATTAGGACTACACCAGGTCCACCTGTTGCTACTAAACCGAGACGCCTGGACCCTCAACGGTTGAAAGTTGCTAAGAAGGAGTTTGATGATATGCTTGCCTGCGGAACCATCCGACCGTCTGAGAGCCCGTGGTCTTCAGCTTTACACCTAGTCAGGACAAAAGACGACGGATGGAGACCTTGCGGTGACTACAGAGCACTCAACGCACGCACTATACCAGACAGGTACCCAATTCGAAATATACAAGACTTTGCGCACGAGTTGTCTGGATGCTCTGTCTTCTCTACGATAGACCTGGTCAAAGCGTACAATCAAATACCAGTAAATCCACCTGATATACCCAAAACTGCAGTTACAACTCCGTTTGGTCTTTTTGAGTTCCCGTACATGGCGTTCGGACTTAGAAACGCAGCACAAACTTTCCAGCGCTTCATGGATGAAGTGTTGAGAGACCTAGACTTTTGCTACGGGTATATTGACGATATTCTGGTATTTTCGAGGTCCCTACCTCTTCACAAGGAACACCTGCACCAGCTGTTCACCCGCTTAAAAGAGTACGGCGTTCTGGTTAACGCATCTAAGTGTGTGAAGGGAAAACCAGAGGTAACTTTCTTAGGCTACAAGGTATCCGCAGAAGGAACTCGACCTATGGAAACCAGAATCCAGGCTATCCAGGAGTTCACATTGCCCAAAACGGTTGAAGAACTTAGAAGATTCATGGGAATGTTAAATTTTAACCGTCGCTTTATTCCAAACGCAGCTCACATTCAAGCACCGTTGAATAAGTTGTTGTCTGGACCTAAGATTAAAAGCTCCACTCCTATAGAGTTCACACCAGAACAGCTTTTAATAACTGCAAACGCTCACTATCAGACGCTGCACTATTGGCACATCCGGATCCAGCAGCTGAATTAGCTATCACAACAGACGCATCAGACGTTGGTATTGGCGCTGTTCTTCAGCAGAAGAAAGAAGGTAACTGGCAACCCCTAGCTTTTTACTCACATAAACTCAAACCTTCGCAGCAAAAATATAGTCCCTACGACCGAGAACTACTGGCGATCTATGAAGCCATTAGGTATTTTCGCCATATGGTAGAAGCTAGAGATTTCGTCGTATATTCTGACCACAAACCACTCAGCTATGCGTTTCAAAAGAATAAGGAGAAGTGTTCACCGAGACAATACAGGTACCTCGATTTTATATCTCAATTTACAACAGACATTAGATTTATCCCCGGCAAAGACAACGTCGTAGCAGACGCATTATCACGAGTAGAGGAAATCGCATCAGCAATCGATTACGAGAGCCTCGCGCAAACCCAGGATGTAGATCCTGAGTTACGAGACCTCATACAAAAGGAATCAACGCTAATACTCAAAAAAGTCTCAATCCCAGAATCGAAGCAGGAGCTCTACTGTGATGTCTCTACAGCTACACCACGACCTTTTGTCACTTTGCAATTCAGACGACAAGTGTTTGACTGCCTTCATACACTTGTGTCACCCGGGACGGACAGCTACAGTGCGACTGGTGACACAGAGATTTGTATGGCCAGGGATACGAAAAAACTGTAGAGAGTGGGCAAAGCAGTGTTTGGAATGTCAACCTTCCAAAGTTACCCGACATACCCGCGCTCCTCTCTCCACTTTTCCTAACTCCTCGGCGAGGTTTTCTCACATCCACCTGGACCTCGTCGGCCCTTTACCAACTTCTTGTGATTACAGGTACTGTCTGACAATAATCGACAGATTCACCAGATGGCCTGAAGCAGTTCCACTTCGCGACATCACCGCGGAAACCTGCGCAGCCGCACTCGTATCGCCAGGTTTGGCTGTCCTCTCAAGATCACGACGGATAGAGGTCGACAGTTCGAGTCGCGCCTATTCAAGGCGTTGGCTTCTCTGATGGGCGCTCACCATTTCAGTACTACCGCCTATCACCCTATCTCGAACGGCATCATTGAACGCCTGCACCGTCAACTTAAAGCTGCAATCATGTGTCAGAACACCTCACAGTGGAGTGAAACCCTTCCGCTGGTGCTGCTGGGCATACGAAGCGCATGGAAAGACGACATCCAATCATCGGCCGCCGAGTTGGTGTACGGCGAACCTCTTCGTCTTCCTGGGCAATTTCTAGCACCGACGGAACAGAACGACCTAGATGACATCACAGACTTCGCTACACGACTACGCCTACAGATGTCCAAACTGGCCCCCAAACAGACAGCCTGGCATAAGAAAGGTTCGTTTTACCTACCTAAGGATCTCGCTACTACCTCACATGTTTTTATGCGCTTAGATCATGTACGTAGACCATTAGAACCCCCATATGCTGGACCCTACAAAATATTGGAACGTCACTCGAAGCATTACAAGCTGGACGTGTCTGGAAAAGAGGTTAATGTGTCCGTAGATCGTTTGAAACCTGCATACATGTTACAGGAAACAGATTCTGCAACCATACCTAATAATGAAAATGAAAGGCGAACTCGCAGCGGCAGAAGAGTTCATTTTCCAGATTACTACCGACCGTAGTAACGGTCTCAGCAGGGGAGTACTGTAGCGGTGATCCATATTTAGTGTGAAATATAGATCAATCCGGGAGTTGAAGATTGCCACCACTACGCGGCGCTAGGTGCGGCGCCTTCGGCTGCAATCGACAAGCTCCGTGTATCCTCGGGCGTCGTGCACCATCGGCGCGCCTTCGGCTGTCATCGATTTTCCCCATTCGCCAGACCGATTCCGTGTTCTACGCAGAGAGGCCGCGCGCGCGCTCCCCGATATTTAGCTCGTATTTTAGAATTCCTAGTGCTCAAGTCTAATTTCTCTATTTCTTACCTTGTATCTTTACTTAATCTTTTCCTCTCTGCTCTAAACCTATTTTCATGTGCTTTCTATTTTTGTATCTCCATTCTTTCTCTGTAAATTCTACTTCTGAATAGAATAACAAAATTTATTTCTAACGGACGTTTAATTTCAAGTTCCTGTCGACCGTTAGGCTTTAGTTAGGTTTAGGTTAGCTTTACACACGGTCTCACCTACTCCTACAAAACTAATGTTTATTATTCCATTTAATGAGGTTTTTAACTAAATTTTTGGATACGGAAAAGGTTTTTTTTTTCATAAAAAAAATGCGAATTATTTTTTTTTCCTTGATTTTCTCAAACTTAGACCGTTTCGATTTTAATTATTTTTTTTCTAGAAATAGATAATATTGTAAGAAACATTCGTGCTAAGTTTTATAATGGGCGTGAAAGTGGTTTAGGAGCTAGACTAGAAACACTGTTGAAGCGTGGCGTCCTGCCCCGCGCCGCGCTTAGCGCCTGCCACTTGCGTGAGTTTGGAGAGTAGTTTTTCTTTAAGATAGTTTGATATATTATGATATTTAAATTTAAACGATTGCTTTTATTAATAACATGTTTATTTTCAATTTTTTACAATTTTAAATGCTTCGCTATTACTCGTTCGTTTTACCATAATACCTTCAGTAATAGGAATGAAGGCATGATATTTTTTTGTGCCTGGTATTGTAGCTGCCGACTCAAATCTGCTTTTTGGAAACAATCTATTTTGTTAAATATCCTCTTTTCAAGCATAGAAAACATGCGTTTGGGGTAATGATTTTCTCGCCCATTCGTACAAACGCTCGAATGTGGTAATTGCATTGTTTGACGCCGACTGTAGACTAGCTCGAGTCGCCAGACGTTTTAAGTTGCCCCCAAGTCCATCACATAGACTATTTTCGATCAGGAAATTTTCTCCAATGCTACCTATTGTACGGTATTTAGACTTAATAAAAAAATATATTTACAAAAGTGTAAATGAAACATATTAAAGTATTAAATAGGTATTAAAAATGTATTAGTATTATTAAAAATTTATTAGTATTATACAAAATATGCGAAACATTCCGTCAAAAGCTTTTATTTCAATGACAGTTTCACTAAACTCACGCAGGCAGGCGGCAGGCGCTAAGCGCGGCGCGGGGCAGGACGCCACGCTTCAACAGTGTTTCTAGTCTAGCTCCTAAACCACTTTCACGCCCATTATAAAACTTAGCACGAATGTTTTTTACAATATTATCTATTTCTATAAAAAAAATATTAAAATCGAAACGGTCTAAGTTTGTGAAAATCAAGGAAAAAAAATTAAATCGCATTTTTTTTACGAAAAAAAAATAATATATGTAAATATTTGAAATATTTTTTTTATAATATAAACACATTTTATTTCGTATGCAGAAAATTATGTACTTATTTATTGTATTATTATAAAATTAGACCAATTTTTGACCGAACTCGGACATTTTCAAAAGTCCCAGAAATTCCCTATTCAAATAGCCGGGATATCTTAAAAAAAAAACTGAAATTTCAAAGTGTATGGAAAATTTTAGTTCTCCACGTAACCGCTAGAGGCGCTGTGCAATTTTCTATACACTTTTTTTACGTCGTCGCTAGCGAGTAAAACCGCCGTAAACTCATGGTAACGGTACTGTCCGGATAAAAACGTTTGTAGTCACATAATAAGTAGATAACAAACAATAACTATATGGTATGGTGTTTAAATTTAGGTTTACAAAATAGGCAACATTACATACAGTTATACATTTTTAGTAGATAATTCTTTAACAATTTTTTAGGAAAGCTATTTAAAACATAAGGTAATTTATAATGAAAACAAGAGAAATCATGTGGAGGTGAGCCTGATGGTCAAAAGTAAGTGAATCATGGTTTGTGGTAGTCCCGAAAGCAGCCAAGAATACACAGCTTCACTCGACACTCCATGCATTGCCATATCGTGCGACTGGTGATCTTACGCACATGTGCGCAATACCAGCACCTTCCTCGCTTGACGTCGGCGTGCTTGGGAAAGTGGTTCCCTTCAACGACTGGTCGACTCTGGAGCGTTGCCATGACGTTTCGCTGCCTTACTGTCAAATCAAATCAATCATTTATTTGCCAGAATACAATTATATCAAGCAAGTTTTACATTGCAATATTGTCTTGTATTCAGCTTGCATGCAGGCGTGCAAATATTAATAACAGTATTGGAAATATTATTAATACATTATTACTACTAAACAGAATGACAAAAATATTATAATGATGTCAGAAACTGAAATTACAATGTCATTATTTAAATTAAAATGTCATATACTATATTGAATTATTTATTAAATTTAAAATATTCATTAAGGCTATAAAAACCCTCATTCAGAAACCAATCCACTGGGAATTGACAAAGACGCACCTATTGCTTTTGCCTCAACTATCGATAGTCTATCGATACTATCGATATTTTATCAATACTATTGATTTTGCCTCAACTATCGATAGTCTATCGACACTATCGATATTTTATCCATACTATTGCTTTTGCCACAACTATCGATAGTCTATCGATATTCTATAGATACTTTCCTCACAGTCAAAAAAAAAATACGGGAACTTTTGGAATATGTTTGGATACACCCGGAATATCGCTCAAAAAAGTCCCAGGACCTCCCTAGTGGGATCCACGGGCAATGCCCGGCCCGTGGATCCCACTAGGGAGGTCCTGGGACTTTTTTGAGCGATATTCCGGGTGTATCCAAACATATTCCAAAAGTTCCCGTATAGTAATTTTAAATGTCAGGGTCAAAACCTAATTTTACTGTACGATTGGCCTTTGTACGACACTAAGTATTGAAAAGTTCTTTTTAAATCAAAGGTGTTGAAGACTGGCAGGACAGCATGACGCACAAGTTACTCGTAAGCATTCTCGTAAAAAATATTAAATTTAAGTTTACAAACACGCTCACTGAAAACATGGTGACTGCACATTCAGGCGACTGAATGTGTGATCTACTTGTAAAACAGGTCAGGGGAACCTGATTTGTTAACAGGGTCACTGAGGTCAAATGACAGTCGCTCTACTGTAATTACCTGGTCTGCCATATCCTGGATTATGGTCTAACGCGGACCCCGGGCCGTCGCGTGCGAGTGCACAACCAGGATAACGCTAGGATGAGAAAGTTTACAAACACTATTGATATAAATAAAATATGTATTTAAACGTATCTTACAGGACCTACATATTAAATAGCTAAATAGTATAACTAGACACTAAAAGGATTTTTTTCACTACGCAAATATCTTAGGTAATTGTACAATTGAGTCTTCCCAGGCACCTGAATACCTTTTATTTTCCGTAGAGCTACCATTATATCTCTAGGTTTGTGATAAACATCGCTCAATTTATGTATTTCTTTTTTTACTTTGTCATGTATTCCATGGGATGAATTATTGAATAAGCTTTCATGGTCATGTTCAGAATCTGATTTATACATTAAGATAGCATCTGAACTTGCTTCGTATAAGAGATACATTCTGGCTACGCATTGTGGCCCACGTTTTCTGACTTTATTACATCTGTAAAACTTTTTTGTTCCCTCCTCGCCTTGACTGGTATAATGATGCGACCAAGTTTCTTCATTGATAACCGCTTCAAGGGCTGAAGTGACATCGTTGAATTTTGCTTTGAAAGTCCAATCTGCGTGTTTGCGTTTCTTTTTTAACGTCACATGTTTATTAGATTGTATGCCATCATCAACGATATCATGTTCCTCTCCAAATTCGTTTCTAGACTGACCTTCAAACGAAAAATAATTATCTACCTTATTTTTTTATTCTGAAGACAAGAAAAAAGGAATTTCTTTTTTGAAAACATTTTGACACTCGAAAAATAGGTATAATAAGGGGGGTTCCCAAAAGAATAAAAACGATTATATAAAGAAAGATTTATTTATCAATTTAACAAATACATAAAGTAATAACCTTGAAAGAAAGCCAACGCTTAAAATACAAATCAGCAACATCGAATAAGCAATACATACATACCTATAATTAGTTTTCCCTATACTATAAATTATTGCACTGCAAATATAAATATTGCTTAACAAATTAGTCCTATAAACAATTCAAAAATTTACATCATTTTTTTTCCTAATTTGGTGCTAAAAAGTTGTGTAATGTACAAAAATATAATTTCCACATTAAATATACTAATGGCACATCAAAACAACCCGGGTGCACATACATAATACTTGCACTCTTAACAAATTAACGCCTCTTTGCCTAATTTTTCTGTTACGCAACTTACGTTACGTTACGTAACCTTGCACAAACTTTTCGTATAAAAATCAAATATATCCCTGGCATTAGTTTGAGTCAGCGGAATGATTTTTTTTGCAATTTTGGTGGTATTCTGTAGGACTCAAAATCTGTTACACTAATTTGGATGCCTCCCTCTATCCCTTGTGGATTACAAAAGATTACAGAATTCGATGGACAACAATACAGATTTTTACATACTATGTATTTATAATCTAACGAGAGTAAACTATACTTATATAGGTTCTTAGACTAATGATGCATGTTTGGTGTAAAAAATAATAATAATTAATAGTAGGTTGGCATGAAAATGTGAATGTGTGAGGATATGTGTATGTGTATGTGATGATAAGTGTGCGTGTGTATGCGAGTGTGTGTGTTATGTGAAAATTTGATTATGTGTGGTCAGGAAATTCTAAAAAGTAAATCCAGACATATAGGGTAGTCTCTCTTGAACATATGATGACATGGTACAACTAAATTGAGTCAATACTAGATAACACGAATACTGTCCCCTAGAATTTCGACTATAGTGGCCAATCTCAACAGAGATTACCTGACTGCGCGGGAGATATTATAGTGCACAAGTGTTTGCGCAATACACAGGGGCACTCTCTGTTCCTTCACTCTCATAATTCGGTGAGACGGCAGTCCGACATGACCGTAGAGAGATCAGGCGCAGGACCGACGGCTTAACGTGCTTTGATTATTACATATGTAATAACGTTAAATGAAATGGCCAAACTCAGCTAAACTGCAGTATTTTAATGCTATATTTTAAAAAATAAATAATTCTAGAATGGGTTTGTCGTGCGCCAGATATTATTACTATTATATATGCAATAATTAAAAGAATAAAAACGCTTTACTTTTAAATCCTCTGTTTTTCATACAATCCTCTAGGCTAACAAATTCTTACGGAAGGAGCTAGGCTAGTTACTACCATACTTTTTCTATGTACGAATACTTACTAACCAAGCTATGAAACTCTGTTATTGGCTTAAGTGACATCATACTTATTAAGTACACAATGAAATGTAGAATGTAAAAAAGCTGTTGAGTTTCTCAATAAATAAATAAAAATAAATGAATAGCGATGCATCACGAACTTAAATTGCTGTAAAAAAATATATTTTAAGGTAACTATTTTGCTGTGCAATCAGTATTTTTGGTTAAAATTGGGTTTTTTTTAAATATAAAAAACGAGGATATTTAACAAAATATCCTCGTTTTTTATATTTAAAAATATCACTGGTACTGGTACTGTTAGATATCCAAACGTACAACAGTACGTTTGGATATCTTACAGTACCTGCATATTTAATAGTTATGCACTAAAAGTATTTTTTTCACTCCGCAAATATCTTAAGTAATTGTACAATTGAGTCTTCCCAGGCACCTGAATACCTTTTATTTTCCGTAGAGCTACCATTATTTCTCTAGGTTTGTGATAAACATCGCTCAACTTCTGTATTTCTTTTTTTACTTTGTCATGTATTCCATGCGATGAATTATTGAATAAGCTATCATGGTCATGTTCAGAATCTGATTTATACATTAAGATAGCATCTGAGCTTGCTTCGTATAAGAGATACATTCTGGCTACGCATTGTGGCCCACGTTTTCTGACCTTATTGCATCTGTAAAATTTTTTTGTTCCCTCTTCGCCTTGTCTGGTGTAATGATGCGACCAAGTTTCCTCATTTATAACCGCTTCAAGGGCTGAAGTGACATCGTGGAATTGTGCTTTGAGAGTCCAATCTGTGTGTTTGCGTTTCTTTGTTAACGTCACATTTTTGTTAGCTTTTGTGCCATCCTCTTCGATATCATGTTCCTCTTCATATTCGTTACTAGACTGACCTTCCAGAGAAAAATAACTATCTATCTTAATTTTGAATTCTGTAGACAAGAAAAAAAGTTTTTTTATTTTTATTTTTTGAAAACATTTTGTAACTAGGAAGAATAAGGAAGGGTTCACAAAAGAATAAAAACGATTCTATAAAGAAAGATTTATTTATCAATTTAACAAATACATAAAATAAAATAATAACCCTTAAAATAAAATTCAGAAACAACGAATAAACAATACATACCTATCATTAATATTTCCTTTACACAAAGGTTCTCTGGAAGAGATCGCTCTTGGGGTTTAGACCGCCTGATGTGTACATCTTCCTGTACAAATTGTATTGTTATTACTTTTATGGTATGCCATAGTTATCTATCTATCTATCTGCATATAAGAATAAACTCCGAGTTTTAAGTTTATATATTTACATTTAAGCACGTATGAAAATACTCAAATATACACAAAGGTGAAGTCTTAGCTCCAGAAAAAAGTTACTACTATTTAGGCTCATTAGCAGCTGCCTGAGGTCAAAAATCAGGTGTAGCTGTGGTCCAACTGTACAGTTTCCTCAACTAGAGCCGATTCCTTCTTCAGTCGAGTCAGATAATATCTTAGTTGATTAATCGTTGGGAGTTGTATACCCTCTTTCATTCTTAGAACATCCAATATATGCTTACACTTCTGATTATCAGCATATAATCTCCTTATTTCCAATTTCACTGCTTCAGATATCCCATAATCTTTACTGTCGTGATCTTCGTGATTAGTTTTATACATATACACAACAGCTGAAGATACATCAGTCCTGAGGTACATGCCAGCTGTACAATGTGGTGCGTGTTTTGTTATTTTATTGCATCGATAAAACAACAATTTCTCTCCTTTTTTCGTTTCTCCTGTGTAGTAAGCAGACCAAGTTTGTTCCTTGTCTAAAGATGCCTGAGCTTCAGCCATGTTTTCAAATTGCTTGACTAAATTCCAATCGCGTTGACGTTTGTTTTTTTTCGGTTTCTTTTTCTTCTGTACCTCCACTTCTTTGTTTGTGTCCTCGTCAGTTTGATTCATCAGTACTTCACTAGGTCCATAGGCCACGACGCTCCTGATAAAAAAAATATATTTTAATTTCACCTCATAAATACAAAAAACGTTCCTGTTTTTTTAAAGGCAGATATTTGACCGCAATCTCATCTGATGGTGAGCGACGATGTGGCCGATGATGTCTTACTAGTAACAGCCTATTCACTCTTATCTTAAAGAAATTCAGGTCATAGTGCTTAGGAAACACTTCAGCCGGCAACAAATGCCATGCTCTAGCTGTACGCATTATTTAATAATAACTCTGTCGGATATCAAATTAAGGCTGACGTTAATTCCTTAAATAAGAAGTATATTAAGAGGTATAGATTGGTACACCAGAATAAGTTATTTTCGATAGGACACATTTTTTTACCTGTGCCACAGAATAAGTACTAGTACTTCGTACAGAAGTATGACTGCAATGTAATTCAAAGAAATATCTACTTAATGTTGTCAACGATATGGTGTAATTCAGTTCGCCTCAGACTTAAGCATATTTTCGTGTAGACACCTACAAAAATACATTGCAAGATAATTTCATTCTTATAACTCTGGAATATGATTCATAATACACTAAACCTATTCAGTGACGTACTTTCACGCAACGCGATAGGGTTGACTGCCACAAGAAGCTACTTACGCCATCTAGCGCATCTTTCTAGAACTTCATTCACGCTCGTCCAACCAGCAACCTAGTGTCGCGCACCGCCGGTGAATAAAACGCGGGAGCGACACCCAACTTGTTTAGTCCCTTACCTAGGGGTCGCCGCGCGTAGGTACGTTTTTGCTACCTACGCGGGAAGATACACAGGCCTGCTTGTGCTCTCATTGGTACAATGACACTGGACACTGCATTCAAAAGATGCATGTAGTAAAATACTTGTATAAATAATAGGTATATTATTAAATAAAATCACTTTAATAAAATAAAGACAACGTTTCGAGTAGTCAAACATCAAATTTACTCAAAAATTGCATATTAATATAAAAATCGCCAGAATAAACTGTCGTATTTGTATGTTAGATTAATTAATAATATAAAAAAATAATACCAAACCTAAATAATTTAAACCGTATTTAAAGTATAATAATACTCATGCTTTGTTTCACTATCTTCCTTTAGCCGTGATTATGTAGGTATACCCATAAGAAGTGTTAATATATTATTGCACTTGAAAAAATGACCGCCAGAGGCGGGAATCGAACCCGCGTTCCTCGCATGCCGGACGATTGCCTAACCTCTCGGCCACCCTGGCGTTGGCAGAGCCTGTCAAAATTTTCAAGTGCTTTTTAACGCTTTTTCAAGTGCAACAATTTATTTAGATTGCAAAGTGAATGCTTATCACTTAAAAACAATAATTTATTATAAGAAGTGTTTTCTAATATATAGTTTAAAATACTCTTAGGCAAAGTAAGATGGTGCAACCAAGCCCTAGCAATTTCTTAATAGCACTAGAATTTGTGTAAAATGATGATTTTAAACTACAAAAATGATTCTAAGGATCTTCTCTTCATGGGTGTTGAAGACGCTGCAATTCTATCCATTGCAGGTACAACAAGGTAATAACACCAAAAACACTGCGTAAACTACATACTATTATTATTATTTCATTACCATATAGTATAATAAAAAAGTTAAATCATATAAATTCTAAATAATAATCCCATCGATCTATCATAATATAGTATTCAATCTAACGCAAACAACGTTGGCTTCGTTCGAAATATAAAAGTTTCTTCCGAATTATTATAAAACAATATAATTTAGAAAAAAACGACTAACGAATTTGTGAGATACACTGATAGCGAAGCGAGCAATCATGTACACACATCAACCTACCCTGATCTGTCAAATTTCTGTAATCATATTTCAACCTTATGTTGATCACAATATAGAGTTCCATATCATTGGAGATATTTTGACAGATTTGGGTAAGTTAATGCGGGGCCCACTGTACTATCGAAGACAAGTGCACCTCACCCTTTAGGGCCAAAATCGTATGCACATCGCATCGTAGTTTACTACACAAATAAAACCAAATAGCTATTCATATTTTTATAACTTAAGCAATTATTTTGCAAGTTTTTACGAAATTAAATCAAATTTCACTTACAAAAATTAATCGACTGTGTCATCCGGTGGGACTCGAAACCACGTCCCTTCGCTATCCGGGCGAGTGCTCTTACCAACTAAGCTACGGAGGACGTTAGTCAGTCGACGAATTCCTGCATATACTTGCCACGCCAGCGAGCCGGCGTTCGATTTCATCAATACTTGGGGAATGTTCCCGCATGTATCCAATGGAAATATTTTTACTAATATTTAACCATCAGTTAAGATGAAATCAGCTTAACTTATCATATTTTTATAACTAAGCAATTTATTTTGCAAGTTTTTACGAAATTAAATCAAATTTCACTTACAAAAATTAATCGACTGTGTGTGAAATAGCTATTCCAGAATTTAGGCCAGTGGATATTAACATTAAATTCGCAAAGCACGATGTAGTGCTGCATTTTTGGTATGTTGTTTGGATTAGTTAGGGTGATGTAAATCCCAATTTGCAACTTCGAAAAATTTGTGCTCGCTGCGCACCACGTGATAAACTGCGAAAATTTGGGACATTTTTCACTTTTTGCTCTAAAAGTCATAAACTGTGCGTTTCCGACAAGTAACATTCACTACACAAATGAAGGTTATTAAATTTGCAACAATTTAAGCCTAATTGCAGCTCTCCAAACCTTATAACGACTAAACTGTGGCCATTCGAAGATGGTTCGTTTTTCCCGAAATATTGAAATTTTTAGTTTTGCTCCCGTTTGAAGCAAAAACCGCTCGTTCTATGAGAAGGTCGTATAATAAAGTTGTAGTGCATTTAATTTTTTTTCATTAGAGCATAGAACAAAGTCTGTGAGACAAATAGTTCACTCACAATATCTGAAAAACACAAAGAAGGTAGAAATAGATTTTTAAAGAATTGAAACTGAGGGCATATAAAATCATAAAAAGGATAATACTTTTTCATTTGCAGGATAGGTAATTAACAAAAGTACAAAATTTGGGAAAGTAAGAAAAAAGATTATACGCAAATTAAATGTTTACGAAGCTGCAGTCACTCGGCGTGTTTTTTTTTGTTGAGGTTCAATTTCTCCTTCCTCCTCAGGTTTGTCACGTTCCTCTCTGGCATAACTTATGGTACCTGGCATCAGATGCAACGAGGTCAAAAGTAGCTGTAAGACGATCAATGACTTGCCGTCCCCATGTATCATCTCGACGACTGGCTGCATCGAGCATTGATTCCCTAATTGTCATTGATTCTACTTTGAACATCTCATTTCTGCGTGATTTGGGAAGTTTGTTTTGGAGCTGGAGAAACTCCTCAGTGATTTCCTCCGCACAAAGGAAACAAATGCTCCGAAGGTTCATAGGGCCCGATGTTCTAGAGGTTGATGGGCGGGGTTGTGGAATTTGATCGCCTCCACGACGAGCACATGCGTCAATATTATGCCGAGCGGTGAATCTCTTTTTGCAAGCATCGTGAACACTGACTTCGTCTAGCTTTTTCAAAAAAAGTTCATCCTCTTTGAGGCCACGCTCCACACTCGAGTTAATTAGAGTTTGGATGCCACGTTTTTTTACAATTACCACTGTACTGTCACCTTCCTTGAGTGCCAGCCGACACACAAAGCAGACTCCCGGTGGAACCGTCATTTTTATGACTATTTAGCCTGACTTCGTTCGCGTTAATAAGATAGCAGTTTTTTGGCTGCTCCCCTGCGTTACCGGGTAGGCTACTTCCAATTACTATCTTGTGCAAAAATCAAAACCAAAACATAAGCCCGAAGGCATTTGTTTAGTTGATGGGAGTTTTAGCCAGTTTACACTGTTACCGCCTTCACCGCGTGGAGGTACTCCCAGCTTATGTTTTTATATGCAGATTGTGAATGATTGTGTTGTGCTCTAACAAAAGAAAATTAAATTTTCTACAACTTTATTTTACGACCTTCTCATAGAACGAGCGGTTTTGCCAATATTTTGCTTCAAACGGGAGCAAAACTAAAAATTTCAATATTTCGGGAAAAATGAACCATCTTCTAATGGCCACAGTTTAGTCGTTATAAGGTTTAGAGAGTTGCAATTAGGCTTAAATTGTTGCAAATTTAATAACCTTCATTTGTGTAATGAATGTTACTTGTCGGAAACGCATAGTTTATGACTTTTAGAGCAAAAAGTGAAAAATGTCCCAAATTTTCGCAGTTTATCACGTGGTGCGCATTAAGCACAACTTTTTCGAAGTTGCAAATTGGGATTTACATCACCCTAACTAATCCAAACAACATACCAAAAATGCAGCACTACATCGTGCTTTGCGAATTTAGGGTTTTTTAGTGTCGATTTCTACTGGCCTAATTCTAGTCCAAATAGACTTCTAAAATAATCTAGTCCGTCTCTTTCCGTTTCCTCACCAGGGAAAGCGATATAAAAACATAACCCTCCTTTCGCAGTCGGGTAAAAATAACTTATATTTAGCCTTAGACAGGGCACCATTGCTCAACATTTTAGTCTCACTCAAGAGATACCAATGATTTATTCTGAGCCTTTCTCTGTAAGTGCAACATTTGGCTTCGGTTTCTTCGGTCTTTTTGACGGCGAAGAAGAAAGCCTTGGGAGGTGGCAATGCTCGTCGTATGCTGCTTGTATGATATCCAGCTTGTCAGGCGACGTCTTTATGAAGGCCTTACACCCAGTCCTGGTTCTCCTGGAGCAGTGCCACAGAACCCCGGTGCAGGAGAGGACTTTGAAAGTGTAAGTGTAGTTTTTGTAAACGAGCAGTGGATGCTTGCCTTTACCTGATGGTATGAGCACCCCTGTGAAATAAAAACTGTTTAGAAAAAGTCCGTGAGCTTATAAAGAACAAATCAGGGCTCTAAAATTTGTATGTTTGTTAAAACTATTAACCGTATAATATCATGTGGATCTGAAAGTCAAACTACAAAAAAACTGTCATTCTTATTTCGCAAATCGTTTATTATAGTTTTAATGAGTGAAAATAACGTTTTAGTTTAGGAACAAAACCTACCTAAATATAACATTTACAAGGATAAATAAACAGTACCTATTAAATTAAGGTCATGATTACATAGGTCAATATAATATATTATAGTTACTTGATTGTTTTTGACCAAATTACCTAAAATGCGAAAATATTACTTATTTTTACGGTCAACTTGTGTTCGGAAATTCGCATTGAACTCTTTAAGATTTTCATAATTAAAAATTTTATATGAGATCATTTCCTTTCAATTATATTATTTTTGGATATATAACCACGAATTTTACGTTACACCGTTAATAATAGTTCTATAATGTAAAATATAACTGTATACTCGTACTTACGAGGAGGCATAATTTTATCAACAGAAATAAATCATTATTTTATTTTATACTATTTATTCTATTTTTGTACGCATCGGAAGCATTTGAATTAGGTACCTACTTACAGTGTTATATTTTTGTAATCTGTAGACATACGAATAGTATCACATGCATTGACATGTGGGGGCATTTTGGGTAACGCGACTGCTCACAATATAGCCGCCCCTGTCTGGCATGCTATAATAAGATGCATGACCACATAATAAATAATGCACAGCTCAGTGATTTTAGGTGACTGTTTACACAAGTAAAGTCTTCGAATAGTACTATGTACTTCATTAACATCGCAATAAGCAATCGCAGGAAAAGGACAAAGAAACGGCAAACCACTTCATTAAAATTGCCAAGAAAGTCGTTGTGTGGGTGATTATATCGTGTTCGTGGGTTAGGCCCCCGGTGTGTGAAGCCCCTGTGGTGGAGGCGCCCGATTTTCAAGTAAGTTTTTACGTCGGAATAAAAGTCGAAATCGGGGGCCTCCACCACGGGGGCGTTATTATATCCTCACTCAAAATTACGAATATGACGAAGTCAAGACTCTACCAACCAATTCATCGCCGAGGTTTGACAATTCTGGATTGTGTGTGCATTGATGCTTTTTTTAGCAAACCTAGATTCTGTATTTCTATACTTTAGCCTCAATTTTTTTTTCTAAAAGCCCAAAGCTAATGACAATACTGTCTATAAAGGAATAGAAGTTACTACTTCGTTCACAATTACAATCTATATACTACAAAATACTACACTTTCAAACTAGGCTAATACAAACAGCCTAAGTTATAATTTACATTGTTGTACTTACAATTTTAAATCACCTAGCATTTACACGCCAGGTAATATCTATAAGTAATATTACAGTGAGAAATAATATTGTGGCAAGACAATAAATGCTCAGATTAAATAAATGCTACAATGCCACCTGTAAACTGCTATTACATTATTTTAGTATTAAAAATAATAATAATAAACACGCGTAGAATCTTGCACTTTTTATAATACTTATGGGTGCCCCGGTTGCCCAGAGGCCAAGTGTAATTGATACGGCTGATAACGCGATAGCTACGCCCCTGTACCGTTACCATGAGTTTACGGTGGTTTTACTCGCTAGCGACGACGTAAAAAAAGTGTATAGAAAATTTTAGTTCTCCAAGTAACCGCTAGAGGCGCTGTGCCGTTTTCCATACACTTTTTTACGTCATCGTTAGCGAGTAAAACCGCCGTAAACTCATGGTAACGGTACTGATCGAATCGAATATACTCAAATAGAAAATAGCCAAGTAGTTTTATATCAATGACGATTGACTTGGCAAAATGTACATATCCTGCGGTTTCATGTCCAAGATATTATCTGGAAGTTTCGGTGGTGGGTGGTCGTGGACCTTATGGGTAACCGCTCTGGATCCAATACTGATGGCGGATGCTCTGCAACCCTTCAACCTTCTGGAACAGTACCAGGACACTCTCCCATCAGCGTTTTGCTTCTGATAGCTGAATGTGTATCCAGAGAGAAGGAGAAGAGGATGCTTACCCCCTCTCTTAGTCCACAAGTAGGTACCTGTAATGATTGCAAGTTAGTGACATTGCAAATAATGAATCCTAGAGAAATAGAGCAAGCAATTAATTTCGGGCAGCGACTAATTTGTTCAAATTATAAGCGGCAAGCAACTATGTTAAACCATCATCACATAAGCTGGTGTTTTTAGCCGACTTCAAAAACGGAGGAAGTTCTATGTTCGACAGTTCATATGATTTTTTAAATGTATTTCTCCGTCAATTGAAGACCGAAAATTCCTCAAAATTCTTTTTTCAAATGAAGGAGTATAATCTTGAGGTGGTCCCACTTTCACAAAGCCAGAATCTGACTATGGAATCCTGGAGAAATCGAAGGAAAAACATTGTATGGGCACGTATACAGTTTTTGATACAGCATCATTACGCATTTAAGCGTGTACATCCGGGAGTCATAATTTTATGGTACTGAGCTGATGTCGGAAGTCGTATGGAACTTCTCAACGAATAGAGATTTCTTAAAAATCGCACTAAAAATAGAAATAACTTTTTTGACCTCAAGTGAAAAAAACGTGGAAGGAAGTGGGTGCCACTTCAGAGTATTCGTATGTGCGACCTCTGTTATGTGTACTTCTATGCTAGCAACGACTTCATTCCACGCTTCTTTCACTTGACGATAAAATAGTAGATTATTCACCAAGGGGGTAAAGTGATGTCTTACGTCACGGGCGTCATATTGAATCTCGAGCGTAACGAGGGATTCGAGTGTTTACTCCCGAGCATAGCGAGGGAGGGAGCGTGTAGCGAGGGATTTAAGCTCGCCCAAGACGAAGACATCTTTATCCCCGAGGAGAATACTCTGATTTTCACACTTCCTACGAGGCAATAAAAAATGTACTACAAAAAACTTATTTTATCTACATACTTATATCCTTTATAATACCAGCGGCTTTACATCTAACGGACTCCGGTGTCAAATAAATTTCGTCACTCGACAGTTTTACTAAAACATTGTTTGTAATTTCTTAAAATACATAGGTTTTTTTTCTTTATTTATTTCTTTTTTAGAAGCGCGTCTTTTTTTCATTCCATTCGTGCTCAAATTCTTGGCTGCCAGGTTCAAATTTCAAATATGTTCTCTTTGGTGCGGGACGGGCTAGTGTGATCATGGGGGCGCGTAATGTAATTTCATTCAACATTACGTGCCTAGGGATGCAATGACTCACTTTAAGTCAGGTTTGCATGACGTATAATTGAACATTGCCGAGTAGGTAGTGTGAAAAAGTTATTATAGCGATTTTTTTAAGGCGGTTTTTTAAAATTTTTTTTTACCTTGTAATGCTTTCTGCGAGTAAAATTCGATTAACACCGACCCTTACTTAGGTGATCAGACCTATATCTGTATATAAAAAAATGAATCCTTATTTATCTTGGTCACGTAATAACACAAGCGTCCCGGTCCCGGCTAATATTTGTTGATATCTGTCGTTAGGCCTAGTCAGAAGCCCCTTGGGGGCTGATAACATCTGATAGTAAGGTTAGTCACTTGCCTTACAGACACCCCTTCACCAATCCGCACTGAGTCTTCGTGGTGGAGTATGGATCTTACCTCCTCATAGTTAAGGTAAGGCCTTTGACCAGCAGTGGGATCTAATAGGTTAACTTTACTTTTTACGCTCTAACTTGAGAAGGGTTTTATGGAGAGAAATACTGGAAAATGGTTTGGTTACCTTAAGATCACCACTATTCCCTACGTAATAAAAGCTATTTTCGTAGTTCAAATGGGTGTCCTGACATGCTGCCAATTGTACATATCATCAGATAAAGGGGAGACAATTTTTTGACCACAACTGTTTATTATGTAAAAAAAATTAATTAAAATTGTTTTATTTGTCAAAACGACAACTTGTTTTTATGTCCAAAAATTTTCGGATGTTTTTATAATTAGAAAATTCAAATTAGAAAATCATAAAATATTTATATTTTATTGTAACCCTGCTGCCATTTGCCAAAAAAACTCATTTTTTTTTTACAGTTTAGGGACGTAAGTTCACACGGCTGCAAGTCAGACTACACATGTTGTGTGAAACTACCTCTATTCCCTACGTAACACAAGCTGTATTCATAGTTCAACCTTGACGTTCTGCTAACTGTACAAATTAAATATTAGGTATGACCAGATAGACAGGACTATAAGGCCTCGCATTATCATCATAATCTTGTGAACTCGGTACAGTAGGAGGATGATCATGGTAGTTCTTGAGGGTGACCTTCGAGCCATTGCTGACTGCCGCTGCCTTGCATCCTCTTCTTCTCCGAGAACAGTACCAGAACACTCGACCACCGCTGTACTGCTTCTGAACACTGAAGGTATACCCGTCGAAGACTAGCTGGGGATGTTTCTTGTTCGTCTTCAGGAATATACCTGCGAAACAATTGTAGTACAATCGGCAGGTTACCCACTTAAACTACGAAAATGGCTTTTATTACGTAGGGAATAGAGATGGTCTCAAGGCCAAAGTGGTGGTAGTCTGACGTGCAGCCGTGTGTACGGTCGGCAGCACGTCAGGTTACTCATTTAAACTACAAAAATGGCTTTTATTGCGTAGGGAGTAGAGGTTGTCTTAAGGCCAAAGTGCGGTAGTCTGACGTGCGGTATGTTAACATCTAAAATTAAAATGAGGGCCTAAGACTGTGCTCAAGCACAGACCTTTATGCATGGTGCACTGATGGAATTACAAGCAAAAAAAAATTGAAATCTATATTTGTAGAAATTCATCTTTTAATTCAAATATAACAGTTTTATTAAACTAGTGATATTATAAAATTTTGGAAAGGTAAAAAATACTTAGGCGCTAGTAATTTTAGTATAAAAGACACTATGTTCCACATCAGTCAAAGACACTTGAAATATCAAGATAAATATATTTTTTAAAATAACAAATTATTTATTACCTTCAACAATATCTTTTTAACAATATAAATTTGTTTTGTTGTATCATAAACTATCAAGTTACACAATATAAACAGTTTGAAAAAAATATTATTATTTCCACAACTTTGGTTTTAATTTTATTATCTTACAAATATACAAATAACAGCAACAAAAACCTATCTTTGATTCATATTTCCGTACAAAAATAATGATTAAACAAAACCTTAAAATTGGTGCTACATACAGGGTCAGTGTCTAAATAATAACAAAACAAACCCCTTCTGAGGTGACATTCTCTGACATAAATTATATAAATCTACCACAAAAACATTTTTTTAAACCAGAATAGTAAACTCACTTAAGGCTTTATTTGCATATAAATTGATTAACAAAACAATATATATCTCTTAATTAATAATAACAAATCTGATTAATAAATTCTAACAAGGACGTCATCTCTTTTGATGAACCTCGGTTTTCTGTGACTGTGGACCCCGCGGCCATCCAAGACCCTATACTGGACGTCGGTGAAGAGCTTAGCAGTGCACCGCTTAGCAGTACCAGGCTGGACCATGGAGCAACGCCACTGGACCACCGTGTCTTTGCTCCTCTGCAAGCTGTAGGAGTAACCCTCGAAGACTATGAGCTGGCCCCCTCTTTGGGACTTGGCGAACGTTACTGGAAATGGAACGAGAATAATAGTTCCAGTTGTTGGTTAAGAGCCTTTATAGAAGAACCTAGGAGTGGACGTGAAAGACCCTTGTTCGATTTTTTGTATGGTCGATTACTTTGATCATGTAACCACATCAAGGATGCCTTATTATAAAAGATGAGAATAGTAGATTATTCACCAAGGGGTAGTGATGTCTTACATCACGGGCGTGATCTTGAATCTCGAGCGTAGCGATAAGGATTCGAGAGTTAGTTTAGTGTTCCCGAGCATAGCGAGGGAGTTAAAAGTAGCATCCTGAGTGCAGCGAAAGATTTAAGCTCGCCTAACATGAAGACATCTTTATCCCTGAGGATAATACTCTACTTTTCTCACTTCCTACGAGGCAATAAAAAGAGATTGTACTACAAAAAACTTATTTTATCTACATCTATCCTTTGACTTTTTGGCAGATTATTAACAATACCAGCGGCTTTACATCTAATGGATTCCGGTGTCAAATAAATTCCATCACTCGACAGTTTACCATAAAATCATTGGTTAGGTTGTACAAAACATAACTGGTAGTGTTTTAGATGCGCGCGCTTTTTTTTCGTTCCATACGTGCAAAATTCTTGACTGTCAGTTTCAAATTTCAAATATGTTCTTTTTGGTGCGGGACGGGCTGGTGTGAGATGCCTACTAACTCTTATTCGCTATTTAAATCACTTCACCTCCCTTGGGGCGTAATGAAATTGAAGGTAGAAGATAGGTAGTGTGAAAATTATGTTCTATAGCGTGTCAAGTCGGTCCCTTTAAATGGAAGAAGACACGCGGTAGACCCTGAAGGCGAAAGTGACTACGCTCCTCAGCAGGTATTACATATCTTGTTCTTAAGGATTTATAATACGAGTATACGTAAAATATCTAGTTTGGGATACAAAAATAAAAGTGCAATAGGAAGACATTAACTTTATTTATTTTAACAAAAGTAGTCTTCACAACGAGATCAGTTTGGGATTTGGCATACAGATATTACGAACTTACGATGCCATCACATTGTTTACATGGATTTAATGTTTTACTATTTGAACATCAAGATCTATATCAAGACAGGACAATTATTTAACCCAATTTGATTGGATATAGAAAATATGACTAGTACTATTGTTTACCTAAGATGCATACATATAAGTTAACATTATATTTGAAGATAAAATTCAGGTATTTTGTGACAGGCTTTTTTATAATAAAAACAGGTGTACAAAATTCGGTTTTGACTAAAACTATAGAAACTACTTCAACCCCAAGGTAAGAACGGACTATAACGATAAAAATATAAAAATAAATTTCCCAATAGGGAAAAATATCGAATAAAACATCGATAACATACAAAACAGTTAAAATTGAGCGATGCATTAAAAATAGGTACCTAGTTGTTAAAATAACACTAACATTGACTAGAAATAAGTTTTATAGTTGATAATAATTATGAGATCTGTTTTAGGAAATACATATTATATTTATTAACGTTTGGTTACTGCTTACCGATATTAGTACTATGGTACAACTAGTTGTAGTACTAGTGGTATGGTTAAATATCACAAAACAAAGCATTTAATTTCATTCAGATGAACTCACATTTAAAAATGTCAAAATTCACAAAAACACTGTATTTAAAAGTTATTTTATACACTGATATTTTTTCTATTATTAAGTCTGTTTATCCATTTGAAAACCTAAAATATGAAAGTTTTATTACAATATGAAGGTATTATGTATGTCAGAAATGCTCTTTGCAATGGTCAGTTCTAATTATTCTTTCAATCTGGAGTTTATTACATCTAGGTAAATAATTAAAAACTAATCAAGTAATCATACTAGACTTAACATATTATAAGAATGTTATTGAAAGATAATGTAAGGAAACACTTGAAAACTAATGAAATCATAGGATTCAATGAACATATTTTAGTCCTTATAAAATATCTGGGACAAAAACATGGTAGAATGTCTTGGAAGATTCAGCAATAAACTGTCACCACAGATGAACATAAAACGACTGGCAGGCCCCCTGCCTAATTCGATGGCTTTTAAAATGTCATTCTAAGTTTCAAACTGACGTCAAATTGCTTTTCAGACGTCAGCTGTACGGGACAGTCAACCTCGAGATCTACTTCTCCTCTTTCTCCTTCTGCAGTTTATTATCATGTTCTATGTCCATGATACTGTCACAGCTGATGCAGAGCTTCACTTCGTGGTCTACGCAGATATACTGCTTGCACTTATTGCATATGGTTTTAGTCTTTCTGTCTCTGGAACGGGCGCAGAAGCGACACCTCTTCGCTTTCCTGGGTTTTGGGTCCTCGGGAGGGTCAGGAACTTCAGTAGAAGGCCGCGGTTGAGGAGCCGGTGGCTTTTTTTGTTTTTGGTTATTTAATATCGAATATTTCTTTTTCTGAACTGATTCCACCTTACTCTCCGGGAGCTCAGGTGCTGGAAGCAGCAGAAACGAAATTTAAAAAAGAACCAATTTTGTAGACTCGTTACATTGAAGAACATAAAGATAAAAGTGTTGAAATTAAATAAGAAGCTCACAAACTACAGTTACTATTGAGAACACATGCTACATTTCCATAGATCCCAAGAGGTCTCAACCAAATGTCTTTGCAAAGTTTAGTTTCAAAACACAGCTGCTTTTATTATAGTTGCACATCATACACGAGGATCAAGTAGACAAAAACACGCATGTAGTATTAAATGACATAAATTACTTTTAAAATCTAATAAATTAGGACTTAGAATACCTTCCTATGTTCTGTTACATTATAGGTATAAAATTGTCATCGATAGTATAGTAAATGATTAATTTTTATGTGTTTTCCATCTGGCATGACGCGATACTCCGGTGGGGGATGGTTATGGCTTTTCCGCACCTCCAAGAGCTGGTCAAAATCATTCACCCGGATGGAAGCCCGACAGATAGTGGTATTAGTGCATCTCCATCTTTGACCGTTTCTCATATGACCGTTATAACTGTACACGTAGCTTTTATACAAGAAGTACTTCTTATTGGTATTCATAAGATAAATTGTTTCTAAATCTGTAAGAAATGACAAAAGCAATTTGATCCAAGTTGAAGACACGTAGTTCACTCAAAGTTAAAAAATATTTAGTCAGAGCATGTCGCCTTATTTTTTGCGTCCCTAAGGAGACTTCTTGTTGTCTTCGAAACAAGACACAGACATCTGGCAAATATTACAAGTACTTGCGTTCTAAGACATTTCTACGCATGCTGGGTTGAGTTAGTGTGCCTGCAAGAGTCAAAATACAAAGTCGTGTTCCAGAGAAGAACCAAAAAGAGTGATATAATTTAGAAACGTAAAGCTAAACAGCTGTCCAAAAAATAGGTGAATCCATAGACAATTTCGCAGGGATGTCAAACGATGACATCAGCCAGAGTTAGACTAAAACGCTCGAAAAATTGTAAAAATACGTAAGAAAATGCATGACTTTTGTAACCTGTCTCTTTTCGCTTTTGAGCTCAGAAAGAAACGGAATGATCTTAAAATATAAGTCTTAGAGAACACATTGGAATTGTGCCCACAGACGAGCTGTTCTACTACAACTCAACGACATGTAGTTGAGTTAGAAAAAAGGCATGCCTTTTTTCTTTATATTTCGCAGATGTTTTAATGATAAATCAACTTTTCAAGATTTCTTTATTATCTTTACTGACCTGACATAGATCTCTTAAATTATGAACATATATTATATTTTAAAAATATTGAAAATAAACAATCTTTCTTCTATCAACCTAAAGCCAAATATTATTAGCTTCACTAATTTCACCATGTAATTTGCCGATATTTTAGTTTAAACCCAATCTGTAATGGAGGTACCGGTCGTAGACCAATAGCGACGATCCCTTCAACTTAAATATTTGTTATTAATTAATATTACATCATAGGCTTAGTTTTAAATAATGGTCTCAATAAACGAATTATCAAAAAAAAAAAATTGCCGATATTTTTAATTAAAGGAGACACACAGATATTACACGATAGGAATCTAGTTTAAACTATTCTGACGTTAAAAGCTTTATCAATGAAATGTTCTTTATGGCTTCGTCGAACAAGCCTAACGTACGTCCCGTTAGAGGTCTGATAGTGTTCCGGTGGTGCATGAGTGTGGGTTCTGTACGCACCTTTAAGTTTCCCATTATTGCTCAATATAATATACGCCCGGCAGTCATGGGTGCTGGTACACCTCCACCTCTGACCAAAACGGGAACCATATTTGAAGGAGTACGTGTATTTTTTGTACATCATGTATTTCCTACCATTGGCCAGAGTTATCGTTTCCAATTGCCCTGATGAAATAGTATTTGTTAAAATCCTTTTTAATGAAGATGATAAGAGTAATTATTTAAATTGCTTAAACAAATATAATAAAAACTTCCTATAATATAATTAAAATTTGTAATTAAATAGAGCATTTTCACCATCATGCATGCAACTAATAATAACTGATTAGGTATTTATGTTTGATATGTACAAAGAATTTAATTATTGTGCTTTTTTAATCGTTATAAAAATATATCCATATATTGGAAAATATTATTACATTTCTCAGATCCTAAAGTAAGTAGCTAAAGCACTAGTGTTATGGACACAGAAACAACGGTGGTACCGACAACACCCAACCCCGTTGTGTTGTTTTTATATAAATACAAAATATAATAATCGGCGAATATTCTTATAAAAAATATATTTAATTAATATAACGTCTTATTTACATACCTTACTATTTAGAGTTTTAACTTACGAGTTATGTACATTAGTTGTTTCACTAACCGATGCTCTTAAGGTGAGGGAAAACATCGTGAGGAAACCTGCACATTCAGGCGACTGCATGTGTAACCATGATCCAAAACTGGTCAGGTTCCTTTGGTAACAGGGTCACAGAGGTCAGATGACAGTCGCTCTACTGTAATTACCTGATCTGCCACATCCTGGATCATGGTCAGCGGACCCTGGGCCCTCGCGTGCGAGTGCACAACCGGGATAACGCTAGGAGGATGAGGATGATTTGCATACCTTACTACCTCTTAATAAGATTGCAACTAAATTGCTTCCAAGTGGTTTCATAATTTACGTAATAGCATAGAAATAAATAAATAATACTGTCAATAGAAAAAACAGTTTGTTTGACGATTTTGAATGGATAAAAGCATTCAGATTATAATATTAAATTATAAGAATTCAAAATAAATTGTTTCTCTAACTATACCAAAAGTAATATTTTGGTATCGTTGGGAATAGACTTCATATAAATATTAAGAAACTAGTATTCGTTAAGAATAACAATTTACTACGACAATAAACAAATACCATTGGTATTAGTATGTTGGTATTTGATGGGAATTACGATTTGCGGGCATTTTTTAAGCCTTGCAATAAACTCCGGTTGCAGTCCGTATGAACCTCGAAGGTTGGTGATTGTGTTCCCCTGAGGCTTTTATCAGGTGTCCATCAGTTGAGATCATGATGAAGGCCTTGCATCCACATGTGGCCCGCCATCTTTGACCGATCCGGGAAGCGAACCCGAAAGAATACGTATAGCCGTTGTACAAGTAAAATTTCTTTCCGTTGATCAAAGTTATCAGTTCTGGTTCGCCTGTCAAAGGATGTAAGTAGATTTAATTCTTAAATTATTGAATGGGTAATTTAATACCTAGTTACAGTCACCGCACACCAGACATACACATTTTCGTTGCAAAAGCGCCCCTATAATAATTACATAAGATTGCGGCATCGTATGTGCTAGATGTGAATTGAAGTCCGGAGCGCGGACTACACAAAGATGGTGGGCGCTTAATAGATACAACAGATATATCGTGTGTAAATGATCTTCGATAGTAGAGGTGGTGGAAATTAAAAGCGGACTGTATTTTAAATAAAAGTTATTATTCAAGACGACTAGGTTTATAACGCAGAAACAGTGACCGCTCACTTAGGTGCTATGGAGAGGAGTGTTTTTGCGGGCATCGATGTTCGCCGGCGAGCCAATCGTCGCTCGGTTCGATGTTCTTCGCCGGTGCTCGGAGGTCCTCGTCCCGTGCGTGTTGTACGTAACATATCACGAGGCTAGTGCGTGAACATGCTCCCCGGGTTGAAGTGGAAACTTCAAGAAATTGGGAGGGGGCAGATGTTGTTGAACCCGCGCCGAATGGTCCCCTTCTTGGTCTTCAGCTCGGCGACCCTCACGATGCCGTCGGAGCCTGGGTAGACCTGTACGACGCGACCCAGCAGCCAGCAAAAAGGTGGAAGTGCCTTATCCTTCACCAGGACAAGGCTCCCCCCTGTGATATTTCCCCTAGATGAGGACCACTTGGTTTTTTGCTGCAGCAAAGATATATATTCTGTATTAAAGCGTTTCCAGAAGTGCTGCTTTATAAATTCCACCCTTTGGAATCGCTCGAGTCGACTTATGTTTCCGCTATCAGCCACCTGTGGATGCGGAACGGACGTGAGTGACCTTCCAATTAAAAAGTGTGACGGAGTAAGGGCAGAGAAGTCAAGTGGATCAGGAGAAAGAGGAGTAAGAGGACGGGAGTTAAGAACAGCCTCTATTTGAGCTAGACACGTAGCCGTTTCTTCGTACGTGAAATGGGTGAGTTTAAGCAGTCTTTTTAGATGATGCTTAGTAGAACGAACTGAGGCTTCAGCAAGCCCATTAAAATGCGGGCTGTATGCAGGTGCAAAATTAAAATCGATTCCCTCTTGAGCAACATCAGAGGCAATATTTGAATCCTGCAGAAAGTGACGCAATTGATTACAGGAACCGACAAAGGTAGTGCCGTTATCAGACAATATACTACGAGGCTTGCCACGGCGCGAAATAAACCGGTTTAAAGCAGCATACATGCTTCCTTGGTAAGATCCGTAACGAGCTCCAGGTGAACAGCTTTGACAGCCTGACAGACAAAAATACAAATGTAAGATTTTACAAGTTTGCAGCCCCTTCCCTTACGGTCAGCGATAAGTATTGGGCCGGCATAGTCGACACTGGAATTTAGGAAAGGAAACTCAAGGTTGCTTCGTGATTGTGGAAGTTGTCCCATTATGGGTTGTGTATTTTGTGCCTTGTGACGGAAGCATACTGTACATTTCTGCACTGTGGCCCGAGTTAAGTTTCTACCCCCAAGAGGCCAATAATTTTGACGTATATTTGCCAAGAGTAATTGCGGTCCTGCGTGCAACATTTTATTTTTGTGAACAGTTTTAAATAAGATTTTTGTTAAGTGATGTTTACTGCACAAATGTATCGGGTGTTTGACATTATAGTCGTAAGGAAAATTATCTAACCTTCCTCCGACGCGAATGATGCCGTCGGAGTCAATAAAAGGTGATAAAGAAAGGAGACGATTTTTCCGAGGCAATGTATTTCCGGATTTTAAAATGGAATATTCATCCTGGAACATTTCACATTGAGCAGTGCGCAAAATGCAAGTTAATGAAGATTGGATTTCCTGATTTGAGAGACAACCCTGTAATTTATTATTTTTATTCTTTAAATTGTAGATATATCTTTTAATGTAGGCTAAGATTCTTTGTAAATAGTTAAAATCTGAATATTTATTAATTAATTCGTGTGTAATTTGATTCATTGAATTAGGATTTTGATCACCAGAATGATTTACAAAATTACAATTTAATTCTGGCAGGTCTTGTTTCCCGATATCTTTTGACAACTAAGGCCAAAAACATTCGTCTTGTAGTAAAAACGTGGGGCCTGATCACCACAAAGTAGATTCGCTGATATGATCAGCCTTCACGCCTCGGGAAACAAGGTTTGCGGGATTGTCTTTAGTTGGCACATAGTTCCATTTAGACCCAAAAGTAGTCTCCTGTATCTCATTGACGCGATGTCTAACAAAAGGTTTGAGATCAGTTGACGGTCTTGATAGCCAACTTAATACGATCGTTGAGTCGCACCAGAATACGCAGCGCCTGACTGGTAAGGTAAGTGATTCCGTCACCTTGGTACACAGTCTTGCACCCAGCAATGCTCCACACAGCTCCAATCTGGGCATGGTTGTGGGCTTAATAGGGGCAATACGATTTTTAGACGCTAGTAATCGTATTGTAACTGAGTTTGAGCTATCAACAGAACGTATGTATAAACAAGTACCATATGCGTTTTCACTGCTGTCCGTAAATACGTGTATCTCATGATAAATGTTGTCGTTACATAGAACCCATCTCGGAATTTTTAATGAATTTAAATAATGTAATGTATTGACAAACGATTGCCATTGATCCCTAATATTTTGAGTTACTTCCTCGTCCCAGTCGCATTTATTAAGCCATAATTGTTGCATGACTATTTTTGCTTCGACTACGCAGGGTCCGATTAAGTCTAACGGATCAAAAATCTGACTAATCACAGACAATATGTGTCTTTTTGTGATTGTTGCATGGATGTCGATATTTAAAGAAAACGACAAAATATCTAATTTGCAAATCCATAACAACCCTAAAGTTTTTGTTGAATAATTGTCAGATAAATCTAAATCAAGGTTCGAATCATTCTCGACATCGACAATTTCCCTTAAAATATCAGGGCTATTAGACTGCCATTTCCTTAAATTAAGTTTAGCTGAAGCTAATATAGACTTAACTTCCTGACAGAGCTCAATTGTACCGCGAATAGTGTCCGCGCCACTCAGATAATCGTCAACGTAAAAATCGTGTTGTATGCTGCGTTTAACCTGTTTGTTATTCGTTACGTCAGCGAGGCTTACGAGACACTTCGTAGCGAGATACGGCGCAGACGCCGATCCGTAGGTGACGGTGTTCAATGTGTAGGTTTTGAGCGGCTCAGAGGGATCCCTTCTAAATAAAATACGCTGTAATGGACGTTGAACAGGATTTAAAAGAATGGCCCGATACATTTTTTCGACGTCCCCAGAAACAATGTATTTGTGTTGCCTAAACCTAACCAAAATTGAAAAAAGATCAATCTGAACCGTAGGACCCACGTATTGGATGTCATTAAGTGATATCCCAGTACTTGTTTCGGCTGATGCGTCAAAAACAGCTCGCAACTTGGTAGTGGCGCTCGCTTCGCGCAACACGCCATGGTGGGGTAAAAAATAACTAATCTCATCATCCCGGTTAGTTGGCAAATTGGTACATTCAGTCATATGTCCTAGGGACTCGTATTCGTCCATAAAGTCTACATACAAATGTTTGAAATTAGGATCGCGCTCGAACCGTTTCTCTGATGATAAAAACCTACGCTTCGCCATGCCGTATGAGTCACCGAGAACACTAGGGTCTGCAGTGAGCGGCATAGTAACTACAAAACGGCCGTCCGAACTACGGGCGGTATTTAAACTAAAGCTTGTTTCGCAGGCGCGCTCGTCTAAGGAAAGGCAGTGTTTGGGTGAAATAGAATCTAATTCCCAAAATTTATTTAATACTACGTCATCTGTTTTAGTGAAGTTGCAAAAATGTGGTTGATTTAAAGTTGATTTAGAAGGTACGGAACCCGACACCAACCAGCCTAACTTACTTTCACACAACTTTGGCATTTTTTTTCCTAAATTAATATAATTGCCCTGAATGACATCCCAAAATAGCTCGGCAACTAACAGAATATCGATGTCTGACAGAATATTAAAAGATGGGTCCGCTAAAAATAATCCTGTAGGTATTGGAATGCATTCAATGTTTACATAGGAAGCCGGCAAACGTTTAGTTATCTCTGGTAGAATAAAACAATTAATTTTAACTTTGTAGTTATTGTAAGAGGACTCGATGTTAGGTTGCAAGACTGTGTACTGGTACTAGATAGATTATTAATACCTGTGACTTTGGAACTAGCGTCAACTCGAGACAATCCGAGTTTGGTACACAAGCTGTCAGTAACAAAATGTGCTGTACTACCGCTGTCGAGCAGGACTCTGGCGTTGTACCTATCGCCTTTGTCGTTCACCACTCTCACCACTGCTGTGGATAGTAAAATATGATTCTGAGAGGTAGGCTGTATTTTTGTAGACAAAGAGACAGTATTGTGCGAGGTAGTAGGTATCGGATAATTTTGTACTGTATTCTCGGGCTCCTAGATGCAACAAAGTATTATGTTTGCCTTTGCAGTATTTACAATTTGAAAATCTACAGCGTTTTTTTATATGCCCAATACGCAAACAATTCATGCAAACCTTAAAATCCTTTGCTTTCTGTAATCTATCCTCTACAGTTAAGTTTCTAAAAGCATCACACGAATAAAGAAAATGATTTTGAGAACATAAAGGACAGGTTATTTTATTTTTTACATTATTATTGCTATTATTTGATGATTGATTTTGATTTGATGAATTATTATTTGATGTAACAATGAAACTATTTGATTTATTAAAATTATTTGTATGTGTTATTTGTGATTTTTTATTGTCCTCTATTGTTTCAAGTAGATCAGCCTTGTTGTTGATGAAGGTACAAAACTGAGCTAAAGTTGGGGGATTAGGCAATGTGTTACGATATTCCTCCCAATTTCTAGATGTGATGCTATCCAATTTTAATGACATCATGTAAATAATGAGAGTGTCCCAATGCTGTGTAGGCTCATTCAAAGCTTTTAATGCCCGTATGTTTTTATTAATGACGTCAACAAGACGACGCAAAGAAAGGCTAGATTCATTAATTACGGGGTCAGCGTTGAATAATGCCTAAACATGATTGTTTATTAGAAGGCGACTGTTATTATATCGATCGCACAACAAGTCCCATGCCATCTCATAATTTCCGCTTTTAAAATCTATATTTTCAATAATTTCAGCGGCCTTGCCTTGAAGAGAAGCACGCAAGTAATGGAACTTGTTTATGCTATCGATACCAGAGTTATTGTGAATTAAGGAAAGGAAAGTGTCCCTAAATTCCAACCAACACTGATAACTGCCATCTAAGCGGGGTAAATCAATTTTAGGCAAACGAATAAAATTATTTCTTGTCCCACCTGATACCTCGGAGCCTGATACAGAACCTGCACAAGGGTTGTCCTGTTTTTTCCCAGCAGCCAGATGCTTTTGTCCCATGGCAATCAAGGGATAATAGATTTCCTCAAACTTGAATCGCTCAGAGTAGGCATCCTCGGGATTGTCTGATAACAGCTCGATGTCGGTCTGCAATTCATTAAATTCATCGTATAAAGCTTCTATTTTATAAAATCGACCTTCCAGTTCTAGTAACTGTAGGTCGGACAACTGTTCACAGCTATTTATGATGGACATGTAGTTACTAAAATTAGTGATTCTAGCTTTAATTGAACTACGTTTTTTAATTAATTTGTCAGCCATTTTGGAAAGAAGAGGGAAAAAAATATATGTATAAAATTTGTGTGTAATTTAGGCGTTAATGAACGTAAATATTATGCGCAGAAGGCGATTAATTTTTATGAATAGGCGCACAGCTGATGCAGTATAACGGGAATGAATGCCTATTGTACCGATATAATAAAAACTTGCTCGTGCGCTATTGATAAGATTCATTTAATGCAGTGGCCGTAGTGCGACCGCTGCTAGCGATGTGGAATGACGTGCGAATTAATTAGCTTACGCCAACTCAAATAAAGACGAAAATAGTGAAATTGAATTGGACTTATGCAAAAACTAAGCGCAGAATAGTGGAAAAAAGATAGAAGTGAGGGAAAATTGGAACGAACTCACTGTACGACCGTATCCTTATCCAATAAAATCCACAGGTGACTCAAGGATCTCCAAATAACATCAAGCAGCAGCAATGACACGGCGCAATAGATCGGCGCGCGTGTGCTCGGGTCCAAAGTCCGTTGCCGTCGTGGTAACCGCAATCGTCTCAAATATTCCTTTTTTCGAGGTTCTTGATGGTGAGAAGGACCAATGTAAATGATCTTCGATAGTAGAGGTGGTGGAAATTAAAAGCGGACTGTATTTTATATGAAAGTTATTATTCAAGACGACTAGGTTTATAACGCAGAAACAGTGACCGCTCACTTAGGTGCTATGGAGAGGAGTGTTTTTGCGGGCATCGATGTTCGCCGGCATTCGAGCTGTTCGAGCGACGTCGCTCGGTTCGATGTTCTTCGCCGGTGCTCGGAGGTCCTCGTCCCGTGCGTGTCGTACGTAACATATCACGAGGCTAGTGCGTGAACATCGTGGGTGTTCGTTTTAACAGTCTTATCCTTTAAGGTGGTGAATATGACCAACAATAGGTACCTACAAGTTCTTCTATGGGGTCATGGCCGAAATATATAATAAACAAATAATTCCACTATCTCGATGAAATTGTATGTAGAGCCAATTTTTTCATGATTTCGGTGGTGTCTCCATAGTAAAAGTTGTAGGACTTGTAGGTATTGATAGCCTTATTCTATCCCTTAAAGGATAAGAATGTTTATCCTAACAACCTGTATACATTACCCATAGTATAATATATTACTATAGGTATGAAATGCATGGAACATTTTTTGTAATATTTTTGAAACATAAATTTTATATATTTTTTTGTTTATATTAAAGTTTTTTTTAACACAGTGTTATTTTGTTTTTATAAGTTTAAATAAGAAACCAAAACCTCTGTCTGTGTGCGAATTTTTGGTTTCTTATTTATTTTATTATTTTCTTAGCAGGTATTTTATAATCACACCTGATCGACGTGTAGACACAGTTTAGGGTGGTTAACACCCGACTATTAAAAACCTATTCACTATTAAATTAAGATATTTCTGAGACTAGATACTAGAGTTTATAGTAGATGCCGTCAGAAGAGACGTAGTATGTAGGGCGAGGATGAGTATGTTCATGGGGAGCCCGAAGCAGAACGCCTTCAGGAGACACAGTCAGGAAAGCCTTGCAACCGTTGGTGCACCTGTATCGCTGGCGACACTTGACGTCGGCGTTGAAAGTGTATCCTTTGTACATGAAGTATTTTTTGCCGCTTTGCACGGTTATCAGTTTGACTTCATCTGAAACCATTTACATAATTAACATTAACACCAATGCTTTAATAGCTCACCATTAAGAATGCAGGAGACCGAGACGTTACTATTAAAAAAAATCTAGGGAACAACGTTAATAAAAAAAAGACTATAGCAATGATTTATACCAGGACACTCAGAAAGTATTGCGAAAATAAGTTTTTATATATGGGAGACTGACCGGTTAGAATCTTTTTCGAAAATATGATTATTTTTAAGTAAAAATAGGTGTGTTTCATTTTCAAAATTTTCCTCCACATGTTTTGCGAGCCAATTCAAAGTATCGTGTCTGACTGAAAAATGAATCTGCACTGGGAACATTTTAGGGCTATGTTTTTTTACGAGTTCAAATGTCGCCTGAAACCGGAAGAATAGTTCGATAGACTTTTAATGGCATTTATGGATGAAGGCCCCTCCAAGGCCACCGTGTATAACGAATTCAAGCATGGTCGACCAACCTTGGGGGATGAAGAACGAAGCGGTCGCCCTTTGACGGCTATTACGGAAGAAAACTTGATAGCAGTGAAAAATTTAATCCAAGATAATAGGGGAGTTACATATCAGGAGATTTAGTACATATTGAAGATTGGATCGGGAAGCGTTCACGAGATTCTACACTGGCATCTTCGCGTGAGGAGGATAGTATCACGCTAGGTGCCGCACTACCTCACCGACGCTCAGAAGCAGGCCCGGGTGGAATGGTGCCGTGATATGCTGAACAAGTTTGAAGCAGGCTCGTCTCGGCGTGTTTACGACATCGTTACAGGTGATGAGTCCTGGATTTATCAATACGATCCAGAAACCAAGGGCATGTCGACAGTTTGGGTGTTTCAAAATGAACCCACGCCTACCAATGTGAAGCGATCTCGGAGCGGGGGAAAGATTTTGATCGCCAGCTTATTTAATTTGACTGGCCACTTGGTGTCGATTCCCTTACGAAATCAAAGAAGCATCAACGCCGAATGGTATACTACCAAAACTTTGCCAGAAGTTTTCTCTGTAGTGAGCAACAAGCGACCAAACACTGGGCTCCGCGGACTACTGTTCCACCACGACAATGCGCCTGCACACACCGCGCTCAAAGCGAGGGACTTCCTAGACAGCACGCCAGTCAAACTCTGGGGTCACCCTCCTTACAGCCGATCTAGCACCGTGTGACTTCTTTTTATTTCCAAAAATAAAATATCCAAAATGAAGATTTTATAAAAATATATGTACCTGTAGAACTATTTTTTTAGTGTCGCAAAACTTTCAGAGTGTCCCACGTAATTATCCTATTTTTGGAATAAAATCTACTTTAAAACATCTGATAACGAAGTAAATAGAATAACGTCGCAACTTTCGCACGCCATACGACTATCAAAGTAATGTACTTTTTATTTAACTAGTGAATACTGATGCTTGTTGTGGAGAAAAAAAGGGTACCTAATCCATTTTTGACACGTTTAAATGAAAAACAAAACTTATTTTATGAGCTATTTAATGTAATGTTTTTTCATATATTTCAAGGGTCTGTTTTCTGTGACGCAAGGTTTTTATCAACATGAGGCAGCTTACTTATATCGCCATCTTTTAAGAAATTTTGGAACTATTTTTTTTTCTTCGAGATGAGACCCCGAAATAATATCCTTCATTATTGACGAATAATTTGCGAGGAGCATGATTGTGACTGTGTACTGCTTTCACTAGGTATCCTTCAGGGTCTACGATGATGTACGCCTTGCAACCCAGGCTGCATCTCCAACGCCCAGGGTGTAACCGTTCCGGGCAATAATTGTAACCTTGGTACAAATAATGTTGATTTCCGTTCAAGAACTTGATCAGTTTTAACTCTGAAATTTTAAATGTCTCCATATTTTATATCTTTCATAAAATATTTATCGACCGTCGCCAATTAGGACTCGTTACCATTGGCTATTCTGAAAAATTCAGTTGGGAGTGCAATCAGGTATCAATGGGTCGGGCAAGCCCCATCTGATGACCGTCAAAAAAAGTTAGAGCAACATTTAATTTGGCTTTAGTTTCAGATCTAATAACAACTAGCTACACAGGTAGGATAGCGTTTGGTTTATTAAACTTTACGTAGGTTTTAATCAAATGGAATATTTGTAAACAGACTTTTATTTGTCAAGTGAAAATATATCATATCAAAAACAGGGGTGGAAACTGATTCCATGGTCAAAAATACTGACTTTAATGTTTAAAGCCCTCAAAAATACTGACCATTTACTGATTAAATCTCTAGAAATTAACATCGAAAAATTGATTTCAGCTACTAGCAAGTAATATGAAGATTTTTTTGTAAATAAATAATTATTACAACAATCACACCTATTACATAAACATCCATGACTTAGGTACAATACAAATGCTCGTGATGAGCACGAAAATTTGCCCCTTGCGGGTTACGTGATTCGAATCTGTAACCGCTGCCTTTGTAGTCCGGAACGCGAACCACTGCACCCAGACCGTCGGTCGTGCAAAGTCGAAGCGATCTGATTGGGTTTCACACGACATGAGGCTTGCAGTGAAGTCTACTCGCTAGCGCTACTACGAGTACTATTGTAAATTTTGTGATAAATAGCTTGTAAGTTTTATACTTTTACGTAGTATCCCGCTTTTGTACAAATAATGTTGCTTTCCGTAAATAAATAGCTTTCGCGGCTCATGGTTGTGAGTATGGGTTGCCTTCATAAGGGTTCCATCAGAGTTCACCATGATGAATGCTTTGCAACCTTGGGTGCATCTCCAGCGGCCTGGGTATTGTGTCACTGGGTGGTAAGTGAATCCTTGGTACAAATAATGTTGCTTTCCGTTCAAGAACTTGATCAGTTTTAACTCTGAAATTTTTAATGTCTCAACATTGAATGTCTTCGACAAAATATTTATCAACCATATTCAGATGCGACTCGCTACTTTTACCATTCGCAGTGCTTTGATTCTTCATAGGTAATAAATACTTACATTTTCACACTACCTACTCGGCAAGTTCAATTACACATCAAGTAAACCTGACTCAAAGTGAGTAATTGCATCTCTAGGGACGTAATGTTGTATGAAATTTCATTACGCCCCTAGGGAGGCAAAGTGATTTGAATTTCGAATAAGACTTCGTAGGCATGATCACACTAGCCCGTCCCGCACCAAAGAGAACATATTTTAAATTTAAACCTGGCAGCCAAGAATTTTAGCACGAATGGAATAAAAAAAAAGCGCGCGCTTCTAAAAAAGTAATAAATAAAGAAAAAAAACCTATGTATTTTAAGAAATTACTAACAATGTTTTCGTAAAACTGTCGAGTGACGAAGTTTATGACACCGGAGGCCATTAGATGTAAAGCTAAATTTATTTACAGAAAAGTCAAAGAATATATACTTAGAGATAAAATAAGGTTTTTGTAGTACATTTTTTTATTGCCTCGTAGGAAGTGTGAAAAGCAGAGAATTCTCCTCGGGGATAAAGATGTCTTCGTCTTAGGCGAGCTTAAATCCCTCGCTCCACTCAGGAATCTACTTTTAAGTCCCTCGCTATGCTCGGGAGTAAACACTAAACTCCCTCGCTGCGCTCGGGAGTTAACTCTCGAATCCTTCGTTACGCTCGAGATTCAAGATGACGCCCGTGACGTAAGACATCACTTTACCCCCTTGGTGAATAATCTACTATTAACTCATAAATGTGTATGACAAGATAATATTATATCAAATTGTTACGCTTTTAAAGGTAAAGTAAATGTGTAAAAAAAATCACACATAAGTATGATGATACGGTTTCTACGTAAGTTATATTGATGTTATTTAAGGTTATATATTATTATGATGAATAAAGAATAAAAAACAACGAAACAATTCGCTTTCCAGGAAAATTCAGTTGAAAGAGCGTTCGCCCGGATAGCAATGGGTCGAGTCCAATCTGAAGACTGTCAAAAAATAGTGCAACATTTAATTTTAAATAATAAATAATTTTTAGATAATTTAACGCGGTAGACCCAGAAGGGGCGGTGGCGTGACGAAATGGCCTGATATAGAGAAGACTAGGAGGCAGTGGCCCAAACTCGTGGAGAGTGGAGAAAGGGTAGGGAGTCCTTTGCCCTGCAGTGAGACACGACAGGCTCCTAATAATAATAAACATACTTTCATACTTAAAAACAACTAGTAACACGGTTGGGATAGCTGATTTATTAAACTTTACGTGGGATTAAATCAAAAGGAACATTTGTAAACAAACTTTGTAAAGTGAAAATACACCATATCATTAAGAAGATTTTATCCAATGGTAGGTCAATGTGTTTGCGATGCTTATTTATTCAGTCCCCCTCTATATTAGGATAAGAGGGCACGTTAAGCCGTTGGTCCTGCGCCTGATCTATCTCCGCTCACGAAATTATTGCGTGCTTACTTACTGACCAGTAGTAGTTTAAAAATTTGAATTTGGCAATCGTAATTGCACAAAAATCATATATCTTTTATCATTTATTACCTAACTAGCCACCTGACCCGGCGTTGCACGGATGCAATAAAGGTATATGTATTTATACATAATTATGAACCTTTCTCTCGAATCACTATATCTATTGCTGCATTAAAACCCAATGCATAGTTTTAAAAAAGTGCAAACAGAAAGCGGGTATTTTGAGACTAACGAAAAAAATCTGTATTTGCCCGGAGGTATCTTTACCTCAAAGGTCGTAAGAGCCATTTGAAGAAAATATCTCTAATGCAGAAGTTGTATTTTTTCCCATCTATCGATCTGTATATTAAAAGTTCTCAAATCAAAAAAGAAATAGCGAATACAACCTCTCTTTTGGAAGAAAAAAATGTCATTTTAAAGTTTTTGGTCGTAAATACCAAAATTATGAATACGTCGTCGATTATACAATCGACGATGTATTGTTGGTACATATATTGTAGGTTGCCGTTCAACAAATTGATCAGTTTGGGCTCTGAAACGTTTGAGATAGATACATAGGTAGAGAACTTTTTATTAAACGACAGTGCTATAAGCAAATTACACAGAAAGGAGCCTACAAAACGAAGTAGAAAACAAACCGCAAAGGAATTTTAGGTCCTCTTTAACTATCCAGGTATGTACATACTTATCAATTACGTGTGCGGTATGTTGAACAATGATTATTAATTCAGATTCTGTGTTCAGTTTTTGGTTTATTTCTGACTCTAGACTTTAAAATAATATCCTTCTTTACTGATTAAGAATTTGCGAGGAGCGTGATTGTGACTGTGAACGGCTTTTACGAGGGCTCCATCAGGGCCCACGAAGATGTACGCCTTGCAACCCTGGCTGCATCTCCAACGCCCAGGTCGTTGGCGTTCCGGACAATAATTGTAACCTTGGTACAAATAATGTTGCTTGCCGTTCAACAGCTTGATCAGTTTCAACTCTGGAATGATGGAGACAGTGGATGTCTTAAATTAACATTTTTCGAACGATTTCATATGGGACTTGCTACTTTTACCATTAGCTGTCCGGGCATATTCAGTTGGGAGAGCATTCGCCCGGATAGAGATGAATCGAGCGAGCTTAAGACAGTAAAATATTGTTTAGTGCATTATTTACTTTGGACCTATTTTCTGATCTAATAACAACTAGCTAAACGGTCGGGATAGCGCATGATTATTAAACTTTACGTAGGTTTAAATTAGAAGGCAAATTTTAACAGACTTTTATTTGTGAAGTGAAAATATATCATTAGGGAGATTTTGATAGATGGTAGGTAAATGCGTGTCCGATTCTTATTTCTTTGGTCCCCCTTTATATTAGGAAGACACGTCAAGCCGTTAGTCTTGCGCCGGATCTTTCTCCGGTCATGACGGATTGCCGTGTAATACATACCTACATTATGCAGTATAGTATATCCTGCTCAGTAGACTAATTAGTTAAGATTAGTCGCTGTGGTCGAAATCCGGCTAGCTAGGCTACCCTATTATTTTTGGATAATGTAATACCCTCCTTTTGTGACGAAGTACTTGCGTGGTTCGTGATTATGAGTATGGACTGCCTTCACGAGGGCTCCTGTGCGGTCCAGCACAATGAACGCCTTGCAGCGCTGGGTGCACCTCCAGCGACCAGGACATTGACGCACTGGGTGGTATGTGTAACCTTGGTACATATAATGTTGCTTGCCGTTCACCAACTTGATCAGTTTGAGCTCTGGAATGTTTACGAAAAAGGTAAAACAAAGAAGAATTAAAAAACTTCACTTTCACATGTTTTTAATTTCAGATTCTATAGCAACAGCATAATTGGGATTTATTGAGTTTTGTGTATGGTCACCAAAAGTAATTTCTTTATGTTTATTAGCCAGCTTTTATTTGTCACTTATTCAGCAATAAAAAGAACTAAACTTAAATCTACTTTGAAAACATACTCAATCTAGAATACTTTTTTTTAAATGAGGTTTTTTTAAAGTTTCATCGTGAGATATACACTTTTAATTTTGTCGTTGCATAAACTTTTATTCGCGAGCATGGCCAATTATAGGTATCATTTGATTTTAGGTTTCAGAGTAGTGTTTTACCCCATATTATGTTTTTATTTATTTGTGATAAATAGCTGGTTCGTTTTATACTTTTACGTAGTATCCCTCTTTTGTGATAAAGAACTTTAGCGGCGCATTGTTGTGAGTATAGGCTGCCTTCAAGAGGGTTCCATCAGAGTTAACCATGATGAATGCCTTGCAACCTTGGGTGCATCTCCAGCGGCCAGGATATTGTTGCACTGCGTGGTAAGTGTACTCTTTGTACATATAACGCTGCTTGCCGTTCAATAAAGTGATTAGTTTGAGCTCTGAAACTATTAAGACCAGTGGAAGTGTGTTATAAAGCGCCAAGCACTAACTTGCTCTCGTCACAGTACTAAATGAAAATGAAAATATTTAGCACAATTTTACTCGTAGATTTTTAGCCCTCACAAGATATGATAGGTTTCATTTATAAGTATTTATTACCACACACGAGGTAGGAAGAGTCACCTACTGTAAATGAAAATACCATTTTCCATGCAATTTTTTAATTTTTCTGGCACAATAAAACTAACAGAATTCAAAACGTAACACACTTTTTTGCTTTAAAGTCTACTTCTTAGTTGAAAACAATCCGAAATTATAACAGACTCAGCGTGATTGTTGAAAATATTACATTATACAACATTTTATTTTTAGATAGTAGTAAACTTAGAATAATAACTAATTATTCTAAGGTAGTAAACAACAATCCGAACACGAAACCTACAAGTAAAATTAGAAGTATAAAATCAATTGAGAAATAAATGTGAAGCGCGTCACAATAATTAGTTAGTTACAAACCATGGCTATATTCCGTATGCATTTCACAAACAAAATAATAGTTTAAGGAAGATTATATGATGAAACTTAAGAGTAGAGATTGTATAATCGGATGCATAATATCTACCCTCTTCTTAACGCCGAATCACCGAAGCGTTTCGTGAGAGTTGCCGTAACCACAAAACAGGTAAGGCAATGACGCGTTGTTAAGAGGTCGGAGTGGTTACCGGATGGCTCGTAGTGTGTGAGCTCCTAAAGTGGTGCTGTGCGACCGTCCTGTGCATCCTGCACTGAGCCAACATGAACTGGGACGGAAATATACCCGTCCGTCATAGGGGGATGAAATTCCATGGAAAAGGGATGGCATTTGTGCACATCGTTTTTGACATCATACAAGATTCAAAACAAATGCCATCCAATTTCAATGATTGTATTGCAATTTTCCTAAGGAAAATTGAAAACATTGAAAAAGCATTGAAATTTTCCTTTTGACCTCTCAACTACAGGTCACTGCTCTGATTAACAGAGTGAGAACAAAGTATATAACCATCCAAATATCCGATCTCTACTTGAGAAATTCAAGATAAAAAAATTACGTAGGATCTATGACCAAGTACGGAATTTTCAGATCGCTGCTATGGCCGCTGTACACTGTTACGGATCCCATAGGCACCTCATGTCTCCGTCTCTTTCTGGTGGAATATGTCCTTCGGAATTCGTACTTCCCATCTACTAGAACTGCCTCTTTGGGCATGTGGTTGTGTACCGGCGGGGGTGCCCGAAGATTGTAATCAGGCCCGAGGAGTAGTGACGCGAAGCATTTGTTGGTGTTCACGCATCTCCAGCGAAGGTTCGTATCAGTTCTGCTGTAGTAGTGCCCGTTGCATCTGATTAGCTGCCTGTCTTTTGTTGTCGTTATGAATTCTATATCTGCAAATAGAGGATGAGAGATAATGCGAGAAGCGAAGGACCGTGAAAGTTGGCAAAGCCTTAGACTGCAATAGACTGATATGATGATGATGAAATAGAGAATAGTATTTTTAATTTTTATTATGCCCTTCGTTTGTAACGTGCTGGCCTAAGGTTTGGTTTGGGTAATGGTGAATAATAATCCAGTGAAATTGAAATTACATGATTTACACACAAAAGAAGAAAGAAAATTGTTGTCAATACTGTATTTGCTAAGAAAAATTACCTTTCACGCGCAGCACAACTTTATAATCGACTAAATAGGGAGCTAGATATATATAATAAACAATACTGGATTGAAAACATACGCACACACACATACTTACACACACGCACCTGTGTGCGTGTGTGTGTGTGTGTGTTCCTGTGAACACACACACACACACACAAACACGCATTATATATAATTATAAATTAAATTAAATAAGAGTAAATAAATAGAGAAAATGGATGCCATGTAACTAAGATAGCACTATCTTTTTAAGGAAGAGCAGTAACTCCTGGCACAGGCTTTTATAAGCTTAAAAGGAGATACTGGTCAACATTAGTTTAAGCTGATCTTTGTAAAAGAAAATAAATATTTTGTGTTGTATTGTATTGTATTTGATTTAATATTACCTACTGATATTTTTACAAAACTTATGACAATATATACAGCTAATAAAAATAAAATAAACACATGATTTAAATTAATTGAAAAATAAGAATTTAAAAAAATACGCATGCACATATTTTTTTTATTAACAGTATCTGAAGTTTGTTTTTAGAAACAGGGCACGTTGCCCTAAGATGTCCTTCGGAGCAATGCCTTCAAATTATAGACAGCCCTGGCTCGCTTAACAGTTTTGGTATGATAAAAATTACAAGTACGCGCGGGCTTGATCTGTCGAATTTAGTAGGGCTTCCACTCGCCGGCCAAGTCACCCTTCGTGTGTGTAGTGAGTAAAGCACACACGCGCAGAGTTCCGCGAACCCTATGTTGTCAAGAATAGATGCATTCGAAATGTGGTGCTGGAGGCGAATGCTCAGAATACCATGGACGGCCAAACGGTTTCTATTCTCTCCCAACTAGGCATAAAGACCCGGCTGTCCACCACATGTCTAGAACGCATACTCTCTTATTTCGGCCACGTTATGCGTAAAAAGGACGGCAACCTCTAAAAGTTGGTCATCGTTGGTAATACTGAGGGTAGAAGATCACGAGGTCGATCACCGACCCGTTGGACTGACCAAATAAAAGAGGCCTCCATCCAAATTCTACCATATGGTGAAGGCTGCTGCAGACCGGAATCGATGGAGGCAAATCGTCCGTTTGAGAGGCTCGAGTGACCACGATTCTCAGTAATGAGGGACCGACTGGAGAGAGATGTTGTCAAGAGAAATACAGGGCTACGCACTAGAACACAGGCAAATATCTAAGTGAACAACGGTGCGCAATTGGCGCGCCGCGATCTAAATTGCATTTTATTGTGTCGAAGCAAGTGCGCTATTTGTTTAAATGATTTTGCGCAGTGACTCTTCTCTAGGTCTAGTCTTATGTAGGTACTTTATGGTATTATATGCTATAGCACAGCCATGCGATCCTGGTCGCAACTCGAAAGAATCATTGCTCTAAGGGCCTCATTGCTACAGTGAGCCCCACATCAACCTACCCTGATTTGACAAATTTCCGCAGCCATATTTCAACCTTATGTTATGTTGATCACGTAGAGTTCTATATAGTTTCAGATATTTTGACAGATTTGGGCAGGTTGTTGCGAGGCACATTGTAACTCTGAATGAATAATTTATTTATTTATGTCAACAAGGGGACCAATTACAAATTTCAAATACAAAACAAATTAAATATAAATTAAAATAGAATGGCAATATCAGCCCGTGCATGTACCATGTCACAGAGATACATGTACTGGCAGTCAAAACGCTCGGCGAAAGCGCTTAGGATCCTGTTCGGGCTGGCCCGCACCCTGCGCACCAGGGATGTGCACCGCTCGCGCATGATTGTATTAAAACATTCCACGCGCGCTTCAGCGAACATCCCTGAGGCGCTGAAGAAGCGAGGCAGCCCCAACAACACCCTGAATGCGTTATTGTATTGGACTCGTAGGGCGCTGTACTGCTTCCGCGTGTAGCTCACCCACAGACTGCTCGTGTAGAAGGACATAATAATTTAAATGCCAAATAAAAGTCATCGCATCAATTGTGACGATCTTTCAGGATCCTGTACTTTCCGTTAAGCATCTTTATGAACCTTTTTGGTGGGTGCGTATGCTCATAAAGCGGTTCTTTTTTAAGCCAACCATCATCATCAATGAGTACGCTCACGTAGCAGTGGTTTGTGTTGATGCAGCGCCATCTGTACTTCGAATATGGAGCTTTCGAGTAGAGATAGCCTTGGTAACAGAAAAGGCTTTTGTCGTCGACTGTCGTTATGAAGGAGAAATCTGTAACCAATATTATAAATTTAAATTCTAATGATCGGAGAGAAATTAGGAAGGACCGACGGCTTAACGTGCTATAAACTATCAGCGGATTTGTATTATTATTTATTTAACAAAAAAACGCTCTCAGTAAAAAAAATATAATTTTATTATCTCTTAATAAAAACAAATATAAATAATTAAACGGTGTTTCTATGCATTCACAGTTGCATAGAACAGAATTCAAAGGCCCTACTACTCGGGATTACGATTTTTCGAGTCTAGCCATCACGCTTGTTCGCGTTGTCATGTAGTCATGAGTGACAAGGACGGCTATCATCGAAAATACAGACATCATTATCAGGAGTAAGCCTAAAACAGTGCAAGTCGAAGGTGGCAAGAATATTAGATACTGTATATTATGCTCATTTATTATATTATTCACTATAGTCCGACCGCCTAATTGAGTCCTCGCCTGCCGGGTACAGAGATGCGGGGGTAGACGAGAACGGGAACGGTGAGCGGTGCGGGTGGCGGTAATTAGTTTCACATTGTCTTTAAATGTGTACTTGTAAGGCACTGACTTCTATAATAAAAGTACGCTGGACTGCATACTGTCAACCTAAAAACGAAGCCATTGGATTATCGCCATTTTGGCGCTGACGGCTGTAGTGAGCGTCCACGGAACTATATTAGAGTTGACATACTTAGTAAGTTACTTTATTTTATTTCCCTGGACACTCGGTGGAGGCGCTTTGATTAGGCCAAAAATTATCTGTCATTTCTTAGAGACCCTTTAGTCCAGCGTACTTGTATAACAGATGTCAGTGTTGCAAGGCGTAGTATGTACATCCTAGGGTAATAATTGAAATCATTTATGTAAGACTATCAACCGGGATATTGTGTAAAGTTTTCAAACATGAAATTGTTGACATCCATATACGGCCTCTTACGGAAGCGTCTTCTGGGATGAGAGGACGGTGGGTGATTATGGGGTTTCGGTTGTCTCTCAATCGTACCATCTGCTTTCATCAGCAGGCTGGCGTAACAACTGCTCGTTTTGATGCACCTCCATCTTCTTTTAACACGGTCCTTGGTGTACAAGTAATCCCTGTATACGAGCAGTTGCGAACCATTCCTTGCGATTACAAATTTAACTAGAAAAAAATATGTAAAAACAGTCAGAATCCCAAGTACTCGTCGTAACATTAAGGCGGTCCTGCACGAAATCGAGAAAATTAACGTATTTCTAAATCACTTGTACGATGAGCTGAATTAGTTAAATACATTAAAACAATTTATTCACGTTAGCCTAATCATTGCACTAGGTCCTGGTCTTGTTGAAATTTGAAACAAATTCTTTATGATATAATAAACATGACTTGTAGCTAATGATATCTAAGAGCATTTTTTTTCAAAAACTTGGTGATTTTTACGCATGAAACAATAATTTGTACATGAAAATGATTGTATTGATATTCCACAGGTTCCCATCTTTTTAATATACACGAATAAAATATAAATAAGAAAATATGAACACTTTTCAGTTTTTAACACAAATGTCTGATGGTTTTGCGCATTGCGCAGGATAAAACTATTGTTCTAATTAAATCATCAAGACTAAAAATTTAAGGCAAATGGCTCTAATTACTAATATTAATAAGTTCCATTCTGTTTGAAGATCGTTTAGACTTACTCGACTTGCTTCGCGCTGCACCCCCTAAAAATTTGTTAAAATAATTATTGTTTTTAAGTGACAAGCAGTCACTTTGCAATTTAAAGATATATTGATGTTACAAAATGAAATTTCTGCCTCGACGCAATGACAAACATTGTGAACGATTATTATTTTATATGTATGTTTATGTATATACAAATATGTAAGTATTTATTGTACCTTTAATATGTAAATTAGTATGTAGGTATTCATCTTACTCGTTTTGCATACGTTCACTCGGTACGTTTATTTCAAAGTCTCTCTTTCTTTGTACCGTCAGATCTTCTCTATGTTTGACATGTGGTTGACTGGTAAGAGAGTGCTTTTGGCATTAAGTCCGCCATTTGTACAATTTTAAATTTTTTGAGAAAGTAAATATAAATATTTCACTTGAAAAACCTCTCTCAGGTGGTCATTTTTTCAAATGCAATTCTAAAATCGTCGAGATTTATATAACAGCCGTACTTTAAATAACATGTAACTCACACTTATTCTCACACCTACTCACACTTATACTTACCAACATTTAGCTATCCTTAATGTTTAATGTTTAAATTCTCATTTCTTGAGTAATGCTTTGTGTACTGGTATAAGTTTAGAAATAGCTACCTTGTCTTTGACAAACCTAAGGCTGTTCAAAGTATTGAGAGGCTGGTGACCTGTAACACAGGTTTCGCTGAACCCAGCATAGGCACCAGTTTCACACATACATTGGGCTCAATTCCAATGCGCCCTGTCTAAGATTAAATTTAGTTTCAGTCTCTCTCTTTCTCTGTCAAACAAACGAAAAGAGACAAGGCTAGGTATATTAATTTAGAAAAGTCAGACTAAACAGCTTTCCGTTGCTGAGGAAATTAGAGAACCCATAGACAATTAAGTAGGGATGTCATTCGATGACGACTAAAGTTAGACGAAAACACGCAAAATCTTGTACAAATACGTTAGAAATCGCATTACTTAATTCGACGTTTCTAAATTACTGTAGCCTGTCTCTTTTCCTTCGTTTGACAGAGACAGAGAGGGACTGAACCTAAATTTAATCTTAGGGCGCATTGGAATTGAGCATAATGTCCGCACATTTAAAAATATATATTGTATTAGTCTGTTTCTGTTGCGAAAGTAAAGATATTACTTATTTATTTACCTATATTCATCGTTGTAAGACGTAGTTATTTTTATAAATAAATATTGGACCACATCCCCATACATTGCTAAAACAAAACAAAAGTCGCTAAAGCATTTGTGGTATGGAAATCAAAAACAAAGGTCGTACCATAACCTCCAGACCCGAAACAATACAGAAACTTTGATTTTCAATATATTATATCTATTTTCTGCCTTGACACACGCATGCACATAGACACACACGTAGAGTTTTAATTATTATTAGTAAGTTAAAGTAAAAAAAGTGCATTACCCGACAGCAGTTTATTGGTTCACTTCACACATCAAAACATATGGTACACTCCATTTTTAACTGCAAATCTCTTATGAATATGGTTATGTTCGTTTAATAGTTTATTGATTCGCAAGTTTTGGTCAACGAACACATAAGCTTTGCACCTCGGAAACTTAGTGCAACTCCACCGAGTTTGGTTTTCGTATGATTTTATTTCGTAGTGCTTGAAATATGTATAGTTATTGTACAGCATCGGCATTTTTCCTGATGGTAACGCTATTATTACTCCTGCAAAAAAAATTGTATTAACACCGCTAAACAATTATTATGCAGCTCAGAGTTTCAAAAGCTTCATAGCTACTAAGCTGAGGTCTTGCTTCAAATGATTTTGTCCGTAATTTTTAATCTAGCTATCACGTTTATTCGCGCTGTGTGCTCGCACGAGTGATAGGGACGGGTACAGTCAAAAATACGAATAATGTCTTCATCCAGAGAACCTAGCGCAAACATAATAACCTAGTCTCTGATGAAAAAACTAGTTTAGATATCGAACTTTTAAAATCTAAGTATTTTTGGTTTTACTAAGTTCTGTGTCTTGTCTCTAAGCACTAGAAGGGCCAAAAAATAAGGAGACATGTTCAGGCCCCATATGGGCCCATATATTTTTTTTTTTAATTTTGACGTTCAAGTGGCATTTTCTGTCCTTAATTGAATAAATGATATTTAATTTGGTTTGATTGATTACATATCCAGCTGTGCTACCTTTCCTATATGAGGATCAAATTACATAAGAAAACAAATTAAATTTAATAAATTTTATTTTTCAAATCTTTTTTTTAGCGTGTCACACAGTTCAGATCCGGGGCTGGTGTACAATGGGCTCCGCGCCCGCCGCAACCTATCCAAATCTGTCAAAATATCTCAAATGATATGGAACTCTATGTTATCAATGTAAGGTTGAAATATGATTGCAGAAATTCAACAGACCAGGGTAGGTAGTGTTTGCGCACACACTTGTGCATAATCTCCTGGTTGATTTCTGTTGACATTGGTCGACATAGCCGTAAATCGGTACAACAATTACACAGGTGCACTCTCTGTTCTTTCGCTTTTATAGGTTGAGATTGGCCGCCATGGTCTAAAATCGGCTAGGAGGTCATATTTTTTTAACAATAATAATAATACAACGTTTAATTGTGTGTGCTGCTCTTAAACGCTAACAAATCCATTGCCTGTACAAACCAGCTTCTTACTTGGGTGGTTATGGGCTATGGAGGAGCCCAATATCTTAAGATCCTTATCCAGTATCACGTAAGACTTGCACTTGGTATACGCAGTGCAGGTCCACCGACCCAAGCCGTTTTTCTTCACGTAGTGTTTGAAGAACGTGTATCCCTGGTACAGGACGCACGATCGGCCGTTTGCAAATTGTATCATTTGGACTGAAATACACATTGCTTTTAAATTCTTATAACATGTGTGAATTTATTAAATGTCTTGTAGTGAACGGACGACAGTACGTCAAGCTATCATTGGTATCTTCTCCGGTCGTTACAGGGATGATTTACTACAAGTTTTTTAGTATGTACGAGCTGGCAAATGGAGCTACAATTTGTTCTGTAGAATGTAAAACCAAAATAAATTTGCTCACCAAAATTGATCGACCGTGTCATCCGGTGGGATGGCGGGTCCACGGTCATCGATGACATTTATTTTAATTTCGTAAAAAAACTTGCAAACAAATTTCTTAAGTTATAAAAACAATTATAACTATAATGTGTTCGCGAGTAAGCAATTAGTTAGTATAAACATTTTACAAAAACCTTAAATCTTGCATATACGAGTATGTAGGTTACCTTGTTGCAAACTCGTATGTAAGATATATTAGGTAGTATAAATAAATATTTCGGATATGATTGATCTTTTGAAAGAACATCGGTCGAATTCCATAATTATAGTCCTGATGTTTACAGCAAAATGTTTCATTTCAAACTACAAAAACGAACAAAATTATTTTTTAATACTTTTATTGGTGTTGACGCAAATTACTATCGACTATAATACCAATATAATCAAACTAATCCTAAATCTGAATATAGCCTTTTGGTGTATCAAGCAATTTTTTAGGCGCGTGTGTGTGATGCACCGACGCACTCTGAAGACGGTTCGTTTGCTTGTCAAGTACTACATACGCCTTGCATTTTGAAGGCACCGTGCATGTCCAACGGACGCCATCTTTCTTCTCGTATTGGCGGTAAAACGTGTACCCTTGGTAAAGGACGCATATTCTGCCAGACACCAGTGATATAATTCTCACTGAAATTAAGCAAATATAATTAAGCTAAATCTATGTGAAAGTCTTGTTCTATGGACAGTAAACTCTTCATGACAACAACTGTGTTGCCACGTGAAATAATCCAAGAGATGGGATGTTGCGGAGTTGTAAATGTTTGGCAGTAGCTCTTGTAGAACTATGTACTGTACGGGAGCTCAGTGAAAAACATATTTTAATTAATAAATCACATTTATTCACAAGAAATATGACGCCGCGTACAGAGAATCGTGCGAGTGAGAGGGAAGATACATGTCAAACTTTTGGCGCGAATGCGTGCGCACAGTAGCAATGGACTGCGTTCGGAAATCCCGTACAGTACGTAGTTCTATAAGTGAAATAATGATTGAACATGATACACGGGAAATTTAAAAGGTATATCTATACTATGGTATTTATTGCACACCAAATACAATGATAGAGGATGATAGTTTACTGCTATAACTAATTAGTCTACATTAAAAATACATTTTTAAACAGAAGAATTGACAACATCACCATAATCAGGAATCCTCTATTTCTTCCTTAATTTTTCATTATGTTAGTATGGGTCGAGTAATCGAGTTCACTAATACGTTATATTTAATTCTTAAACAGACGTTTTATTATTATTTATTTGACGTATTTTGTATGGGAAATCTATACCAGCTGTTTAAAACTTGGTGAACTCGGGTCTTAGCATACACTTATTAGAATTTCTACAGATATACCAATAACTACTAATACTTAGTTACAGAGGACCACTAATACGAACTGGTTGTGTTAACTATTGCGATTAAATGGTAAGTTACCGCTTCACCAATCGCAGTAGTTAATGTCATATTCATCAAGGCAAGAGTTTCAATAAGCAACCAAAAAAAAAGGACACGGGCAGGATTTGAACCTATGGCGTTTGGCTAAGCGGGCCAACGCACTTACCGACTCAGCTACCGTGCAGTCTATCCATCTATGCGTAATTTCTGAACTCTTTTGAATACGTCATTGCGTAAATTTTTTGCACGGGTGGTTAGACTGCACGGTAGCTCAGTTGGTAAGAGCGTTGGCCCGGTTAGCCAAAGGTAGTCATGGGTTCAAATCCTGCTCATGTGCGAATTTTTGGTTTCTTATTTAAGCTTATCCATACTAATATTATAAATGCGAAAGTGTGTCTGTCTGTCTCTTACCTCTTGACTCTTAAACCACTGAACCGATTGAGATGAAATTTGGTATGGAGACCCTAGGAAGGACATAGGCTACATTTTATCGCGATATAGATAGATAACTCTTTATTGCACACCATAAAAGTAACAACAATACAATTTACATAGAAAGATGTACAAATGAAAAATATAAAAATATTAAGGGGGTGAAATGGGGGATGAAAGTTTATATGGAAAATCCAACTCTTGCGGGCGAAGTCGCGGGGAACCACTAGTAAAAAATAAATTAGACTGTGAGTGTTAACAATCTTAAAGCTATTGAAGGCAAGAGTATTACAGTTATTTTCTTCAAGCCTTGACAAACCCTTTGGGGGTAGCTAGCAGCTTCTTGGGCATGTGTGTGTGTTCCGCCGACGAGCTGACTAGGTATGTTGATGTTCTGTCTAACACTATATGAGCCTTGCATTTGGTATTAGCAGTGCAAGTCCACCGGTACCCATCTTTCTTCAAGTAGTGTCTGTAAAACGTATACCCTTTGTGCACGGCGCAGGTTTTGCCATTCGTCAGTGTTATGATTTGTACTGAAAGTTATTTTAGATTAGACATGTGATGTACATTGAATACAAATAACTCTTGATCTCTACATGCAATTAAGTAAAAAAGTAAAGTAGTCTATATAGATCCCACAGCTGGCCAAAGGCCTCACCTCAACTATGAAGAGGTACGAGCCATACACCGCCACGCGGGCTCAGTGCGGATTGGTGGAGGGGTTGTCTGTAAGGCAAGTGACGATGAGAATGATGCAAATACTTCTTGACGACGAAGTTGGAATCATCGATACACAAAAAAGACTTACAGCGAGGGAATTTGGTGCAGACCCACTTGTGGCCAATCATTCGGATTGGCCACAAGTGGCTGTAGCGGTAAAAAAAAGTAAAACCGCCATATAGCACCCACAATTTGTTCGTGTCCGCAATTCTAATAAATTTAACTGGAAATATTATTTAAATATTTAATGTCAAAAAAAAAGAGGTCGTTTTTTTACTCTCTGATTAAGAAGTACTTATCATGTGGATATTTGCTAATAAATACGCTGTGTTAAAATAATAAAAGTCTTACAAATACAGACACGAATTTATTTCAATATTTCGATTCATCAAAGCACACGAAAAACAATAACGATAAAAGTATAATGAAACCTTTTTTACTTCTTTCTGACGTAAGTGCCATCGTTTAAAATACGATACTGGGGCCTCGGGTGTAAATGCTCTCCTTTCGTTTGAACCACACGTCCTGACTTGGTGATGAAGAGCCTCGCTAGGCAATGCCCTGAATGGGTGCAGCTCCACCTGAACCCGACCTTTACTGCTGCATGACGGTAGTAGGTATACCCATCCCTCATCACATTCTTCTTCCCGTTGGCTAATGTTATCATCTCAACTGTCAAAAAAAGAATAAAAATTACTAAAACGTCCAAAAGTCATGTTTAAAACTAGGTACTAGCAGCCAAAAAAAATAGGTATTTATTCTCAATTTCGTTTTGCCACACAGTTTGAAAAGGAGAACGGCAGGCTTCCATAGGAGTTTTGTACACCAGAAAAAATCTCTTGTTTGGCCTCGAAACTCTTGTATTTGATATTATAGATGAAAATTAGTAATTTAAGCTTTAATTACAGATTTTTTTTTTACTTAAGCGAATTAAACTAGACTTTGACGTAAGTGCCATCTGGTAAAACATAGTACCTCGGGCGCACGTGATAATGTTCTCCGAGGGCCTTGACTAATCTGCCATTTTCATTGATGACAAGCCTGGCGCGACATTGAGACGAGTGGGTACAACTCCACCTAAAACCAGCCTTCAGGGGGACGTGACGGTAGTAGGTAAATCCTTTTAACATCATGAGCTGCTTGCCAACATTCAAGGTTATCATTTTCACTGGAAAGAATTAAAAAAAAATAAGACAGGGCCAGTAAATGATAATGAAATGTAGGTCTTAGGGCCCAATTGTCACGCCATCAAATCAAAATTTTGTGATATCAGCAATAATTTTTCGATAAATATCGTATGTGACATAACATCGAAGGCGTGAGAATTGAGCCCCTGGAATAACTCAAAATGAGGTTTGTCTTACAAAAGTTTGAAACAGATGTGGTACACATGGATTAATATTGTTTTATTTAAAGAAAATTCAATTTACAAATGACAAAATAAGAAATATTAATTCGAAATAGAAGATTATTTAAAAACACAGTTAGATCAAAATACAGACTTCGAGATAAAGAATTTCAGAAGTCAAAAATACATTTTTTTTTCTATTAGTTTCAGTCCTCAATTAATAACTCTTACAAAACGGTATCACTTTCGATAACCTTGATACAAGTAAAAAAGAATTTGACACAAACGACAATTTCACACTTTGATGTAATTGCCATTCGCCAAAATGTGATATATCGGTGGGTTGTGGTTATGTTTTCCAGCAGCAGTGACCAGGCCATCCTTCATGGTGAGCCTGGCGTGGCAGCGGGAGTACATGGTGCAGTACCATCGGGACCCATTTTTATGTGTCGCATGCTTGTAGTAAGAGTATCCGTTGTATAACATATTGGTTCTGCCATTTTGCAGAGTTATCATTTTTACTGTGGAAGAAAAAGTCAAGTATGAAAAAGGTATGTCGAAGGAAAAAATAGAAAAGTATAATATATTAAATAGCTTGATAAAACGTACGGGAGTGATACTCATTTTATCGTATATTCGTTTGGTAGCAGTCAGAGTAACGCGTAATACTTACACTTCAAAATCGTGACATACATAATATTATTGACGCTGATTATACATAATTGTTTGTGTTCTGAATCAAGTGCAAAAACTAAGCGTAATCTTCTTTATTTCATTAAACTTATGGCTAAAATAACAGCAATCACAACAATAACTACACTCAAAAATTACGTTAGTAGTTGTAATCCGACCGCTTATCTAAGACCCTACCTGCGGGGTACAGGGTAGACGAAAACGGGGGTCCTGAGCGGCGCGGGCGGCGGGCGCTTGTTATTTTACAATTTTAAATTCGAAATTCACATTCATTTCAAAATTCAAATCACCCAATCAAATCTCTGTTCTCGACTAATCTTGCAACCCTGTACCCCGCAGGCGAGGTCTCAGATAAGCGGTCGGAATATAGTCAATATTACATCTACGCGATTTAATCATAATTTGATAAACGAATATGAATATTTTTACAAACAGAACTTAGACTAGCAACGAATAACGAAAAGCACGTAAAAACTTAGTTTTGTATTAAGTAATATATTATAGGTTAGGTACATATAATATACTACGTATATCGTAATACGTACTACAAATAAAAATTATATTTTTATGTTTTAAAACCTTGACCCCCAATCCTTTACTTTTTGACCTGTGCATAAAATGTTATACTAGGATCCCAATAGTTTTCGAGTTGTTTTATAAAAAAAGAACTAGGGTTTAAATTAAAACCATGCATGAATCCTGTTGTCTCTAAGAATAGACGCGTGAGCAATCTTGCAAAAGTTGAATTCATGTCAAATGCTATTTGTCAGGTAAACTAAATGATGGTGTAAGAAATCTAGAAGAAATTTGTTACAACTAAACTCATATCTGCAACTTTTATTGCTCACCTATTTGTATAATATTTTTAGGTGTTTATTTTTTAGTAGATTTTCTGTTGACGAATCTCATAATTGAGGCTTTGCAGAATGTAGTTTTAAAATAGTTCAGTCGCCAGGACTTTGTTGTTGTATAATTCAAAAATATTACAAAGCTTATTAATATTAAACTGATGTCGCAGTTTAGCTTAATGTTATAGGGACCATAATAACAATTTACTATTTCATTTATCCCGATAAAAATAATAAACAAAACCGTTAAACTAAAATAATAGAAACTACAACGTCGCTTAAAGTACTAACATAAATCAATTTTACTAGCTAACTATGTGATATTTGACAGATCCTTTTCTTTTTGCCTTATGTACATTCGTCTCTACATAGCGGACTTCACTGAGTTTGCCATATTTAACAAATTTACCGTGACAAATGAAGTGAAGTAGTAAACGTGTACTTGGAAGTATGAAAGCAGTTAATATTATAACTATAACTTATTCACCATCAGGAAATTTATAAAAACATTTGTCACCAGCTGTAGATACCAATGATTTTAATACGTATATATAACATATCTAACATCCCTCACCAAAGGCTAATTTAAAAACTTACATCTACATTACATTATGACTATTAGTAATTAATTTACTTAGGCCCAATTTCGCTCGTCTTCTATTATCACTAGAGCTGCACTAGTACTGGGCGACTAGTAGGTAGGCTGTAATCTAGTGCCTTGCGAACTTCTGGTTATCAGTAACAAACTAGTTTTGTTACTGATAACCAGAAGATTGTTAATAATTAACAAAAATTGACTTCCCTACAACGAAACCTTTAACTAACATAACTAGTTTTGTTGATCCTTTTTTTCAGTGTAAAATCTTTGTAATAAAACAAGCGTAAGTGGACCTTTTTATAGCGGGTAACATAATAAGCACACAGCGTATTAGGGGATGACTTTGCATAAGTAAACTTCGTGTACGGAAGTAAACTTTGCACACAAAAATTATGTGATCTGGGGCACGATTATCATCATCATCCTCCTAGCGTTATCCCGGTTGTGCTCGCATGCGAGGGCCCAGGGTCCGCTGACCATGATCCAGGTTGTGGCAGATCAGGTTATTACAATGGAGCGACAGCCATTTGACCTCTGTGACCCTGTTACCAGGGGAATCTGACCAGTTTGGATCATGGTTACACATTCAGTCGCCTGAATGTGCAGGTTTCCTCACGATGTTTTTCCTCACCGTAAGAGCATTGGTTAGTGAAAAATCTAATGTACATAACACAGAAAAAGTCATAAGTACATGGCGGCACGTGGGATCGAACCGGCATGCTCCCGCATGAGAGGCAAGCCGCTAGACACACGCTCCTTCCACCGTGGCACGATTCTCATGCAGTGGAAAAAAACTCACACTCGTAAATATGCATACATTTTTACAAATGTGACCTTTTCTCCACTGCATTAGAATCGTGCCCCTGATCCCACCTGACGACGCGCAGTGTACCAAAACCAAAAGCTCAAAATCACTTTCCTGCACATAATGATATAAGTATCACATGTTAATTAGTTTGACATGGTTATTTATTTTGAGTTTTGATGTTAAGTTACACACAAATTAGTAATAGTGGTATTTGAGAACCAGAATAACCCCGAGGGATGTGACTTATTTGTTAGGCTGGGCGCACATTGGTTCAGTTTTCGCACGTATATGGTAAGAACTCATCCATCACTGTATTTAATGCTAAATACCTTTTTAAACCGTGTCGTATGTAAATAAAACCGGCCAAGTGCGAGTTGAACTCGCGCACGAAGGGTTTCGTACCATTAAAATACGAAAAATAATCAATTTTGTATGGGAGCCCCCTTAAGTATTATTATTATATTAATTCAATTATAATTTTTTAGGTGAATGTACATATTATTATTTTCTGTGAACATTTCAAACGTGTACCTGTTGCCATTATTATTTTTGTTTTTAGTATTTGTTGTTATAGCGGCAACAGACAAATACACAAATAAATCATCTGTAAAAAATCCAACTGTCTAGCTATCGTGGTGCATGAGGTACAGCCTGGTGACAGACAGACAGCGGAGGCTTAGGTATAGGGTTTTTACCCTTTGTGTACAGAACCCTAAAAAATATTGCAGTATATAATAATCGAATTCGTACGAAAACGCAACGATATTGCGCCTGGACTTATACCTTGCAAAAATATTAAGTAAGTACATCAGAATCGGAGTATGAATAACGAAAAGCATTCTAAACTAAATTAATGGATTTTTACATTCGACTCTTTATCCTATTTTAATCATACATTGTTCAGGACACACGTGTCGCCGTATTTAACCTACTGCAGAAAAAATGCATACAAATCTGGCACATTCACAGCTGCTATACAAGAACATGTAAATTAAAAATAATTACTTTATTTACATAGAAGCTTTGAAAGCGTGGCTCAGTAGCGCAGGCTTGGGCTTGTGGTTATGTTTGTTCCTGTTTTCTATGTTGTGGTTCAGTATATTGATCATGATGTAAGCGGGGCAGTTGACACCTTCGGAACATTTCCATCTGACTATTCCACTTTTGTCGAGTTTTTCCTCTTTGTACACGTAACCTTTGAATATCAACATTTTGTGGCCAGCTGGCGACTCGAACACACCGCCCACGACTATTTGCTTTTTGATAACTGAAAATTTAAAGCATTTTAGTAACTGCTATGGTGTTTTACAGAGTAATCAATTATAGCACAGAATTATAAGTACTTATAAGTACATATACTACATGTATTTTACTAAAGTATTGCGTCGGCTAAAATGTCAAAACTCCGTATTTTTATTCAAATTAGGAGGCACAAAAAACTAAATCTGTTCAGAAATCATTTATTCAAAACATTAAAATATCATTACAAAACGGAGTTAAGTGGTTAGATACTTTAGCCGACGCGACGGTTATTTACAAATAAAGAAGGTTTACGACTAAATACAGGCGGTGTTATTACAAAAAAATTAGACCAGGTTTAAAATAGGTGTAAATATTAGCCAATAACAGAGGAATGAATGACAGATTCGTGACATAACCTAATAGAGAAGCGGTTTTCTAATTGGCTATCTAATAGCTTAGTCCTGTCATAAACCCGGTACTAAGTTTTTGGAATAACGGGGAGGGTGTTCAGTGCATCGTTTGCCAAATTGAAATGGCGGATAAGGCGGGTTGTTTGCTACCATCTCAGCTTCAAAAAAATTCTAGGCCTTAAGGAATTTTTAAAATTTCTATTTTATTTTTTTAATCCATTATTACAATTCAATAAAAAAAAGTTATGCATATTTCGCCGTTTTTATTTTTATAACATAAGTATGCATAACTTTTTTATAAAGTTAAATTTAAAAACCGAATTCTGGAATTAAAAAAGAAAAAGAATAATTGAAATAATTCTGTCAGGCAAAGATTTTTATTTTGAAGTTGTCATGGTAGCAAATGACCCCCCTTATCCGCTATTTCAATTTGGAAAACGATGCACCAAACACCCTGTATAGTTATTAATAAATACAGATTTGATATTAGCGCATCAGTTTTATTCATACAATCTAATACATACAATATTTCTTTTTAAATATTTTGTACAAAGTTTTTATTTAATTACAATTATTAAAAAATTACTGCCCGTCCCTGGTACTTTCATTGATTTTGTGAATGGTAGATAGGTATTTAAAATTACTTTGTATTATTATTTTTTCTTACATATTTTTTTCTTCTTTTTACACCTATTCAAAGTTGATTTTACTTTCGAAAACGAAGGCATTTCGTCGGCGATGTTGTAACCCAGGGCTTTCAGATTCTGAATGGTCGAGTTGTATACTGATGACGCTGGCAAGTCAGGAAACGAAACTACAGCTTCTTTACAAATATCCAATTGTTTATCAATTTCATTTCTAATGAAATCCGGAGCGTGGCAGTGTTGTCCGGTGGAGGTGATGTTTTTGTTCTGAAAATAAGGTAGCTTTCCTTGGTTACATGGAATATTAATTATTTATCTGTTTTTTGTGCATAAACTTTCAAATATACAGGCTGTCCCGTAATTAAAGTACCAATAGGGTATCTGTATAGGTACAGGGAAACAATCAAGTTTTTGGCATATAATCATGCTAGGGCCTATTATATACCAAAAATTCGTTTAAGTAAAAGTGTTACCATTTTTGAGATATAAATATTTATGTATGGGAAGCCACTGAAAGAAGAAGACAGAAGAAACTGACTTTTTAAAAGTCAGTTTCCATTTTAATACTCGTGAATATTACGAACATCAAAGTCAATATAAGCTTTTTTACTAAAAAATGTAATAAGGCTCCCAAAATAATAAAAACTCAAACTAAAATCTCAAAAATGGAAGCAATTTTAATGTTTTTTTTGCATATATGACAGCACGATTTAACTTATCTGTACCTAAAGGATTATTCTTTATTAACGGGACAAGGTGTACTTCGTAGCATAGTGACTTGCGGCAGTTGCGGCCTGCTTCTGCTTCGCGATTTTCCTATACGGTGTGTTTGGTCACTGGCGTCGGAGCCTTCAAGAGGTGAGAGATGACAGACAGACAGAATGTCACGTGCAACATCTTTTCATACACAATTTTTAGGTCAACGCACACCGGAGTCAAGCTGAGGCGGAATAATCGGAAATTGTTACTGAAATACGACGCGGGTGCGTACACGCACACCGAACCGGTCGAGGTCTTCATACAAATAAATATATTATCAACTAGTGGTTCCCCGCGACTTCACCTGCAAGAGTTGGATTTTCCATAATATAAACTTTCATCCCCCATTTCACCCCCGTCATGTTTTTATATCGCGACAAAATGTAGCATATGTCCTTTCCAGGGTCTCGAATTGTCTTCATACCAAATTTCATTTCAATCGGTTCACTGGTTTAAGAGTCAAGAGGTAACAGACAGACAGACAGACATACTTTCGCATTTATAATATTAGTATGGATTTATTTTCGTTCGTCTGCTGCAGCTCGGCTCCGGTGTGAGTCGAAGGAATTACGAGTAACAGAGAGAGAGATTTAAGTAAGGCGAATGACCTTTTAACTCAATCTACTACTGCTTCATAATAATTATAAATTGTTTCAACAAACACACCAATTACCTAGCCCCAAACTAAGCGTGAGCTTGTTCTATCGCGACTAGGATAACGGATAGACATACTTATATACGTTTATATATTTACGACTTAGGTACAAATGCTCGTGCTCATCACATAAACATTTGCCCCTTGCGGGATTCGAACCCGCAACCCCTGGTTTCGTTTCCTTTCAGCGCTAGCCCAAAATTTGGCCCGAAGCATCTCACCTGTAGGTAAATTATATATGTTGGGACGTGTATAAGTGCCCCTTGTTAGCCTACATGCATAAATAAATGACTTTATTGAGGAGATAGGTTTCTGCCACCTCTCTATATGTCCCGCCGCGGCCCGAATAGTAGAGAGTGAGCAGGCGCCTGATGCTTAGGTGGTGCCCCCTATAATCCGTCACCTGCTTAGCCGCAGAAGACTTAATGCGGGAAGCATCTCCTCAATGGTCTTTTAACTGGAGATTGGGAGTTGACAGGTTTTATAGGGATCCCGACCTTACCACTAATGCATTGGTCAAAAACCAATTTATTACAAAGGATTTCTTTTAGCTTGGGGGTTGTTGGTGAAAATGGGTATAAGCCTTCAAAAGTCGGTCGTGAAGATAACAGTATATGTAAGAACTTACGACTATACGGACTCCTCCTCTGCATTGTAGTTTTTTCCTTTGACAACATTCCCAGAGCGCAGAGCCATCACTATACTGACGTCTAAGATGGTACTGATGTCCTTGGTAGAGTAGGACGCCGCTTCCACTGCGTTTTTTAACAAACGTCATCTCATCGTCAGGGTTTCCTTGAAAACAGTGCGTTTTTGTTGGTTCTGTACCCAAAGGAAAATTATTTAAAATATTGTAGTAGGTATGTTTGTATACATAGTACATAGATTAGTTTTGGATATAATAATGTCATCTACTTTCCTTTCACTTACGTGCGATAATGTCTTTTAAGTTGCGGTTTGCTATTCTTCACAGTAGTATACCTCATGCCCGAGGGTTGTGATCATGTGGAATGAAACATACACAACTTTCTAGGCAATTATTAAAGGAGTGATTTGCCTTTGCCTTCTCCATTTTTTTATTTTTATTTAATATACAGACATTTGACCGCTATCTCACCTGATGGTAAGCGACGATGCGGCCGATGATGGGACATGTCTGTCTAGAAGCAGCCTATTCATTCTTTTCTTAAAGGAATCCAAATCGTACTGTTTAGGGAGCACTTCAGCTGGCAACGAATTCCACTCTCTAGCCGTATTTGACACACTAGCAAACTGATTTGCAGGTTTCCTCACGATGTTTTCCTTCACCGTTAGACAGCGATACCTTTGAAAAATACTGTACTTAAGTTTTTTTTACAAACTCAGTGGTACAGACGGGACAGATCGAACTCACGTTATTAAGGATGAGATGTGAGGTTTTCTCCGCACGTGCCGCGCGCGCGGTTTGCTATGAATAAAACAAAATATGGTTGTTATTCTTTTTATTATTCAAATTGGTCATTAATGACCATCCCTGGACTTTGATTGATTCTAACTAACTTAGGTATTTAAAATTCATTTCCTTGTAACTTTATTTTTGTCTTGTCTTCTTACCCTAAATAAAGATGATTTTACTTTAGAATACGAAGGCATTTCGTCAGCGATGTCGTAACCCAAGGTCTTTAAATTCTGAATGGTTGTTTTGTATACTGATGACACTGACATGTCGAAAGAGGAAGAAGCTATAGCTTCTTTGCAAATATCCAATTGTTTATCGATTTCATTTTTAATGAAATCCGGATTGTGCGAGTGTTGTCCTCTGGGGGTGATGGTTTTGTTCTGAAAATAAGATAGCTTTCCTGTGTTACATATAAAATTAATTAGGTAAGGCTTATCAGATTTTTTCATGAATATACAAAGGGGTCTGCGTTCGTAAATGCAAATCTATACAAAAAAGCTTGATTGTTACGACAAAAAATGGTGACTTAATCATCAAAAATAAATTAAAGACTTAAAGTTACCAGTAGTTAGAACCATTGTAAGCGACTCCCAATCCCAATCTCTCGCAAAGCTGACCTAATTGTCGAGTCATTTTGTTCCCGTCATGCCGTCTGTTGTATCCAGTGGAGTGAAAATTAGGGCTTCTCTATCATGTGCATCCTATACACGCCGTGACCTACCTAATCCCATCAGCGTTGCTACCCTTTTTGCTCAAGGAATTGGGAGTTCCTGGCTATAGACAGAGCTCAGTTAAAGTGTTTAAGAAGTTCCCTACCTAGCTAGCACTAGGATTATACAGATTCGCGACAAAATCATTTTATATTATCCATTCATATAATCAATCCATTTTATGGAATTCTATTTATATAACTTACTTTTAGGAGGACTGATGCACTGCAGGGAATTTTTTTACGTTGACTACAAGCCCATACAGCAGAACCATCTTTATTATGACGTTTTAGTATATATTGGTAACCCTCGTGTAGAAGAACACCGTGGTTAAGATATTTTTTTATCAGCGTAAATTCTTTAGCACCATCTGTAAATACAATGTCTCTGTAACAGACAGATAGATGTACACAGGAATGATTTTAAGGTGCGTTTTTTTCTTATTCGATTCACAAAATGAAAAGACGTTTTATTTTTTATAATATTATATTTTACCCTAGTACTGATCTATTGCCAAAACTATGGTTAACTATCTGAGATAAGAAATTACTTGTTCCTCTACTGTAACAACTAAGTAATAATTTGTACTAACTGTTCAACGTATAAGCAAAATTTAAAAAAAAGTATATATATTTTTTTTTCTCAAAGTGCTTGCGTTGTTTAATCTACTGAACTTTTATAAACGTAGCTGTTCAATAAGATCAAAAACGCAATGGTGGACGAAGTTACCCCACTGACGAAGATCCCCGCTAATAGTAAAAAATAAGGCACAAATAAGTTACAGACACATATTATATAAAACGAAGTTCAAGTCATTAAATTCTATAGTACAGTCCGTTCTGCACAAAATGCTTGGGGGGAGGATGACAATGGTCACCGATGGTCTTGGTCACCTTTCCATCCTTAGTCACAACGATGTGGGCTTTACAGCCGCATCTATAGTTGGAACAGATCATCTTGGATCCTCCAGACAGCGTGCCATTCTTGTGGAAGGTGTAACGTTTGAACATGTAGATCTTGTGCCCTCCAGACGTGGTTATGTACTTTCCTGAAAAAGAAAATGGTAGGTAGATAAGTTCACACAGCCGCACGTCAGACTATAAATGGTGACCTTGAGACCTCTGTTCCCTAAGTAATAAAGCTGTTTTTGTAGTTCAAATGTATAACCTGACGTGGTGCTGCTCATTGGTATAGCGGTCAGCCTCAGCAAACTGGCTTCTTATCTGACTAGGGTTGCCAGATGTCCGGTATTTAAGTGTACAGTCCGGTATTTTCAAGGCCTGTCCGGTAGAAAATAAATGGTCATACCGGACAAAACAATGTCCGGTATTTTGAGGAAAGTCTGTAGTACTGGTCACAAGCGCCTACAAAAGTAGGCATATGAGATTCCTCAAATGCAAAACTTTTTTTCTGTAAGTAGTACATTATATATTCAAACCATTGTTTAATAAAGACTTTCTCAAAGTTAGCATAGTCTTGGCGACCTCATTTTTATGACTACATTATTCATTCATCATCATATCAGCCTATTGCAGTCCACTGCTGGACATAGGCCTCTCCAAGACGGCGCCAACTTTCATGGTCCTCCGCTTCTCGCATCCAGCCACCACCGGCCACCTTCCTCAGGTCATCGGTCCATCTAGCAGGGGGGCGTCCAACACTACGTTTCCCGAGACGTGGTCTCCATTCGAGAACTTTCCTACTACAACGCCTGTCGGTTCTGCGACAGACATGACCAGCCCACTGCCACTTCAGCTTACTGCATTATTAATTATATTTTGTTACTAATTTAGTTGTTTCCAAGCTTGCAACACCAGCCCTCTCCCCCCCGTTTGTGGTTGTCCGGTATTTTTTCACGACTCACCTGGCAACCCTATATCCCGGGTTCAAATTGTACGGATGACAGTACATCAAACTAACATTGCTTTATAGGTCAATTTTGGTACAGTTTGCGTTAAACTAACCTATAACCCAAATGTCATATTTATTTACCTTTGTCAAAGCCACATGGTGTGGTGAAAATATATTGTTTGTTTAACTATAGTTCTTAATTTACTAAGATGTAGAGTTTGTTAAGTTAGGGCTTGTCGAGTTGGGGCGTGTAGAGTTAGAAGCTTGGCTCTACATGAGACCTGATAACAACAAAGGTATCATTTCACATTTTTGGTGGGATATCACAATCCGGAGCATATCTTTGTCCAGAATAGCGCATACCTTGCACCCTCGCCTACACCTCAAGGTGTTGCAACGACTACTTTAGTAAGACCTATGGAGGTATACACGTTGATGACGAGGCAATAAGATCATTATTGAGGACTGTGAACTTTACCTGTTAACAGGGTCACGGAGGTCAGACGGCAGTCGCTCCACTCTGACTACCTGATCTGCCATATCCTGGATCATGGTCCAAAGCGGACCCTGGGCTTGAGTGCACAACCGGGATAACGCTAAGATGCTTATTATTACGGTTTATGCCCACTACTCATATCATACCATAACAATGTTAGGACCGTTACAGTAACACAAATACTTAAATACTAATCAATGCTGTCTAGGGATATTTTAGATATAATAATACTATGTTTTGTATATCCCTAGAAAGTGTTGATGTGTGTATATATATTTACACAAAAAATAGAATTTCCGGTTTTAGAACTTTAATTTCTCATTACAAATTAGAATAATTCGCTTCCTGAGAAAACACTACACATTTTACTAAATAAGTAAAAATATTAACATAATAAGCAGATTTATACTGTACTCAACAAAAAACTGGTAGACAGTGAATAAATTTGAGTTCAATGTTCCTACATTGGAAAAAAGGACATGTGTTGTTTACTCACCGAGCAGCCACGATTACAAGGAGCATTAAAGCGTACTTGCTTAAGGATAATGGATAGCTTAATAAAAATAAAAACCCCTATTATTTTAATAACACAGTATATATATTTGTATGATAATAATGTCAAAAAAGTAAAAAATATATTATACTAGTGGTTCCCCGCGACTTCGCCCGCTATAGTTCTATAGTTGGATTTTCCATATAAACTTTCACCCCCTTTTTCACCCCATTTCACACCCTTAATGTTTTTATATAACGACAAAATGTAGCCTATGTCCTTTCCAGGGTCTCGAACTGTCTCTATATCAAATTTCATTTCAATCGGTTCAGTGGTTTAAGCGTCAAGAGGTAACAGACAGACAGACACACTTTCGCATTTATAATATTAGTATCGATAGGGAAATCCCTACCATAGGACGCTGTTGTGCAGCGGTAGTAGGAACAAACTCGACGAAATAATTTTGGTTTTAATAAATAATGCACTGGAAACACCGGAAAAGCAGATAATAATAAAATAGTAAAATCTTGAATATTAATGTTAAGTAATAAAACAATATTTAATAGTCAAGTAAGACTTGACATTTCATCAAAATAAAAGAGATAATTGATTAAGGCGAGAAGGTCCTAAAATTATTTACCATACTTTTTAACGAAATATCCCTCCTCGGTGAAGTGAAATTGTGGTGGTTCGTGGTTGTGAGTTATCTCCGCCTTAAGAACCTCCCCTTTGGTCGACATATGGATGTGGGCCTTGCAGCCCTTCTGCAGCTTGGAACAGGCATACCTGAATAATATTAATTAATTTTAACCAACCACTACAGAAACACTAAAAATGTTATCTGGAAATGAAAATGTCCTTGAATACAATCTCTACCGTAGTGTAGTTGATTTACAGAAATAGTAAAAAAAAGGTAATGTCAGCTTACCTTAAGCCACCCTTTCTGATGGTGCTGTTCTTGCTGAAGGTGTGTCCGTTGCAAATGAGCAGCAGGTGGCCATTGGTGGTCTTCGCGAATTGGACTGGAACATACACGGAACGACATCAAAGGAAGTAAACCAAAGTATACCTATTATTTTATTAAGGTAGCAGTGTTGAAGGGTTTATACACGCCGTTTCCCATTTTGTCGTCTCACCTTTGGATTTGTAGTTCAGCTAAAACACTGAATATTATAAGTACCTACTACTTGCACAATAAATTAAAAAGCTTAGGCACATGTCTTGCATATTATATTGAGGAGTACAATATTAAAATATAAATTCGTGCGTTTCTTGAGATCTCCGGGCCATACGTTTTGCTAAAGTAGCGTCATTGTAGTCATCAAGATATAGAACATAGTTCTTTATATTGCCATCCTCATCCCAGCGTTATCCCGGCTGTGCACTCGCACGCGAGGGCCCAGGTATAGGTATAGGTTCGCTTTATAGCTCTTTATATTATATGGTATTAAATAAGTCTCTAATTGGGTCAGCATATACTGTGAGGGCGTATGGTTGTGTATAGTCTGGGCTACCATTATGGCATCATTTCTGTCCACGTCGATATGTGCCTTGTAACCCATGTTTAGGAGTAAGAACAGCTGAGCCGACTACCAACAGCCTTAATAGATACGCTCTTGGAGTTAGTGTAGTTGTTGAGCATCAACAGTTTGGTGCCTCGAGAGTTAGTGAATAAGCGAACTTTATACTGTAGTATTAAACATAAAGCGAATGAAATAAACAATGATAGCGATGTGGTGATTATTTAATAAAACAATATACAACCTAGGTTGTCAAGCCGCCCTAGGGCCTCTGGCTAAGCTTAACGACTAATATCAACAGATCAGTAAGGTTAGTCACTTACAGACAACCCTTTTTTTTCGTCAGGAAATGCCTTACGCACCGTACCTCTCCGTCGGGGAACGGAGAGGCGTGGGTGGGACTACCTCGGACCCGGTTATACCCACTAAAACCTGACGACGCCCGCCGATGTGTGGGCTGTGACAGCAGGGGCCGCGGTATCTCGTCAGTCCCGCGACCCTGCCAGCGGCAACGTCCGCCATCCAGAGGGCGGATCTCCACAGAGGGGGGAGCGGATATGGTATCCGGTCCCCCACTCCAAACGGGGCACTGGGCGTACAGTGCACTGTCTCTCAGGAGGGTTTACAGACAACCCTCCACCAATCCGCAGTAAGCCCGCTTGGTAGAGTATGACTCGTACCTCCTCATAGTTGAAGTAAGGCCTTTGCCCAGCAGTAAGATCTAGGTCGCTTGTTTTATATATGGTTGCACTTGGATAAAGAGAATAGTGAAAAAAAACCTAGTAGATAGAAACTACCCAGGACATAGTAACATACAAACAAAACTTTAAACAAAATGATATAATAACGCATTAAAAATATTAAAAAATTACCCAGCAGTAAACAGAAAGTACTCAAGACATGGTAACATATTTTTGGGCTTCAGATTTCATTCAGAGATCATGTTTCTAGACGCAATAGATAATTAATTCTTATGAGGCGGCTTTATGATCCTCAAGGGTTTACGATTTAAAATAAAAATAAATATTTAGTCGCATTTTTAATATTATTCAATTTATCAATATGAATTGGTAGTACAATCATTATTCGTGTGTTAATTTATTGAGGAGATCTCCTGACCATATGCATTGCCAAAGTAGCGACACTTCTCACTCATCAAGACCGATAGGCAACTTTAAAGAATCATCATTCTTTGGAGTTGCCAATTCTGATATAAATCCCTGCCTTGGTCACCATATACTGCGCTGGCGCATGGTTGTGTTCAGTCTGAGCTACCACTATGGCATTATTTCTGTCCACGTGAATATGTGCTCTGCAACCCTTGTTGGTAGAGGAGGAGCATCTATACCGACTACCGGCAGCCTTTAAAACTCCACTCTTAAAGTAAGTGTAGTTGTTCAGCAACAAAAGTTTGGTTCCTCGACCGCTTGTAACGTATTTCGCTGACGCTGGAAAGTAATGCAAATGAGCGAACTTTTATGTTTTATTTTGTGACGAAAATTTAATAAAGCAATATACTACTCAGGTAGTATTTTTTAGACCGGTTGCTTTAATTGTATGTTGTAAGTGGTTGCATTTGAATAAAAAGAACAATAAAAAACATTCAAATTTACCTAGCAGATTCAAAGTACCCAGGACATACTCGTAGAAACGTACCTATATTGTCTTTTTTAAACAAAATAATATAATGACGCATTTATTAATATTATTTAATGACATATTTGTGAAATAGGAGTACAAACATATGCATTCGAGTATTCGTTTACTGAGATCTCCTAGTCATACCTTTTGAAGCATTCGCGATTTTTCACTCATCAAGATCTTAATCATCATTCTTTGGAGTTACCAATTCTGATATAAATCCCTGACTTGGTCACCGTGTACTGCGAGGGCGCATGGTTGTGTTCAGTCAGGGCTAACACTATAGCATCATTTCTGTCCACATGGATCTGTGCTTTGCAACCCTTGCTGGAGGAAGAGGAGCATCTGAACCGACTACCGACAGCCTTTATAGCCCCACTCTTGAAGTAAGTGTAGTTGTTCAGCAACAAAAGTTTGGTTCCTCGAATGTTTGTGACGTACTTTGCTGACACTGGAAAGTAATCGCGAACTTTATGCTGTAGCATGAAACTTTAGTAGTGATATGACGATGATTTAATAATGCAGTATACTAATTAGGCAGTATTTTTTACACAGGTATTAGCTTGCATTGTATGAGGTTGCACTTGACTAAAGGTAATAGTATAAAAAATACTGAGTAGATAAAAAGTAATCAAGACATAATAGTAACATAATTTTTGTCTTTTTGAAAAAAAAAATGCATGCAAAGCATTTTCTAATATTATACAATTATTTGAAATAGGAGTACAATCATACATAATTCGTGTTCGTTTATTTAAGTTTATCTCCTGGCCAAACGTTTTGCCGAATTAGCAAGTTTTTTCAAGTGCAATAATATATTTAGATTGCATAGTGAATGCTTATCACTTAAAAAACAATAATTATCTTATTTGCAAGCTTCATCTTTCGATTGTTAAATACTTGCAATAGTATTTCTTTCGAGTGTTGAGGGTACAATCCCAATAACATTGATAAAAGCAACGCGGCATTACAGCGTTAAGAAGCACTTGAAAATTTCGACAGGCTCTGCCAACGCCAGGGTGGCCGAGAGGTTAGGCAATCGCCCGGTATGCGAGGAACGCGGGTTCGATTCCCGCCTCTGGTGGTCGTTTTTTTCAAGTGCAATAATATATTTAGAGTTTTTACTCATTACGATGTTAAAGTCCGTGTCATTTAACGGTGCATAAAAAGTCATTGACCCGTCACCCTCGCAGACCGTCACCCGTGTACCACTGCACGCCAGTATGCGAAGCGCGGCGACCCTAACTCCCATAGGCCATAGCGACACGAATCTGTCTAACAAATGAACCTCGGTACGGGTCGAACTTGAACCCAAAAATCAAAAGTCGTAATAATCGCTAGTTAGAAAGACAAATGATACGTGCCACAAGGTTTTAGCTGTCAAGGTGAACGACGTTTTATGCACGTTTATCTGGCACGTACCATATACATCACTCTTGATAATTTCCAATTCTGGTATTAATCCCTGACTTGGTCAACTTATATTGCGCGGGCGAATGGTTGTGTTCAGTCTGGGCTACCACGATGGCACCATTTTTGTCCACGTGGATATGCGCCTTGCAACACTTGCTTAAGGACGAGGAACAGGTGAACCGGCTCCCACCAGCCCTAACAGATCCACTTTTTGAGTAAGTGTAATCGTTCAGCAACAACAGTTTGGTGCCTCGAGAGTTTGTGACGTATTTGGCTGATGCTGGAAAGTAATCGCGAACTTTAAGCGTACAGCATGAAGTTATGATAGATATTCAGAGCGATAAGGCGTAATTGGGAGGTCAGATGGATCGGATAGCTCTCCAGAATGATGTCCCATGAAAAAAGGATAGCATATGTGCATATCGTTTTCCAAATCACACAAGACTCATAAAACAAATGCAAAACAAAGTACAATTTTCCTTACGAACATGCAATGATTATATGATATAAGTGAAACTTTCCTTAAACTTGAAAAAATTGAAAATTGGATGGCTTTTTTAAAATCTTGTATGATGTCAAATGCACAGATGCCATACTCATACAAAGATCTCCGACCACTCAACTACGCGTCATTGCTTTAATTAAGTGATATGATGATGATGATTTTATAAAAACAATATTTTATCTAGGTAGTATTTTTTAATCCGGTTGTTTGTATTGTACTAGAATAAAGCGCATAGAAAATAAGAATTCAAAATTATCCAGTAGCAAGAAAGTGCATACCCAGGACACAGTAAAACATTAGCGACACGAAAATAATACAATGACAAAAACAACATGAATAGTTGTGAAATATGATGAGCACAATTATATGGATTTGAGTGTTCATTAATTGAGGAGAACTCTTGTTTTACGTTTTGCCAAAGTATAAACTTCTAACTCATCAAGATTTTCAATGATTACTCTTTGGAGTTGCCAATTCTGATGTAAATCCCTGACTTAGTTATCATATACTGCGTGGGCGCATGGTTGTGTTCAGTCTGGGCTATCACTATAACATCATTTCTGTCTACGTGAACATGCGCCTTGCAACCCTTGCTTGTGACGGAGGAACAGCTGAACCGTCTACCACCAGCCCTTATGGTTCCACTCTTGAAGTAAGTGTAGTTATTCAGCAACAACAGTTTCGTGCCTCGAGATGTTTTGACGTATTTTGCTGACCCTGGAAAGTTATCGCGAACTTTGAGCGTACAGCATCAAGTAGTAGTAAGAGCAGCTGAAGTGTGGGGCAAGCAAAATAAATATTACTTTATTTATTTTTATCATCAGGCAGTACAGGAGAAAATATTTCACAGCCAGAATAATTGAAAAAATTTATTAATGGAAATTAAACAAAAACTAATTAATAAATAATAATAACAATTGCGAATGTTGTTTTTTCTTGTGTTGAACAAAAACAATTTAGATTCATGATTTATCGCAACAGAAAATACAGAAAATGTTGTCGTTTAAACATGTGCAACCATAGATAAAAAGATGATAGATACGAGTAGCAGAGCCTCATAAATAATCCGATTTTCACCATTCCGCTGTCAACACTGACCTCTATAATACAAGTACGCTGGATCAAACATTCTCTAAGAAATGACAGATAATTTTTGTGCCGAATAAAAGCGCTCCCACCGAGTGTCAAGATAACTAAAATAGAGTAATTTGCATATGTTTATGTCAACTCTCATTTGTTCCGTGGACGGTTATCAGACGCTTATTACAGCCGTCAGCGCCAAAATGGCGATAATCAAATGGCTTCGTTTTTAGGTTGACAGTATGCAGTCCAGCGTACTTGTATTATAGAGGTCAGTGACTGTCAATCACTATTATTTTGGATAAGTTCGTGCGCGACTCTCCTTGCGCGCCGCAAGACGTGTAACCAATACACACGACTGTAAGGGCTCATTCACATGGGATCCGACATTGACGATTCGTCATATACAGGATACGTCATGACGGATGGACGTTCACATTGCATACGGAATAGTGTTTTTCACGATTCGTCGAAATATCTTAATTGAATTTGGTCAAAAATCTGTGTATTTTGACGATTCGTGATTTTTAAAAACACGATGCTAGATTTAAGAATATATGCGTAGTTTCCTATCCTACCAACTTTATTCCTTTTTTCCTTATAATTATTTATAGCCTGTGGTGTCCCAATTCAGGGCAAAGGCCTCCCTATTCTTTTTCCATTCTCCATGATTTTGGGCAGCTGTTTCCCTCGTATCCAACTCGTCACGCTACAACCTCCTTGGCCTAACGCGTGGCAGTTTTTAAAAACCTTGTACCAATGTGGTCATTGCAAAATCAAAATACCTATCGTTTAATAATTATAAATATATTTTTTCAACAAACACACAAATTACCTAGCCCCCAACTAAGCGTGAGCTTGTGCTATGGTGACTACGATAACGGATAGACATACATATATACATTTATAAACACCCATGACTTAGGTACAAATGCTCGTGCTCATCACACACAAACATTTGCCCCTTGCGGGATTCAAGCCCGCTACCGCCTGGTTTAGAAGTCCGGGGCGCGAACCTTTACACCAAGACGGTCGTCTGTTTGATTTTGAAGTAATGACCATTTTTCAACACCTTGTATTTTGGGGGCGCATGGTTATGTCCCTCGCGGACTAGCTTTATAATGTTGTCTTCATCCACGTGTACATAGGCCTTGCAACCGCCTTTATAGGATGAGCAATTGAAGCAGCTAGATCCATCTTTTGTACTGCCCCTCTTGAAATATGTGTATTCATTGAAAAGTATTAGCCTCGATCCTCGTGATGTGGTGATAAATTTTGCTAAAAACATTCAAATGTTAATAAATTTCGTTAATAAATGTTAGTACGCGAGAAAAAGTACGGTTTTTTTAAGTAAGCAAAACAATTCTTTATTTCCTAATTATATTTACTTACCCCCATAATAAAAATAATTATATCGCTCTGCTAATAGCACTTACATGAATATGTGACAGGTGACAGCTAGTTTGGAATTCATGACAGATAAGTGACATGACATAGTGGTGACATACATTTCAAATCAGCCGTCTCATATTAATCACGTGTTATTTCGGTTGTATACTTATTTTTAAAGGGTTTAGTATTTTAGTTATATTTTAAAATAATTTCCGCTTTCCGTCAACATGTGTTTTGAGGGGGGATAGTTATGTTCTCCGTGGGCTTGCTTTGTCATGTGATGTGTGGTGTCATGTAATCATAAAAAGTTACTTATTTATGTATGTAGGCCCACAGGGGGCACTTATACACGTATCAGCGTGTAGGCAGGCCTGTGTGTCTTCCCGTAAAAAACGTACCTACGCGCGGCGACCCCTTGGTAAGGGACTAAACAAGTTGGGTGTCGCTAGCTGGCAGCGACACGCTCCCGCGTTTTATTCACCGGCGGTGCGCGACACTAGGTTGCTGGTTGGACGAGCGTGAATAAAGTCCTAGAAAGATGCGCTAGATGGCGTAAGTAGCTTCTTGTGGCAGTCAACCCTATCGCGTTGCGTGATAGTACGTCACTGAATAGGTTTAGTGTATTATGAATCATATTCCAGAGTTATAAGAATGAAATTATCTTGCAATGTTTTTCTGTAGGTGTGTACACGTAAATGTGCTTGAGTCAGAGGCGAACTGAATTACACCATATCGTTAACAACATTAGTAGATATTTCTTTGAATTTTATTGCAAAGTCATACTTCTGTACGGAGTACTAGTACTTATTCTGTGGTGTAGGTAGGCTTTGCAACTTCCTGTATGGAATGAGCGAATAAAGCGTCTGCCGCCATATTTTGTACGGCCCCTCTTGAAATATGTGTAGTCATTAAGAACTATTAGTCTCCATCCTCCTGATGTGGTGACGTTATTTGCTAGAAACTTTATCAATTACTAAAACCTTTGTTAGGACTAAATATGAGCTAACTAACAATCTGACTGTCAGTACTCAGTTTAAATTCATAATTTCATTACTAGTCCAACAGTTACAGATGTATCTAACGCTATGTCTTTTTTTAAAGAGATTTCCAGCTCTTGGGTCACCACTGATGTCAATCAGACATAATAATTTTAATTTTGAAAATAATCATGTTTTATAATACCTGTAAGTTGCCTGTAAATATTTATTACCTTGGAAAGCAATATATGTGATGTCGTTCAGTATCTATTTATGCATATATATTTTAGCAGCAATAGCGGGCCGAGGCTTGCTAACCACAGCCAAGGATAGAAAAGAGTGGCACACCTTGGAGGAGGTTTTTACCCGAAGGGAATCCATACAAAAAAAACCTCTAGTAGACAAATTAATTTTCTAATTAAACGTATATTTAATCTAACTAATTAATATAAATTAATTGCTAATAATTTACCCAACATATATTTATTAAGCCTTATTATTATTATACTATTATTTATGCATAAGTTTGAATTAATAATACTCGTATGATCAGTACAATATACAATTAAAAAAAAAATAGGGCCGATAATGGGACTTAAGAACGTCAAAATTTAAAAATCAGTTATCGCGGACGAAATAATGAAAGGACTGTATTTAGGTAGTTTATAATTAAATAGGTACAAGGTCACAATATATAACCCGAAAATTATACAATACAAGCTAAAACAAATAGCTTACAACCAATCAACAAGCCCCCGGTTCTAGACAAGTCCACAGACAAGCAGTCCAGCTACAATGTTGCCAGATCTGTCGGCGACATCAGTAATATTGGCCCTTAGGGGGCCTGAAAATATCTTCTTATCTTTTGGGCCCTACTACTACTAGTGCTTCGTGACAAAACACAGACAATCTGGCAAGTGCTGAGAATAAGTATCGGAAAAAACTCATGCAATGCAGTACTAATTAATATATAAGTATAACGAATCGTTATATTGAGTTTGTTCGACAACTTGGCAGAATAACCATTCGTTCTTTTGGAAGATACATTAGGACAGGTTTGTTTGCGCCATTTTACTTGAACTGAACCTTTACGATTCATGTTTCCAAACACAATAAATTAATTGTTATCAACCCGCCCACGGGTCTTATGGGGTTTGACAAGTTAAACTCTTTACGAAACACACTGGTTATTGTCATAGCTACGGTTAAAATAAGGTGGTGCAACTCAGCCTTATTATAAAAAAAGTTATATTCTAATATAATGTCCACTTTTCGTCAACATGTATTGTGAGGGGGCATGGTTATGTTCTTTGTTGGCTAGCCTGATGATGTCATATTTATCAACTAGTAGGAAGGCCTTGCAACCTCCGTTATGGGATGAGCAAGTATATCGGCTGGCTCCAGACTTTGCACTGCTTTTCTTGAAAAATGTGAACTCATTATGAAGAATAAGCCTCGTCCCTCGTGATGTAGTGACATAGTTTGCTTAAAAACATATAAAATTGTAATTAACATTGGTTTTGTTGGTACGAACGCACAATGTAGCGTAGCAGTAGGGGAATTTTTCAGTTCGTAAGCAAAACAATTCGTCTTTTCAAATATACATTTTGTAATAATATATAAAGGACAACACTTTATTAAATAAAATTATCCCTTCTCAAAGTTTTACTATATAAATTTACGATATATTATGATAAAATATTATATAATCCAACATTATTTAGATTTACCACCGTATGTACCTCTATAATGTATATGGTTACGGTGAATTAGGATATTTAAGATATCGATTTTCGTATATAAAATTGCCAGATCTATAATAATTTTACAAAGGTAAACGGTAAGCCATTGTTTGTATAGTAACATACCTATGTATTTTTAATATACATGTTATCTTATGAATACACCAAGTGAAAAAAAGGAAAGTTAATGTTTGTTTCATCGTAGACTAGAAATTACCTTATATAAACATTAATTTACAGCAAGATACCAACACCTATTGTTAAAAACCTGTCTTTGCTGGTAGGTAATGTACAGTCACAAGCAATGAAATGTAAACAAATAAGTTTTTATGTCATTGTAATAAGGTCTTAAATCGAGTGCAGATGTAGATATTGATACATATTGAAGCTCGTGACTGTACAATAAAGTTTATTAATATTAAAAAAATTGAGCCCGACAATCCTTAGCCACCTCTTATTCATCTCCCATATCCATCATCCTCTTGATGTATAGTGTTTTAGATTCTTCGCCTCACAGAGTATAATATAAAAGTTACATTCTAACATAATATCCACTTTTCATTATCACGTATTTTGGGGCTGGATGGTTATGTACTTCGTGGGCTAGCTTTATGGTGTCATGTTTATCAACGTGGAGATAGGCCTTGCAACCTCCATTGTGGGATGAGCAGGTGAAGCGGCCGCCTCCATCTTTCATATTTCCCCTCTTGAAATATGTGTAGTCATTAAGAAGTATTAGTCTCGTTCCTCTTGGTGTAGTGACGTAATTTGCTAAAACGATATAAATTGCTATACTATAGCAGGCCTGTGTATCTCCCCGCGTAGGTAGCAAAAAGGTACCTACGCGCGGCGACCCTTACTAAGGGGCTAAAACAAGTTGCGTGTCGCTACCGGCCAGCAACACGCTCACTCGTTTTATTCACCGGCGGCCGCGCGGCTACGTTGGTGGCTGGACGAGAATGAATAAAGTACTAGAAAGAGGCGCTAGATGGCGTTAGAAGCTTCTCGTAGCAGTCAACCCTATCGCGTCGCGTAATATTACGTCACCGAATAGGTTTAGTGTATTATGAATCATATTCCAGAGCAATAAGTATGAAATTATCTTGCAATGGATTTTTGTAGGTGTCTACACGAAAATGTGCTTGACTCTGAGGCGAACTAAATTACGCCATATTGTTGACGACATTGAGTAGACATTTCTTTGAACACAATTGCTAAGTCATACTTCTGTACGAAGTACTAGTACTTATTCAGTGACTATAGTCTGACAAGTTAGTTTGTGACCTTCCTGCGGTCGCCAGAGGTGAGGGGGCGGGGCATGCTGGATGTCAGTGGGGATGGGTGATGTTGCGGGGAAGAGGATTTCCTATGCTGGTCGCGTGCGTGAACACGGTCTTAAGTCAGAAAGTAAACTGAAATTTGACTGTCGGTGCTCAATTCAAACTGTTATTTTCATTATTGGCTTCAGGTACACATATAATATAGACAGAGCATATACCTATAATAACATCGTTTATTAATGTCATTGTTACAAACAATAATACAAAATATTTTAAAATGTTATTGTAGGTAATCATTAAACCGCTTTATTAATATTAAGTAGTAGTGGAGCAATACAATATCGGGCAAGTAATAAAATTCTGCAATAAAAATATAAAGAATGCGATGTGTCGGTGTTTGTCGTATTAATGTTAAATCTTGTATTATATTATGTATTACATCTATTTTAAATGCAGTGTCTCTCTACTCTATGCATCTTGCGGGCGTTTCGCTCGCCGTCTTAGTGTATGGCTGAGTATGCTCGTGGATGGCGCCTAAGGCCGCAAGTCTGGATTATCTAATCCAGACACGCGCAAAAGGGCTTTTAACTCAGATCACATTAGCTAATCCAGACTTTCGCAAGTGGGCTTTCAACTCAGATAATAGGCTTTGAACAAGTCCCGATTAGTTAATCGGGACTTGTGCAAGTGGGCCTTCACAATTTCTTTCCCAAGAATTTGCAAGCGATTCGCGGCTAATTCGCTACAGTTCGCCGGCCATTTGACATTGAGTAAACGACTGGTCAGAGTCAGTCAGCGTTAACTGTGAGCATAATGGGGACGAGCCTTTACAAAAGTTGGTTGCAATGGACCTTATATTTGAACATAACGCCCATCCTTGGTTAGGACGTACTTCGTTGGGGTGTGATTGTGGTCGACGTTGGCTAGCTTTATAATATTAAACTTATTGACGTGGAGGTAGGCGCTGCACTTGTTTTTTAATGACGTGGAACAGCAATACTGGTAGCCGCCATATTGTAGCATACTGCCTTTGGAGTACGTATAGTTCTGAAAAAGTATCAGCTTCGACCCCCGAGTGGTGGTGATGAAGTTTGCTACAATGTACAAAGGTATATTTAAAATAGTAATGTCAAAATGTCAAAAAACAAAGAATCAGCTGTAAAATCAAACATCGCATGTAATTCCACCTGATTATGCAGAAGTAGAAGGAACTAGTGTCAGGAGCTGTTGTAATGTTGACGCTTTTAGAAAATGGTAACTTCATAGGCTTGTATCGCGTTCTGAACAATTAGGTGAATCAGATAGCTGGACTTTCTAATTTCAAGCTGAATCTCGTAGATTGGAATAAGTAAGTCCAGCTATCTCGGAGAGTGTTGCTACTTGCAAGGCGATGACGTCAAAATTCATCAGTTTTTTGTGTGTCTTAAATGTCACTTGTATAATTTTTTTGTGTTTTATTTCTATCATTTGCCCTCCATTTTTTACACTTTTTCCTCTTCTGCCGTTTCTGGTATCTTTTTAGATTTCGTTTTACCCTTTTTAAATGTCATACTTACTCGGAATCAGTGCTTTTAAGCGTTCGCTGTATCGTTTTGCCTTTTAGCTTTAGTAAGCACTATATACTTAGCCCTTAATATAAAGGGCGTGATTTAAAGCTTAAATGGGGATCCACACTGCCAAATTCTCCCTGAAGGTGGCGCATTGTTGATGCGGCTAAAGCTATCTGTCATTTCAGTACAGAATTTGTGTTTTTTTGAGTATTTTTTTGTGTTTTCAATCTACGAAAGCATACTGCCGTTATTTGCTGTGCCAGGTTGTTACAATAATGGTGTTCATTTATTTTCAAAAGACCCAGTTTTAAAAAAGAAGTGGGAAACAGCTATGAGAAGAAAATTAATTAATTTTAGGTAGTTTACTAAGCATTCTGTCAGGTACTATACTCAGAGGGGGACGCCTGTGTATGCTGCTTTCCTGGATCTGTCCAAGGCATTTGTCCTGGTTAATTATAAGTTATTATGGTCGAAACTATCTGACATAGCGTTACCACCTGAACTAATTGCCACTTTTCAGTACTGGTATGGTAATAAAATTAACCAGGTCAGCTGGTCTGTAGCTTTGTCTGACGAATATGTCCTCGAATGTGGGGTAAGACAGGGTGCTTTGTCGTCTCCTGCTCTCTTCAGACTCTATGTTAATGACCTTATCGTGAAGCTCAGCAACACCAGGGTCGGCTGCTCAATAGACGGTCTCATGGTCAACAGCATTAGTTACGCAGACAACATGATGTAGCTGTGCCCCACGGCGAATGGTCTGTGTACATTACTGTCAGTGTGTGAGAAGTATGTTTCCAAACATGGACTTCTCTATAATGTTAAAAAAGTGAGCTAATGGTTTTTCGTTCAGGTACTAAGAAGTCGATTCCTGCACCTCCAGAAAAAACTCCTAAATACTGAACTGAGGAGAGTTAGTCAATTTAAATACCTGGGACATGCTGTTACTGGAAATCTATCTGATGACTGTGACATAGAACATGAGAGGAGACAGTCGTAACAAAATTGAAAATGGCTGGGACTATGGTTCTAATTCTAATTTAAAATACTTAAATTACATTGATATTAATAAATAAGAATTAAGTTCAAATAACATGTCAAATAGTTGTGAAATATTTTTAGAATGGAAATAAAAATCAACAACCGTTCAAATAAAAATTTATATATTTTTCTTAAGTGGATTTTTTTCAAATTTAAATTAAAAGGTAAAATTATTAATAAAACTTAATAATAAGGAAAATATATAAAAATCAGTTTTCAAAAAAGTACAATACACGTCTTAAGAGTATGAGATTTGCTCTATCAATTAGAAATTTCAGTAGAAACGAAACAATATAATTATTTGGCTGGCACTGTCAATTACACTAGTAAATATCCTGAGAATGGCCTAATTTACATATAAAGAAAAGACCAGACTCGGTCACCGTGTATGGCCTTTGTGGATGATTATGGTCTCCTTTAGCTACCACTATAATGTTATTTTTATCTACGTGAAGGTAGGCTTTGCATTTATGGGACTTCTTGGTAGTGCAGCTGTACCGGGTACCATTAGTCAGTATTGCGGATTTGTAGTAAGTGTAATCATTGAGGATCAACAGTGTCCCCCCTCGAGTAGTTTTGACGAAACGAGCTGAAATTGTAATAAAACAAGTTAGGTAAGTAGTTAGAGTTGCTACTAGCAGTGGACGTTTTGCGCCAATGTATAGCAGTAGCAGCTTTAAGATTTTTTAACACACACAGTGTTATTATTTATTTTTGTAAGTTAAAATAAGAAACCAAAAATTCGCAGACGGGCAAAATTTAAACCCACGACCTTTGGCTAACTGAGCCAACGCTCTGACCAACTGAGCTAGCGTGCATTTTATCTACCAGTGCAAAATTCCTGGTCTCTTTTGAATAAGTCATTGCGTATAGCAGTCTGCTACACATAGGCCTCACCCATTTAATAACTAAGTTACCGGTTGTAAGCGCCCCTGAATCCAGTATGTTTTTACGACTAGGTCCTCTGTCCATCTAGTCGGTACGTGGACTCTTACTCTGCGATCAAAGGGTGTAAGGAACTTTTCTGGTCTGATTTGTTTTGATAATTTAAGGATAAATTTTGCTCACAAAATTTCATCTTCGTTTTTTGGTGGGACTCACTGGGCTTGGCAAGCACTTATAGAAATTCGTCGAGTGACTAACTTCATCTGTAGCTTAGTTGGAAGAACAATCGCCCGAAAAGCGAGTGGTCATGGGTCCCACGATCGAGGATTTTTTGTGAGCGAAATTTATTTCGTTGTGAGGATGATAACCCGCATATGCTTATTGCGCAACTATTTGGCAAGCTTTTAATCAGTTTATTGCACTGCCTTCGACAACTAACGCTGTTTCGGGAACTGGGCAAGTTGATTATCAGAAAATTAGTATAATTTCAATGTGTGCGGGGTTTTATTGAACAGCTACGTTTATTAAAGTTCGGTAGATTAAACAGCGCGAGTAATTTGTTTAAACAGCCGAGCTTCCATAAACGTAACTTTCCATAAGAGGCAAAACGCAAGAATGGACGAAGTATAATACTTTACCCCACTGACGGACTTCCCCGCATTGACTGAACTCCCTTGACGAATGGTATGGAGACCGCTGTTTATCAGCCAAGTATACCCACTAAAACCTCTGCGAACTCCTTCAATCCGCTATTAGCATAGCTAGCATGAAGATGCTAAATAGCTTACCTATTTATCGCATATGCTCCTTAAAACTGAACTTATTTTCTAACAATTATCAATGGTTCGTATATCGTGATTTATCGAATTTTCAGAGGAATGAAACGAAGAGCGCTCCTGTGTATTGCGCACATATTTATGCACTGTTTCCAGCGCCGTTGCACTGAAAAAAAAAGGATCAACCAAACTAGTTTTGCTAGTTGAAGGTTTCGTTGTAGGAAAGTAGATTTTTGTTAAATATAAACAGTCGTTATAAGTTCGTGTATAAGTTCGCAAGTCATTAGATTACGGCCTACTAGTAGCCAAATTTTGGTTACTGTTAACCAATCATTTTTTTCAGTGTGGCTACTTTTATTCATATAGACCTTGCAGTCGGTGCAAGAATTATATATCATGTTAGCGACCCGTATTGATCTTTGCGGCTCAGAAGAAGGTAAGCTCTTGTACCGTATATTAGTGCAACAATGATATATGATATATTTTATTAGAAGATAGCACCCAATTAGCAATTTCTGGAGTCAACAACAGATAGTGTGGCATCTGTATGATGATGAGTAATGATTTGAGGCAAGTCTTTGAAATAAAACAAATCATTTTGAAAGATACTTTCATAAAAGTTTATCCTTCGTAAAGACGACTACCATAGTTTATCATCGTAAATAAAATAACATAAAAATTCCTTTTATGTGACAACTAATACGACTTATACAATAAAGAATTTCGAGATCACACAAATTCACTGAAATTAATATGATATAAAAAAGTGTTAAAATTATCACATTATGTAAAATTTTCCTTTTAGTAGGGTAAAAGTTCATCTATTCGATAGAGTTGTATGGTGCATTTCTTCTAACTCATCTTCATGGCCTCTATCTTCTCTCAAGCTCAGGTCACACCAGCTCCAAGCACCAACATCTTCCCTTTGCTTAACTTTTCTTTTATTTCTATTCATAGTATGATATGCGATGTCAACATTTGTTCGTCCTACCTATTCAGTTGTCCAATATTTTAAGCATTGAACTGTGTTTCCTACGCTAACGATACAAAGTATGTTTTAATACTACAACAAAATTAAAGGATGTACAGTGGGCCCCGTATCAACTTACCCGAATCTGTCAAAATATCTCAAATGTTATGGAAACTCTATTTGTTCAACATAAGGTCGAAATATGGTTGCACTATTTGACAGATCACGGTAGGTTCATGTGGGGCCGTGTGTACGATGATCCGTTTTATTTTACATCAATATTCCATTATTATAAATTCAAGGTCGGTGTATCGTGATTGTGTTCGTGCCGTACTTTTACTATCGAGTGGTTTTTATCTACGTGAAGGTATACTTTGCAGCCGGTGGTTGCATATGAGGTGCAGCTGTAACGGTACCCACCGTTCTTAATTTTCGTAGCCCTGAAGAACGTGTAGTTCTGGTAAAACACTTTCTTTGTGCCACGGCCATTGACGATGTAGTTCGCTGGAAAATGGTAGCAATTAGTAATTTCTGGAGGCAGTTCGTTGAACGTTTAAGCTTTTAACAGCTTAAGCTTTAGCAACATTTTAGATCGCGTGCTTACAACAAAAAGTCTATTATTTATTATTCTACACCTTTAACAGAACGTTTCAATATACGCTGCTCGTAAAATAATATCTATTTATAATAATATCTAGTTCTGGCATCAAGTCGTTTTCTAAACAACCTCTTAAATGTTTGTGTAGTGGTAAATGTAGAGTAGATTCAAGGTCAATTTCAATATATTATTTTAAAGTAATAGCTTAGAGCGAGAAGCTGTTAAAAAGAACTGTAATACCTACTCCAAACAATGGTTACCTTTTCCAAAGCTTCCGAAGGTGTTGAACGTAGAATAGTCCATATGATCTTCTTGCTTTATATATGTCCCATTGCCGGTCATCACATAATTAGGGGGTGGATGTCGGTGGTTGCCAAAAGCAAACACTATAACGTTGAATTTGTTTACGTGGAGGTAGCATTTGCAACCCTTGACTAGACAAGTGCAGACGTACCGAGTACCTCCTTTGCCTAGAGACCCACCTTTGTGGTAGGTGTATCCGTCAAGAACCAGTAAGACTGTTCCCCGAATCGTCCTGATGAATCGGGCAATGCCTAAAACAAACAACACGTATTAGAAACTTCCCCAACGCTTACGCACGCGGGATGGATATATACATAGTCTGTAATGTCAAAAAACATTTCACATGTCCGCTGGTGCGTGCATAAGCGAATCTGCACTACTCTAAAACACTTACACCATGGAATTGTCGCTTCAGGAGTCCTTTACTCTAGTCATATTGTGATTGCGCACATACTTACTTGTGCACTATATCTTGTGTAATATCTCCCGCACGCTAATCTCCGTTAAGAGTTTTCTTAAACTCTTAAAAGGCTGTAAAGGATTATCGGGTAGGAGGGCATAAATTTAAGTACTTACACATAGGAAATAATTTATCATATTTGGATAACATTGACAGTTTTGACAAAAAACCGATTCCACAATATTGGAAAGAAGAAAAAAAAAAAAAGAAAATACATTTATTAATGAATGGACATCAAATAACAATTTGATAACCTTTATCAAACAAGAAACACAACAAAATTACAATTTATGTGGGTAAGCCAGTCGGACTGTGCAGTTGTGCGTCTGTGATGTCCATATTTAAAGGGCCCCGCTCAGCTTAAGTTGTGACCCGCTTGGGGCCCCGACGATAAATTGGAGCAAATAATTCATGACTTTAGAACAACGAAAGTTTTGACAAAAAACCGGTCCTATATATTATGTATTTGGATACTTTACAATGAAAATACTTATAGACAAATACATTGTTCCTTTAAAAAGCACAAGGAACTGACAGATTTACAGTAATACTGCCAGTGTATTTAGCTATCTTCCATGACCAAAAAAATACCATAATTAAGTGATAGGAAATTCTTTCTCTCTACCTATGGCTTTGTGTTTGTTACTTATCATTTATTATTAAGCTAGTATTAATTTTAAAATAGGAAAATATGAAAAATAAAATGTTTTATGAACAAGAAACAAAAACATTGAAATTATTGCTCATGATATGCGACGTACACTGTACAATCTATACCGGAAGAAAGACGAACGAAATATTCCTGGTGTGGCTACATCTCGATATCAACATCTTTTACCGAAGATTTGCTACGCGTGTTGATGGCCAGGGCATGCAAACAAGTACTGCAGGAGTCAACAGCGCTGCGAGTCCTGCCACTGCGCGGGCCACACGGCGGCATCAAGCTGATTTGGATCCGGTGCATCGCGACAGCAGCTACATAAGGTCAGAGAAATTTTGCATATTATCTACCTACCAATTAAATCTATTTAAATCTGTCCAAACGTCTGGTCACAGTGAATAAATACGGGTAGCAAGCAAGCAATATAAGAGGCAGAAAAACTGCAATCACAAATTCAGCCTTCTGACTTTATTTTTGGATTTTGAGGCCTATGTTCACATGCACTTGGCACTTATTACAAAAAGTGATTTGCTAGAATTGGCTAACAATTGATAAATCAACCGAACGTGAGCTTAGTTACTTCTGCGCCATCAGTTAATTTTGTGCATACCTACCCACTGTTTATCGAATATCAAGTTGAAAGGAAAACACATGGTTAAAAAATATTCCGTACTTTAAAAAATTACACTGTTAATCCAAAGCAAAGCTATTGTACATTAAAGTTTTTATAGTCTGCAATAATTCTGATAAGGGTGAGCATTTTTGACGCGCACGTTATGTTTCAAGGTAGGAGCAACCGTTATTTTATTCCACAATTAGTATTTCACTCTGATCATTGCTTTTTAAAGGTTAATTTTAATCTAGGTTCATATGTCATTACATGACCAGCAAATCAGCTAACAGCGAGGGCAGGGTTAACCTTTTTAATGCAGAATGATTGTTCATGCTGTGGTATGGATCGCGATGATTCCCAAATAAATTTTTCTTAAGATGAGAGGACGGGGATGAGAATTCTGAGTTGTCAAATAGGGTTTCTTTAGTATTTACTAGATACTTAGCAGATTTAGAGTGTACTGTCTTAATTAGGATGCGTATACAGACTACCATGCACACATCAGCCCGTTTTTTGTAAGACGTACTGAGACTTATTTTAAAGCAAATAAGATTGTTCGCGAGAAAATCGATAACCTTTTGAATGCGAGTATTACTATTTATAAATTAATGTAGTTTTTTGGAAACACAGGTTGGTTTACAAACGACGTTAGCGCAGGGTCGATTACAGCCTGGATAAACAAAAATTTATTCGGTAGCATAGTAGCGACCCCGTTACGTTCACGAAATTAGGCAATTTCATGATTTGACTTCCTACTTTCGTAAGTTCATTAAAAATTATCTTTGATAGCTCGACCATCAGTTGCTTGCAACCTGTGGTATATTTAAGTTACCAGTAGAGACGAGAAGGTATCGGTAATGAATTAGAGACCTTTGTAGTAGTCAAGGTTCTCTAATGATTCCGAATTTACCTGACGGGGAATCCTGTAAAATTAGTTAATAAGGAATTGGATACCACATATTACAGCTCGTTAGTGGACTACGATTCAAGATTTTGAATTCGAGACTAAGTACAGACTTAGACATTTATTTATTTATTCAGTACACTTCCAGGTCACTGTCGGTAAGTTATAATACATAGAATCAGTTCTTAGTTAGATCTAAACTGTAACCTATTAATAGCGTACAAAGTTGATGATGTATATGGATGAGGATATCGAGAATATCCTAGCTCAGCTCAGAGTTTAGGGTGAACCCTGATATCGCAAATAACTGTGTGGCTAAAGAGGAAGTTTAGTACCAACATCAGGCGGCGGATTTGTCAGTCCAAAATTAGCGAAGTACCTACGAACTGTTACAAAAACTACATGACCAAATAGGACATCCGGGTTATGATGGGAGTGAAGCTTAATAATTATCTTTCTCTCGTTCTCCAAAATTGACTAGATTCATTATTAAATACATAAAATCTTGTTACTAATGCGTGTTTGGTAAGGATTAAAATGACAGGTCAGAGGGCGGATTGCCGAAGTAATGACTGCAAATGTCACCAAACAACTCGATGGGTTGTTGTATACTGGTCCATACAAAGCATGTGAGGTGGATTATACGCTGGACCGTTACACAATAGTAATGATATGATTAGCATAGGAATAGATATATGCTAGACGGCAGCGGGGGCTCGCATGTTCGAGTTTGAGGGCCCCCAAAACAGCGAAAAGGCCGACCTCTTTGCGGCCAAACTGAAGGAGGTGGTGGCAGAAGCGGCGACAGTCGTCCGCCCTGTCAAAAAATCCGAACTCCGGATAACAGGGCTGGACGACTCCATCACGTCGCAGGAAGTTGCCGCCGCCGTTGCCGCGAAGGGGGGTGCAGCGCGGAGCAGGTCCGCGTCGGTGCCATTCGCCCCGGCCCTGGTGGTGCGGGATGCACCGTAGTACACTGCCCCGTCGCCACAGCCAGGGCACTGGCGGATGCCGGGCGCATCATCGTCGGGTGGAGCTCTTGCCACGTTCGCGTGGTTGAGCCCCGCCCGATGAGGTGCTTCCGGTGCCTGGGAATCGGCCACACCAAGCCGCTTTGCCCTTCCATTGACCTGTGCTTCCGCTGTGGCAGGAAGGGCCATGATCGGGCCTCCTGCACAGCGGAACCAAGATGTGCCGTCTGCACGTCGGCCGGCAGACCCGCCGGCCATGTGATGGGGGGGAAGAAATGCAATCCCCCCCAACGAAGGGCAAGGCGACACCGAGGCCTACGCCTGGGACGCCTAGCACCAGCCAGCAAAATGGTGCACCGGAGGAGGTTATGTCGGATTGATGGATTTAGGTCCCAAATCCTTAATCCAGGCGAACCTCATGAGGTCCGCCAGAGCCCAGGACCTTTTCTCCCAGGCTTTGGCGGAGAATCATATCGACGTCGCAGTCGTCTTGGAGCCGTACCTGATCCCAGACCGACCAAACTGGTTGGGGAGTCGGGACGGCCTCGCGGCGATAACCTCCCCCGGCGGCCTACCCCTCTCACTTCTCGAGAGGGGTGCCGAGTTCGTGGCGGCCTCGTGGGGTGGATTAGCGATTTTCGGAGCGTATTTCTCCCCTAATCGCCCACTCCACGAGTTTGAGGCCTTTCTACAGGCGCTGTCGGCCGCGTTACGGCGTGTTGCTCCCCGTCTGATCATCCTGATGGGGGACTTCAACGCCAAGTCCGTCGCATGGGGTGGTCGTGTGACGGACTGCCGCGGCCGAGCCATGGAGGCCATGGCGATAGCGACAGGCCTGTCCCTGCTGAACAGGGGCAGGACCCATACGTGCGTGCGGCGGCGGGGCGGGTCAGTGGTGGACCTCACGTTCGCCTCTCCCGCCGTCGCAGCTCGCGTGAGCAACTGGCGCGTCCTGTCGGTGGAGACTGGATCCGACCATCGGTATATCCGGTTCGAGTTGGATTCAGTCTCCACCCATCGCCCCACGTTGGCCGCCGTGTCTCGGTCGAGACCGCGCTGGGCGCTGGCCCGGCTTGACGGAGACATGGCACATGAATCTGCGCTGGTCCAGGACTGGTTTTGTCCCCCCTTGACCGGCGCGGACGTAGACGGCTCCGCCTCCCAGCTCCGCCAAGTTTTGACGGAGGTGTGCGACGCATCGATGCCGAGATCTCTTCCCCCTCCTCGTCGCAAATCCGTCTTCTGGTGGTCGGCAGAAATTGCCGACCTGCGCTCTGCCTGCACTGCTGCACGGCGGGCGTATACCAGGAGCCGGAGACGCAGAATCCGCGACGAGGAAGGGGAGGACATCCTGTACGCCGGGTACCTGGAGGCGAAGAAGCGCCTCCAGGTAGCGATCGCCGTCGCGAAGGATGAAGCCCGGGCGGCGATGCTGGAGTCTGGACAGGGACCCGTGGGGGAGACCGTATCGGGCTGCGCGCAACAAGCTGCGCGCCCATGGTCCCCCACTCACCCAGACCCTCCAGCCGGCAATGGTGGAAGCAGTGGTCGGTGCGTTGTTCCCCGGTTCTGACCCGGGCTTCGCGCCGCCGCCGATGACTCGGCCGGGTCCTGCTGAGGACCCGGCTGACTCCTTTCCACCAGTCTCGGGGGCGAAGGTGCAAGCCGCCGCGCTCCGCCTCCGGGGTAAAAAGACGGCACCAGGACCGGACGGTGTGCCCACTCGTGTGTTGTTCATCGCGGCGGGCCACCTGGAGGAAAAACCGGGCCAGCACGAGAGTGTCGTCTGCTACGCGGACGACACTCTCGTGCTGGCCCGGGCTTGGGATGTAGCGCGGGTCCTCCAGCTGGCCACCGCGGCATGCGACCTTGTGGTCCAACGGATTCGTCTGTTGGGCCTCAGGGTCGCTCTGGAGAAGTCGGAGGCCGTCTTGTTTGACGGCCCGAGACAACGCCACCCGCCGAACATCAGCCTGATGGTCGACGGCGTGGCCATCGACGTTAAGCCCCAGATGAAATATCTGGGGCTTATCATCGACAGCCGGTGGCGGTTCAGCCGTCACTTCGCCGAACTGTCACCCCGGCTATTAAAGACGGCTGACTCGCTGGGGTGGCTGCTGCCGAACCTAGGCGGGCCAAGCGCTCACTGCCGGCGGCTCTACGCCGGCATCCTCAAGAGCATGGCGCTTTACGGCGCCCCCATCTGGGCGGACCGCCTGAGTCGGGACAACGCTCAGGCGGCCCCAGCGAGTCATCGCGCAGAGGGCGGCCCGCTGCTACTCCACAGTGGCGGGCACAGTGGCGTGTGCCCTGGCCGGGAGCCCGCCTTGGGAGCTCGAGGCCAGAGTCCTGGCCTGGATATACGCGCGACAGTCGGAGCAGCGTTCTCGGGGAGAGCGCGGCTCCCTAGAGGAGGAGCGCGCTTTCGAGCGCCAGACCCGAAAGCTGCTGATTCGGGCCTGGACCGGGGTCGTAAACTCTTCGGAGTCGGGTCGAGCCACCCTCGACGCCCTGACCCCGGTCCTGGCCCGATGGATAGAGAGTCGGCACGGCTCCCTCACCTACCGACTGGTGCAGGTCCTCACCGGACACGGGTGCTTTGGCGCCTATCTGCACCGGATCGGTCGGGAGGAGACCGCCGCGTGCCACGAGTGCGGTGCTGCGGAGGACACGGCTCAACACACCCTTGAGTCGTGCCCTGCGTGGGAGTCACAGCGCCGCACTCTGGTCGCGGAAATCGGCCAGGATCTCTCCCTCCCCAGCGTGGTGGAGGACATGCTCGGGAGTGACAGAGCCTGGAAGGCCGTCACCTCCTTCTGCGAGGACGTCATCTCGCAGAAGGAGGCAGCGGAAAGGGTGCGGGAGGAGGACCCTCTTGCCGCCCCGATCCGAAGGCGACGTACGGGGCGGAGACGGCGGCGTTATAACCACCTGATCCCCCCTGGTGGAGGCCAGCCAGGGTTGGGTACGGGGGTACCCACGCCGGCATTGCACGCGCATCCACCGCCGCCCGACGGGAATGTCCGCACACTCCGGGCCATTTCCGTTGTGTGATATACAACTAAGTGGTAATATATCTGTGTGATATACAACTGGGTGGTAATATATCTGTGTGATATACAACTGAGTAGTAAAATATCTGTGTGATATACAACTGAGTGGCAATATATCTGTGTGATATACAACTGGGTGGTAAAATATCTGTGTGATATACATCTGGGTGGTAATATATCTGTGTGATATACAACTGAGTGGCAATATATCAGTGTGATATACAACTGGGTGGTAATATATCTGTGTGGTATACAACTGGGTGGTAATATATCTGTGTGATATACAACTGGGTGGTAATATATCTGTGTGATATACAACTGGGTGGTAATATATCTGTGTGATATACAACTAGGTGGTTATATATCTGTGTGATATACAACTGGTGGTATTATATCTGTGTGATATACATCTGTGTGATACGATTAGCTGTATGAAACTTAGCTGTGTGAAACTTAGCTGTGTGAAACTTAGCCGTGTGAAACCTAGCTGTGTGAAACCTAGCTGTGTGAAACCTAGCTGTGTGAAACCTAGCTGTGTGAAACCTAGCTGTGTGAAACCTAGCTGTGTGAAACCTAGCTGTGTGAAACGTAGCTGTGTGATACAGAGCTGTATGATATGCGGCTGAACATAACTATGTGATGAACATGACTATGTGATGAACATGACTATGTGATGAACATGACTATGTGATGAACATGACTATGTGATGAACATGACTATGTGATGAACATGACTATGTGATGAACATGACTATGTGATGAACATGACTATGTGATGAACATGACTATGTGATACGAAGTTTATTTATTTATTTATTTAAGGAAACAAACAGCTGCTATATTACTTAAGTATACTAAACAAATGTTGTTAATCCATTAGCCAAAACAGTTTCCAATGTTAAGATACACATAGCGAAGACATGACTCATACCTTAGAATAATAACAAGTTGTGTGAAACGTAGCTGTATGATACAGAGCTGTGTAATTATCGGCTGTGTAAGCAGCTATGTGAAGACCCATTCGTAATTTATTTTATTTATTTAATCTTTATTGCACCAAAAAAAAAGAAAGTACAATTAACGGACTTAATGCCTTAACGCGTTCTCTACCAGTCGACCCCATAGAAATGCAGAGAGTTATTAAGTAGCCGGATATTAAATAAAGTAAAGATGAGATAAATTATTGTAAAACTAAATAAATGATGAATAAATAAACAGACATACATAAGAAAAGTATTAAACATACATCAATAATAATATAATAAATACGAGATTATTGTCATCATATTAATATAGCTAGGCAATATTTGGTATAATCTGGAACAGATTGAATAGAACAATGTGATTAATTTCTTTTACCCCTTAGTAACGGTAGTTCTAATGCAATAAAACACTTAGTACTCGTGAGAATATTTTCCATTTCAGATCGTGGATTCCTGAGGAAAAGACAGCAATCGGCCGTGGGACACGGCATATGCAGGATGGCCGAGTGTTACATCCGCTTCAGGCACCGATACGTCACAACCGGGGAATATCGCTTATTAACGCTACTGGAAACTCCACTCGACACTAGCGCCACCCTATTTAATTTATTCATTTTATTTAAAATTGTAATGGTTAGAAGTTACTATTTTGACTGTCTTAGTAGTTCGTAGAATTATGTATAAAAGCCAGATGTCCGTGGATTCCTCCTATTATATTCACGTTAAGAGTTGTGTATAGCAAAGCTCTGCCCGAATAAATACTTATCAAGTTCTACGTATTCTGATTTGGCCTCCCTGACCCACCTTCTGTTACACATAATCTTCGACCTCTTATCGTGGGTTTTGGTGCTGCATAGGCGGCATCGAAGTCACCATTTTGTTCTACTTCATGACAAATTGCAGTAATAATTCCAATTATCAATTCTTGGGCCGCTTTTATACGTCATATATCTGTACGACATTGGTAATTGCCTTCGACATTCCAAATTCTTGATGTACGCAGATTACACAAAGATTTATATGCCCATCAAGAACTCCTTTGACTGCCTGAAACTACAAGAGGATCTGAACTCCCTTACTTCATATTATTCACTAAATCGTATTGGAGTGAATGTCGGAAAATGCTCTATTATTAGTTTCACGCGTAAGTTAAACGGCATTTGTTTTAAATACCAGCTGAATGAAAGGACACTAAAACGTGAAAAGAAAATCAGAGATTTGGGTGTTACTTTAGATTCAAAATTAATGTTTACTGACCACATCTCAGCTATAATAAATAAAGCTTATAAAAATTTAGGCTTTATACTACGTGTTACTCAACCTTTCGCCGATGTACATTGTGTTAAAATATTATACTATTCTTATGTGCGTAGCATTCTTGAATATTGTAGTAATGTATGGTCTCCGCAATATTTGACGTATAAACATAATTGAGAAAAAATTCAAGAGTTGTTTATAAAACATCTAAATTACCGCTCATCTTTTGAAAACTATATTGATGCTTGTAGGTTTCACAGAATCTCAACCCTTTAGAATAGACGGACTCTTATGGATATGTCATTCTTATTTAATATCTGTAATGGTAACATTGACTCCGTGGAGCTGTCCGATACATTCTTGAAGTTTTTTACACCGGCCACCCGAACTAGGCACACAACTGCATCTCTATTTCACACACCGCACACACGAACAAATTATGGAAGGAATTCTATAGTGATCAGAACACATAGTTCATATAATAAAACCTTCTCATCAGTTGCCATGTTCCATCTGTCTAAAGAAGCTTTCAAAAAGGGTATTTTAAGCGTGCTTGAGCCATTGTCTGGTCTTCAAAATGACCCATAGTCTTGGTGTTTTTGATGCGCTGACTTTGTTTATTCTTCTTATTTTATTTATTGTTTTAGTTAAGTAGTAAAAACTGTTTAGATTAGTTTATATTTCGCGCACACACGCCCTTACAAATTTTTCGTAACCTAAGTGTCACTATTACATTCAATTTTATAAAATGTAAATTCATTTTTGGCTGTAAGTCTAGCAAGTTAGTCTAGTTTTATAAATAACAAAGATTTCACTTTTAAAAATAATTTTAATCAACTTAACTCAACCATATTTGAATAATGCAAAGAAAATAACTAAATCGGAGGGAATAATCGGATAGAGCTTCTGGCTTGATGTTTTCTCTTCGGTGGCTGTCGGGCAAATAGCTTGTAACAGGCGCTCGAGGCTTTATATAAGTACGGACGTGCAGTGTTGCCAGGAGGAGGCTTCTCATTTCTAACACGGCTTCTCCTGACGGGGCAGCGTCCTCGCAACTTTCACGAGTGCGATGATGGACCTGCCGCTCTCGCATCGTCAGCAGGGTCTTCACACTCAGCCTCATTACAAGCTGAAACCACCACATAAATCTTAGGACATTATGTTCAAAGAAATCGAACTTTTATTACTTGAAAGCTCACTATGTGGCGAAGAAGCATTATTTTGTCTTCGAAGAACACAACTCAAAAATCGGCTCTATTCGAGCGCAACCGAATACCTCAAGCACTACATGAGAGGGCTTAATAATTACAATGTCCTAGCTGAATTTAGACGACAGTGGCCATTCTCAACAGGAATAAGGCCACTTTTGCGGGGGTATTCCAGTACAAAAGTGTGTGGGCAATATAGTGAGTGCATCTGGGGCACTCAGTTTCTTCATTCTCATAGTTCGATGAGATGGCAGTCCGACAAGAGTGGACGCAAGACCAACGGGGACCAAGTTACCACTACCAACTTCCTGAATCAGGAGCTATTTCGGAATTAGAGGCAGAAAACCCCAGAAACTTTCAGCTAGACCCGGGACTCGAACCCAAGACCTTATGGATGGTACCCAGCGTCGTGACCACTAGATTAGATGGGAAATAAAATTAAATGAAATGAAATCTTATCTTGTGTAATGAGCACGTGAGTGCGTTCTCCAGCAGCTGCGCGTAGGCACGCAGGCTCGTGCAACACGCGCCAGCGTCACCTCGCACCGCTTGTAGGCGCGCAGGTACGCGGATCACGCTTCAGCGCGTCGCCTCGCACCGCTTGTAGGCGCGCAGGCTCGCGCATCACGCGCCAGGGTCGCCTTGCACAGCTTGTAGGCGCGCAGGCTTGCGCAACACGCGCCAGCGTCGCCTCGTTTCGCTCGTAGGCGCGCAGGCTCGCGCAACACGCGCCAGGGTCTACTACTCAGACTAAAGCATTTTGTTAGGAGATGCAATGGCTATGCCCCGCAACAGAGGCTCCAAAATATCGGGGCCAACAATAGCCACAATATCGGGGCCTTGGGGCAAAGCGACAGCCACAATGTCAGGGCAAACCAACAACCACAAAGTTGGGGCTAACAAGATAACAACAGCCACAATGTCGGGGTTATCAAGTTCACAACAGCCACAATGTCGGGGCTAACAAGTTAACAGCATCCACAATTTCGGGGCTAACAAGTTAACAGCAGCCACAATGTCGGGGCTAACAAGATAACAACAGCCACAATGTCGGGGCTAACAAGTTAACAACAGCCACAATGTCGGGGCTAACAAGATAACAACAGCCACAATGTTGGGGCTAACAAGTTAACAACAGCCACAATGTCGGGGCTAACAAGATAACAACAGCCACAATGTCGAGGCTAACAAGTTAACAACAGCCACAATGTCGGGGCTAACAAAAATAAAAGGCACTTGTTACCACTCCCGAAGAAAGCTTCACATACACCCGAAGTCTATTCCGCCGCGTGGGCTTTCTGTGCCACAGGAGAAGGCAAGAAGCTGCATCTCGGCACGGATCACGCATGCCCGAGTCCAACTTCCCATTTGCGCATGCCATTATTTCGATTGTATGCTCGCTCGGCCGTACCTGACCTTGATTAGTAAGAAAAAAGCATTTCTGCGATTGATAAACACAGACTGAACGCATTCCGCGTCCTAAGTGGAAAATTCGTCATATTGTTTACATTACGAGTATATGAAAGAACGATCATGACGTCGATATAACGTGGGCACTAAGCTTTAAATTTCGCTTTAAAACATGACCAATTAAGTGTGGTACTTGTCCATTTGCTAATTCAAGTCTACCTTCAAACAATGACTAACGCGAGCTAAACATTTCGCGTCATTTCTCTTGTCACACCACGTATCGACATTATGAACACTAAGGTAAAAATCCGAGACAAAATATCGGTTAGATCTCACCGGATAAGATATCGGTACTTCCTAAAGTTAGTCATGGCAGCGCTCCCGCGCCTGCCCAATGCACTCCCGCAGGCAGCACCGGGCCTGTAGGCCCACCGACGGCCGCGAAGTGACCGAAGGTGCAGGCTCTTGAGACGTCGTGCTAGGCAACCGAACAATTACTTGTTCGTGCCCCGCAACAACGAGGCCGTTGATCATGATGCGTGTAGAAGAAGACGACATCGTACGACGCTTTCCCTTTACTACTTGCGACGAATATACGACAGCATCCAGAATTACAGCTCCGCCCGATTATTTAGAAAAAAAAAACTACCCGCGATCGAAAGCACAATAATTCATAACATCAGATATGGAATTGGCGGTCAAAGCCTCCGATCCCACTTCTGATTTTATAAATAACGAAGATTTCACTTTTAAAAATAATTTTAATCAACCAAACACGAATAATGCAAAGAAAATAACTAAATCGGAGGGAATAATCGGATAGAGCTTCTGGCTTGATGTTTTCTCTTCGGTGGCTGTCGGGCAAATAGCTTGTAACAGGCGCTCGAGGCTTTATATAAGTACGGACGTGCAGTGTTGCCAGGAGGGGGCTTCTCATTTCTAGCACTAGTTTAATATTAATAAAGAGCTGTGAATTTTATTTATAAAAAAAATATTAACCGTTTTTGCATTTGCAGTTCTTATTAAACTTCGTTTTTAAAACTTTTGTTTATTCACATTATTTATTAATAAAGGTATTAAATAAAATTAATTTGATTTGTATAAATATGGAGCACAACTACGAGTTGGTACGCAAATGTGGTAAGGAAGGAGTGATATTGAAATACAGTACATATAAAACACAATATTTTATTTCTTATATGTCATAGAGATCATATTTTACATTGAGATCAAAATTCAAACGTGAGCGAATCACAATTACCTACTGTTGTATTTACATTTGTCTAAAAATATTGAAAATTACTTACAGAAACATTCTAAACTATCAAACCAAGGCAGAACATCATTTTCTTAAAATATAGAAGTATTCATTAGAATGTTCAAAATTATATTCAGTAAAAGAAGAACTTAAAATCTCGTAATGTAATAAATGAAATGCACAATAAGTAGGCCTTGCCGTAAATTTTTTTCGTCTAAGAATTGCTACTAAATATTTTAATTTGAAACCGAAATTCTTTAAAAAAACAAAAATGAGCTAATCAAGACGAAAACTTATTGATGTCCTTCCAAGAACTTAAAACCAAATGCCAACATAAAATAAGTACTTATCGACCTATAAAATTTTCATCACAATAAAAAAAAACTAGTGTAAAAATTAATAAAAACAAACAGATAACTATGTAACGTTGCGCCATTTAAATACATTAGTGAACAAGCATTGATTTTTGCGACTAGAATAGAACTTCTTAATTTCTTTAGTAAGCTCCTGAATTAACTCCATAATATTATCTTTCAGTAAAAAGTACACATTATTGTAATAGGTATGGGGAATAATTATATATTGTACTGACGAATGATTGTAACCCGGAAATATAAGCATTGTATAAAAACAAAGATTGTTTATTAACGATAACAACGGATTTGCAGAGCTCAATTTATATTTTATATTACGAATCAATTCAATACTTATAAACCTACCAAGATCACAGATTCAAATGAGAACTATGAAGACAACAAACTATACTGAAACCGATTTTCTCGATAAACTCTGCCCTCGGTAATTTTTCATTTCACATATCAGTTTACCTAAACCAAAGCCAGCATTAGGTGTAACCTTGGTATATTGCCGACACCTACGATTCGTTATCAGCCTGGATATACGAGATCTCTTAAGGACTGTAGCTCAGACAGACGGATCTACACACACTTACCACTGCAATAACTTATATTGTTGAAGAAAGGGTAACTTTACAACAAAAATGTGTTTATAGGCTATATACAGGGTTAATTGTAATTAGCTGGACACCTCTTGCAGGCAGCCTCTCAACATCAATCCCAACAACATTTGTTCTACGACTTTTTACAAATCTTGAATTTATTATTTTAAGTTTTAAAAACTATTAATTTTAAAAAGTCGTATGTTGTTGAGATTGTTGTGGAGAAGCTGCTTGCAAGAGTATCTATAGACTGATCTTATAACATTCGTCTATAGCATTACATCTTGGGCTGGACCCTTGTGTCTAGCCGGGCTAATTTGGGACCGTCGATAAATTATTTCGCGTCGACAAAGTTATCATATCATCTAAACTCACGTCGGGCTATACGAGTACTTGTTGCCCTTGAGATCGCCTCTGTTCCCTGCGTTGCGGAGGCTGTTGTCGTGGTTCTAATGTGTGACTCGGCGTGCTGCCGCTGTACTTTAATATTATCACTTCGCTTTAATTATATCAAAGTTATTTTTTATGAGTCACGTCTTCGCTATGCGTATCTTAACATTGGAAACTGTTTTGGCTAATGGATTAACATTTGTTTAGTATACTTAAGTTATATAAGTGCTGTTTGTTTCCTTAAATAAATAAATATATAAACTACATGCTTTTATTGGATTTTTTAAACAGTCAAGACTATGTTCATGCATTCACAAAACGAATGAGTCCATTGATGTAACGAAAAGCACTCCTATGTGTTTGAATAAAATCGATTGCAACTATAAACTTTTATTAAGGGTCATGATAAGAAAGCTGGACGTGTAAAACAGCTATTTGTGTATTCCTTCTGTAGTGTACAGTCAGCGTCAAATATTTTGTAACACCCATAAAACATTTTAGGATAAGGTCGTGTAAGAAACATAAAGGCCATTTTGGGTGTGACGAACTTTTTGTTGCGCTGCCTATATCTATCTTCATCGTTCTTTATTTGCTCGTCGTAGTAAAGGGACTGTGTGTGTGTTCCACGTTACTTTTAACTATGGTCATATCGTCTGCCAAATGGAGGTACGCCTTACACTTGTGCCAGCGGTTCTTCGTACACCCCCATCTGAACCCGTTGCGCGTGCGACTCTGCTTGTAATACGTGAAGTCTCGGTACACGAGCCGCTCTTTGCCCCGAGCCGTCATGAATATGTTCACTGAAATGTCAAATTGTTATAGAAATGTCAAAAACTCAAGTCCGCGGTGCCATTATTGCTTTAGCTACAGATTAGTGCGGTACGTCACTTAGTGATTCTTCATTGATTCTTTCCATTATTTTCTATTTTTCCGCTTATTATGACAGAAAAGTAAAAGAAAATAAATTGAAAATATTGATTTATTCAGATAACACTTAAATCAAAGAACTAATGACATAATAAACTAACTTAATATAGTTGATAAAACTAAACATCATAAAATACCCATACAAAACATTTTAATTAATGCTAAATCAACTAAAAAATTAAAATTGAATTTCGCTCACAAAAATTAATCGACTGTGTCCCACAGGATGACACATTTTTTCGCTCACAAAAATTAATCAAATTTACGAAATACATATTCAATTTGATTTCGTAAAAACTTGCAAAATAATTGCTTAAGTTGTAAAAATAATTAAAAAATTTAACATGTGTTGATGAACTCTACCCTTAATTGTTGTGACGGACACATGAAAAAACAAAGTTAAAGGACTCGGGAATCCAACGCCGGCTCACTAGCGCTACAAGCAATTACAATAATTCATCGAGTGACTATGTCCTCAATGGCTCAGTTGGCTGGCAGAGCATTCGCCCGGATTTCGAAGGGTCGTGGGTATGCCTGTCTGTGAAACACGACTCCCCGTGTTGGGCAATGAATGTTTCAGTGCAATATTCAAAGTTCATTTACTCAACTTCAAATATTTCCCGGTCGACGTAATTAAATATCTGGGCGGGCGATGTTTATGACAGTTCACCATCTTCTCTATGGTCAGATTCGAGTCTATGACCAAATATACCCTGCACATAAGCCCGGTGCATTTCCACTTAAACTTCCCTGTCTTGTGGAAAGGTCCCATGTTGAAGTATGTGTGCTTTTTATACTTGATCAGCTTCTTACCATTCGTCAGCGTGATAAGTTTAGCAGTATCTGGATACATAGAAATTATATACATTAATCATATTTGCCAAAAGAAAGAGGAGATCCGGCCTCGGTAAAGAAATAAGGCAAAGAAAAAGAATAATCATATTTGCCAAAGTTTTCAAATCATAACCAGCCACCGATTTTAATTTTTGAGAGGTATTAGAAGGATTCCCGTCGCCAGAAGGACGATAATATCATGAAAATGCAAATAAATGCGTCTTTTTTGAGTTCCAGAAAATGAGATTGGGATCAATTTACCTATAACATTAATTGCTTGTTGTCTGTGCATTGACTACTGGGATTAATTTTGACAAAAATCTCGCTGTCGTTATTACTCGAACTTAAATGCAAAAAAATTAAGAGTACCTACAGTGGGCCCCGCATGAACCTACCAACGCTGTTAAAATATCTCAAACGATATGAAACTCTATGTGATCAACATAAGGCTGAAATATGGTTGCGGTAATTTGATCAGGGTAGGTTGATGTGGGGTCCACTGTACAAGCAAATTGTGGATATTTTTAATGCACAATCTCTTTGATGATTCTTCCCAAAATATAAAGTCACATATACAAAGTAAATAATTTATTTATCAAAATAAAATATGACCATAACCCAAACCGTTTTAGTAATACGAGGGTCAAACTGAAAGTTCTTAGAAAATCAAAAACTGATTACATTAGCCAGTTATTAGTTTATTATATCTTTTCAAAATATTGTCCATTGACGTCAATACACCGCTGCATGCGATGGAACCACTGGGAAAAGCACTTTGCCCACTCGTCCTTAGGGGTCTCTTCAATGGCATCGCGATACGCAGCCACCGCTTCTTCAGCATTCATAAACCGCTTTCCTTTAAGTTTTTCTTTAATTTTTGGAAATAAATAAAAATCACAAGGCGCGAGGTCGGGGCTATACGGCGGGTGACCCAGTAATTCAACGTTTGATGTCGCCAAATAGTCGATCGTTCGCTTGGCGGTGTGCGACGAGGCGTTGTCGTGGTGAAGGAGGATCCTACTGCGAGGTCGTTTCTCTCGAACTTTTTCCAAGACAAGTGGCACACAATTGGTAGTGTACCATTCTGCAGAAACTGTTTTTTGATCCTCTAACACAATTGTTGCGAAATGACCTATCCTTCCAAAGAACGAGGCCACCATTTTTTTTCCCGCACTTCGATCTCTCTTCACTTTAGTTGGCAACTCCTCGAAAGAAAACACCCACTGAGCAGATTGTCTTTTGGTTTCAGGATCATAACAGTAAATCCAGCTTTCGTCACCTGTTAGTATGTCGAACACAGCATTTGAGTCACCTCCGTTAAATCTTTCAATCATTTTACGGCACCAATCCACACGATGGAGTTTTTGAGCCTTAGTCAAATTATGAGGTATCCACCGGGCGCAAAGCTTCCTGACCGCTAAATGTTCGTGGAGGATTTTGTGCACTTGACTCATACCGATGCCTAAGCTTGTCCGAATCTGCTGATAGGTCACTCTTTTGTCAGTCTCTATCATACGCCGCACAACACAGATGTTATTTTCAGTCGTCGCCGTAGAAGGCCGTCCCTCACGTACATCATCAGTGAGATTAGTGCGACCACGTTTAAACTCATTAAACCAGTTGTAAACAGTCGCACGAGATGGGGCTTCATCGTGAAAGGCCAATCGTAGTCTATCATAACTTTCTTGTTGACTTAAATGACATCGAAAGTCATAAAAAATCATTGCACGAAAATTTTCTCGTGTTAAATTCATTTTGACGTGACACAGACAATTTTCAATTTGCCGCCAAGTCGTAAAACAAATGACAAATGAATAAAATATATACTCAGTAATATTGGCAAAGAGTTCTATTTTCAAATTTTAGAATATTTTTTTTATTATATTGTTTATAAGTGGCCAGTTCTAAGAACTTTCAGTTTGACCCTCGTAGCATTTAGTTAGGTAATACCTAAATAAACCTACGCTACACCTTTAGAAATATTAGCAACAGCGGTCGCCCGCGACTTCGTCCGCGCTTTGACATTTGCGCGGAGAAATTTCCTATAGAATAATAATAATAAACATTTATTTTCTCCACACAATATAGGAAACATACATAGTACAGTGGTCTTAGGTTAAAATGCAACATTATTCCTATCACATGTGAGAGACTGGTGCCTGAAGTAGGTTTCATAGAAACATGTGACACAGGTCACCCCCCACAGATGATTCACAGTTGGTAAGTATAGTAACTATTTCACACTATGGTACAAGTAATACAAGCGGTAGTAGTGGGTAAAAAACGATAACAAAAGAAACTTTAAACAATCATTTTATACACCTGGCGTGTGTGAGAGGTATAATTAATAATGATAGAAACTGTGTGATGTGTAATAACCCGGTAATCTTTCGCGAAATGTGTGCGTTACAAACAACTAATAGAACACTCTCGTAAGCGTAAGGAACACAGTAATTCAATTCACAACGCTCATTGGCGCGCAGTGCACGCACATAAAGTGACAGTGAAAGGACTGTGATATGTGACCAATCCGCCGAGGAGATCGACAGTTCGTTTCGACCATCTCATGATCTGAGATTAAGACCATTGGAAGGACAAAGGTTACTTTTTGCGATTTAAAAACATTAAGGGGGAGGATCAAAAACATCAATTTACATGCGAAATCCGACTTTTCGCAGGCGCAGTCGCGAACCGCTAGTAAACTATAAGCAAAGTTAGCCTACATATATCCCACTGCTGGGCAAAGGCCTCACCTCAACTATGAGCAGGTACGAGCCATACTCCGCCACGTGGGCTCAGTGCGGATTGGTGGAGGTCTGTAAGGCAAGTGTCAAACCTTAATGTCAGATGTTATCAACCTCCCCTAGGGCCTCTGACTAGGCTTAACGACAAATATCAACGATATTCGCTGGGACCAACTGCTTAACGTGCCTTCCGAAGCACGGAGATGCTTGTCATGGACAACACTTAAATGGTCGGAATAGTCACTCATCCAATCACGACCGCGCCGTAGGTTGCTTAACTTTATCTCACTACCAAAGCGCTGCCGCCACTTCACCACAAGCATCTTTATTAAACTATACTTTAATATATTTCCCGTTAGCAGTCATAACATATCTCACTTCTCCATGAGTGTGATGAGTTTTAGAACTGGTTAGTATATTCATCTCGTGGTTCAAATGAAGGTATGCTGGGCAGGTGGCCGACTTGGTGCAGGTCCATCTTGTTGCTGCCCCTTTCTTTATCAAATGCCTCATGTAATACGTGTAGCCATTGGAGAAGAACATCTGTTTCCCGTTCACAAGATGGATAATCTCACCTAGAAAGTAATCATTATAAAAGAGAGGGACAGGTATTTTGATGCAAAATCTTTTTAATGATTGTTACCAAAATTTTGAACCACATACAAATTCACTTATTCTAACCCAAATCGCTATAGACATAGTATATTTATACTGCCTCGTTGGTCTAGTGGTCAGCACGCTGGGTCCACGAGGTCTCGGGTTCGAATCCCAGGTCGGGCCGAGAGTGTATGGGTTTTTCTGTCTAGAAATTACTCAGACACAGCTCCGGAGTCAGGAAGTTGGTGGTGTTAATAACACCCCCGTGCGTCGGAAAGTACGTTAAGCCGTTGGTCCTGCGTCTGATCTCTTTACGGTCATGTCGGACTGCCGTCTCACCGAATTATGAGATTGAAGGAACAGAGAGCGCACCTGTGTATTGCGCACACACTTGTGCACTATAATATCTCCCGCGCAGTTGGCTAATCTCTGTTAAAACAGGCCGCTGTAGCTGAAATTTAGCTAGAGGGACATTATTATTTATTATATTTACTATATACAAGTTATGTAGAAGAGGCAAATTCATTATATGTAAGGGGGTTAGTAAACAAAATAATAAATAAGCCGCCACTTTAGAAATACATTAAAAACAAATAGTCGTTACAAATTACTACCTTGCCACTGAACTTTAATATACCCGTATTTGTGGAATCGAGATGGTGGTAATGGAAACTCCGTGTTAAGTGTTTTCTATTTTATTGTAATAAGTATAATACTGGAGCACTTCGTACACTTCTTAATAACTTCTCGAACTAAATTTCGAGCTCTCTCTCAACAACCTTTCTCTCTTTTTCACTTCCGAAACAAAAGTCAACTTACTTTCCAAACAAAAGATCTCGTTTACTATACACTAACATTCAAATAAGACATTCTTCTTCCTTCTCTTTCAGACACCTTGCGTTCCGTTTCATATCATATAACCTTTATTACCTTACATTTCGTTCTATTTTACGTCCACATATCATACACATTGTTTTTTTTATTTTTATAATATAAACTATACTTTGACATATTTCCCGCTATTCGTCTGAAAATATCTCACCACATCGTGAGTGTGATAAGTTTTAGAACTGGCGAGTATATTCATCTCATGGTCCAAATGAACGTATGCAGGGCAAGTGGCCGAATTAGTGCAACGCCATCTTGTAGCTGTACCTTTCTTGATTGAATTCTGCTTGTAGTACGTGTAGCCATTCGAATAGAACAGGCACTTTCCATTCACTAGTTGGATCAACCTACCTAAAAAGGTACCATTATCAATCACAGAATAAGTAATAGTACAAATACAAAAGGATCACTCCGCAAAATTATTTAAATGAATAGCGACTCCTACTAGGAGGCAATAAAATTCAAATTCAGAGTATATATTTATAGATTTTATTTACGAATCAGAATGCTGGGCCGTTAAGAAGATGGATGAATAACGACTGCATGCAGCGGAGATGAGAATGTTGAGATGGATGTGTGGAGTGACAAGAATGGACAAGGTAAGAAATAAGTATATAAGGGGAAATTTGAAAGTGGCGCCTGTGACAAACAACATGACGGGAAACCGTTTATCTTGGAATAGACATGTGATGAGAAGAGAGGAGCAACATGTGACAAAATGAGTGATGATTATGAATGTTAGTCGATGGTAGGAAAGAAGCCGACCGAGAAAGAGATAGATGAATTGTATAAAGCATGATAAGATTATGAAAGGATTGGATTAGTCAATGACGAGTGATAGGATTGTATGGAAGAATTTTATTGTACTGCGCCGACCCCAAATATAATGGGAACAGGGCAAGCAAATGATGATTTATATACTATAGTTTAACATATTTCCCGCTTTTTGTCTGAAAATATTTCACCACATCATGAGTGTGATGTGTTTTAGAACTGGTTAATATATTCATCTCATGGTCCAAATGAACATATGCAGGGCAAGTGGTCGATTTCGTGCAAGGCCATCTTGTAGCTGTACCTTTCTTGATTGAATTCAGCTTGTAGTACGTATAGCCATTAGAGAAGAACAGGTACTTTCCATTCACTAGTTGGATCAACCTACCTAAAAAGGTACCATTATCAATCACCGTATAAATAAAAGTACAAGTTCATAAGGAACACTCCCCATTTTTATGTATGTATAATTGTTTGGCACACCCTACAGCCCAAACGACTGGACAGTTTTTGACACATGAGGTGTCATTGAAATTATGAGAGTGACATAGGTTTTATACATATAAAAAATGGCGCCCACAAATGGAAATAAAGGGGAAAGGGGGGATTGATTTTTTCCTTACCGTAGGAATATGGGTATCAAATGAAAGCCAGTAAAATTCCAAAAATATAATAATTTTTCAGTTGGGTGATTTTTTTTTATTAAGTTTGCTTGTTTAAAAACAAATAGCGACTCTTGCTACGAGACAATAAACTGCAAATTCAAATTATACATTTAAATTATATTTATAGATTTTACTTATACATAAACTATACTTTAATATATTTACCGCTATTTGTCTGAATATATCTCACTATTCCGTGGATGTGATGAGTTTTAGAACTGGCTAGTATATTCATCTCATGGTCCAAATGAACATATGCAGGGCAAGTGGCCGAACTCGTGCAAGGCCATCTTGTAGCTGTCCCTTTTTTTATTGAATGTTTCCTGTAGTACGTGTAGCCATTGGAATAGAACAGGCACTTCCCATTCACAAGTTGGATCAACTCACCTAAAAAGGTATTATTGTATATAACACAAAAAAAAATAAAGTAAAAGTACAGAAGGAATATTCCTCTTTTTAAAAAAAAGGCGATTCCTGCTACGAGACAGCAAAATGCAACTTATAATTTTATATTTTATTTATTTATAAACTATAATTTGATATATTTCCCGCTATTTGTCTTAAAATATTTCACCACACCGTGAGTGTGATGAGTTTTAGAACTGGTGAGTATATTCATTTTAAGGTCCAAATGAACATATGCAGGGCAATTGGATGATTTCGTGCAAGTCCATCTTGTAGCTGTCCCTTTCTTGATTGTAATATGTTTGTAGTAAGTGTAGCCATTGGAATAAAACAGGTACTTCCCATTCATAAGTTGGATCAACTCACCTAAAAAGTAACCATTTGCAATCACAGAATAAGTAATAGTACATTACAGAAGGATCACTCCGTAAAATTATTTGAATAAATATCGACTCTTGCTACGAGACAAAAAAATGCAAATTCAAAGTATATATTTAAATATATTTATATATAAACTATACTTTAATATATTTCCCGCTATTTGTCTTAAAATATTTCACCACACCGTGAGTGTGATGGGTTTTAGAACTGGTTAGTATATTCATTTCAAGGTCCAAATGAACATATGCAGGGCAAGTGGCTGAATTCGTGCAAGGCCATCTTGTAGCTGTCCCTTTCTTGATTGTATTCTGTTTGTAGTAAGTGTAGCCATTGAAATAGAACAGGTACTTCCCATTCATAAGTTGGATCAACTCACCTAAAAAGGTAGTATATTAAAGATCACTCCGTAAAATTATTTAAATAAATAGCGATACTTGCTACGACACAATAAAGTGCTAAAGCTTATCGACATAAGCACAGTTTAAGTACTAGTACTTCGTACAAAAGTATGACTTAGCAATTGTATTCAAAGAAATGTCTACTCAATGTCGTCAACAATATGGCGTAATTTAGTTCGCCGCAGAGTCAAGCACATTTTCGTGTAGACACCTACAAAAATCCATTGCAAGATAATTTCATACTTATTGCTCTGGAATATGATTCATAATACACTAAACCTATTCAGTGACGTAATATCACGCGACGCGATAGAGTCGCTACGAGAAGCTTCTAACGCCATCTAGCGCCTCTTTCTAGTACTTTATTTATTATCGTCCAGCCAGCAATGTATCCGCGCGGCCACCGGTAAATAAAACGCGCGAGCGCGTCGCTGGCCGGTAGCGACACGCAACTTGTTTTAGCCCCTAAGTAAGGGTCGCCGCGCGTAGGTACGTTTTTGCTACCCACGCAGGGAGATACACAGGCCTGACATAAGCTTAATAACCTCTCTTTCTGTCGCGTAACTTTATCTCAATCGACCGCTTAAGGTCGACCGCCGCGACGTCGAATGCGCGCGTACAGTGGGCCTCGCATCAACCTTCCCAAATCTGTCAAGATAAGTAAAGTCAGCCTATTAGATACCACTGCTGGGAAAAGGCCTCACCTCAACTATGAGGAGGTACGAGCCATACTTCACCACGCGGACTCAGTGCGGATTGGTGGAGGGGTGTCTGTAAGGCAAGTGACAAATCTTACTGTCAGAAGTCATCAAGCCGCCCTAGGGCCTCTGACTAGGCTTAACGATTAATACTAACAGATATTAGCCGGGATCAACTGCTTAACGTGCCTTCCGAAGCACGGAGATGCTTGTCATGGACGTCACTTAAATGGTCGGTATGGTCACACATCCAACCACGACCGCGCCGTGGGTTGCTTAACTTTGGTATCACTACTACCAAAACGCTGCCGCCACTGCGCCACAAGCAACACAATCTGTCGAATTGCATACGAAATGGAACTCTATGTTATCAACATAAGGTTGAAATATCGATACCTCTGGGCTCAAAGGTCGTAAAGGACATTTTGGCCAAAATGAGTCATATACACAGTTTTTCTCAGAAACTACATAATCAAGTTCGACCCAGTCGAAAGACAACCTCACACCAACATCGGAAAAGAAACTTAACAACTCTCGTCCGTCCTTGCTCAAAGACCACCACTCCTTGCTAAGTGGCGACCACCTCCTCTCTGATGCGGCGTTTTAATTCCAGCGCTCCCTGGGGGCCAGCTGGATTCTCTCTTCGTCAACTTGTACTGCACGAGCAACTTCAAGATCGGCATAGAGAGTTCCCGCGAGCACCGGAAGTGCCGCGGAACTGCGCGTTCTGTAAGCTTTCGTAAGCAAAATAAGCGCCGACCTCTGCCTGCTAAGCAACGCTCTTCTGACGATAAATAACGACAAGTGTCGGTACCATACGGCGTATGTTAAAGACGCTACATAAATCCCTGAGTACAGGATCTTAAGGGCCGGGAACTTAACACCCCAATTCGCGGAAACACTGACCAAGATTCTGTAGATGTTAGTCGAGACTCCCGCCTGTTTGGTCTTTAACAAGATTATTGGCCACCACGCGTTGTCAAAGGCACCAGAGATGTCCAAAAAGATCAGCTGTACGTAAAACGCAGCATTGTTCTCTGTAGACTGTAGTTGGTAAAAATATAAAATGAACATTATCTCCTAAACTAATCACATCTAAAAGTTATGGTCGTAAGAAAAAAATGGAGCAAATGTTCATAGCTAATTATATCATAATTTAACTTTAGATTCTGAAGTGGCAGCTTACTTTTATTTTTTAACCTTTGGATTACATAACAAACAGGTTCAAAAGAACCTGTTATGTAGGAATAATTTTTTTAACCTGTAATTTCTTGGAAATAAAGTTGTAGCACATTATTTATTAAATAATATACAGAAGTCACAAGTAAAGCTGAATAATCCACTAAAAATATCAAAATTCATTATTTATTTCATACTATATTTATTATTTACCACCTAAAAGTATGTAAAGTTTGTCCTTTAATGCCCTAGTTTTATACAGATAAGTATGTGAAAATAGACTTACACTTTTACTTTAAAAAATAACGAAAATTCAAGGGGTGTAAAAGACATTTTATGTTAATTTCAAGGGCGTAAAGGAAATTTATCTCCTTAATTATAGCAGTAGGTCACTTGTGGTACACACCTTCGGAAAATACATTAAATTCTAAGAACTTTGTACCTTGGTATCAAAAACATAGCTCAACAAACATAAAAGTTATACTCAATTGAAGTTTAAAAAAATGGTTTTTTGCTTCTCCTGTAAAGTAGCCTTTTGTCCTTTACGACCTTTGAGCCTAGAGGTATCGATATGGTTGCGGAAATTTGACAGGTCAGGGTAGGTTGACGTGGGGCCCGGCTGTAGGTACACAGAACGCGTGTGAGTTGTCGATTACGTGTTAAATATGCGATTCGGATATGTGACAGCTTCTTCTCAGCACTAGCCTACTTGTCCCAAAGCAGTGGTAGAGCTTAAAAAATATAAGTTGGGAAGTGTATAAGTGCCCCCTGTGGGCCTACATACATAAATAAATGACTTTCATGACTTTTACCAGATGACCCGAGTACGTACGTGTAGCTTCATACCTAAATTGCGGAGTGAGCCAGGTCTGGGCCATGTTTCAGAAAGCGTATTAGTCTTGTAATACAAGTTTGTAACCATGGTATGTTACCATGGTTACAAACTTGTATTACGCCAATTTCTACTATATGTTAGTAGAAATTGGCGTAACAATGGTTACACACTCGTATTACAAGACTTGTACCCTTTGTGAAATAGGACCCTGCCATTATATTATGAAGACCATGAAACATGATTGGGGTAAAATTAAAAACTCGCAAGATAAAAAGGAATTATGATACTTTCCAAATAACAAAATCAAGACTACATTTTTTACTCTCACGTCTCATCTCATCGAGGCTTTAGCACATTTTAAGGAATCATCTTAAAACTATAGTTTAACATATTTCCCGTCATTTCTCTGAACGAATTTTTTTGATTGATGACTGTGATTGGGTTTCGAACTGGTTAGTATATTCATCTTATTGTCTAAATGAAGGTACGCAAAGCAACTGTTTGATTTTAAGCAACACCATCTTGACACTGCTCCATTCCTTATAAAGCCCCTCATGAAGAACGCGTAGCCCTTGTACAAAAATAGTCGCTTCCCATTCACAAGTTCGATCATTTCACCTAGAGTGTAACCGTTAAAAATAAATCTTGGTACGTAAATTAGGAAAATATCTAGTTAGGAGTTCAAGGAAAAATATGTCCTTAGGTAGTTAGTGCGGAAAATGAAAGAAAGGTTTTTTCGTTATGTAACTCAAGCAGGTAGTATTTATTCCAAATAAGATGGTGAGAGTTGTAAACTCATTACATAAATAGAACGCATTTGAAGTTAGGCGTCTGGGACGACCTTTCGTCTATAAACGACGCAGCGTCGCCCCGTACGCTGCGTCACAATGCTTACAGGCATTGTCCTACAGCTATACCACATGGATGGAAAGTACGCGCCTGAACATTTTGGGACATATTTGAATTATTTGCTAAATTAAATCAATAATATTTTTTTAACTTTACGTAGTAAACCGTTAATGAATATTTAACACATTAATAGCGTTATTATTTAACGAAAAAAAAGGTGTCATACAGTTAGCGACCTGAAATTTGTCACAATATATATTGTTGACAAATTTCAGGTCAAAAGATAATAGCCCTTTTCAATAGCCCGATAAAAACTTCAGATCGAAAAAAATACGATTGATCTTATAACATCTTATGTTGATCGTGTTTCCTAATGGCAGTGTACTCTGGACGGGTCGTCCAGAGTACACTGCAGTCATTTAGAAGTTATCATATTTGACAAACGTGTTTTTTCTGGGTTTCCTAAATGCTAAATTAAAGTAATGAAACTCCTGTCTGTAAATTTTAATTGATGGTGGGTTCTTACGGTTGTCGCAATATAGATTGTACGTCTCTAGTATTGTTAAATGAGACGGCCTTTTTGTTTAGCTTTTCCTCGTGTAATGACTTTCGTTAGACGGGAACGAAAAAATCGGCTGCTTGAAAGCTTCTCGAATAAATAGAATCAGGTATAAATAAAATAAATAAATTGTTTCAACAAACACACCTATTACCTAGCCCCAAACTAAGCGTTACCTTGTGCTATGGTGACTAGGATAACGGATAGACATACTTATATACATTTATAAACATCCATGACTTAGGTACAAATGCTCGTGCTCATCACACAAACATTTGCCCCATGCGGGATTCGAACCCACAACCGCTTGGTTTAGAAATCCAGAGCGCGCACCACTACACTAAGACGGTCGTCAAATGAATCTTATTTTTAGGTGTAGACTTCATCCCACGCATGTCATCAGTTTGTGTCCCATCAGTTGACAACCTCTTTTTCAAAGCCACTGTCTTTATAAAGTTGTCAGTTTCATTTAAAACTTTTAGGAGACAATTTCGACAAATTGACTCTCGTTTCCCATTTACCATCACCGAATATTTATAAGTCTTGGTTCTAAATTTCTGTTTATCTAAATTCGAAGTTCGTATCCTTGTTGTTGCTTTATCTGTAATGTCCATCAGTGATGCCATGTACGATGACCTTTTTGAGTGTGAACCTAGGCCCCAGTATTCAGTAAACATAGCTTGCCTGATATTAAATGGAAAACGTTCCTTACATTTCATTCTGCAAGCACCCAGGTCTAACATCTTTCTTGCTGGAATTGATTTGCCCTTTAGTGTTTTATAAAACTTACCAAGATTTCGTAGGAGATTTCTTTCACGTTTTAGTAACCGTAAACTGGTTTTGGCTGGTATTTGCAGACTCTGTGATTCAAAATCACTTGAACTTGCATTTATATCACTTATCGGGGCCAACACAGAATTAGCACTGACAAAAGCAAGTCCACTCTTGTTCATTATTAAAGATGTGTTCGGTTGCGATGCTGATTTTGTACGTCGAACTGTTTCTGGAACACACGCATTTTATTAGCTAATGCCAAAAACTTAGCATTATGGCAATTGCCATAATAGCTTGAATTTTCTAGAATATAAAATATTAAGTAATCTCCACAAAAACCTCCAAAGAATCATCAAAGAAAAATTGTTGACTAGTTAATTAACCCTGCAAGACGTGCGGGGGCCGAGGAAGTGCCAATCACACAATTGTCACAGAAAATCCTCTTCCAAAATAAAACAAAAGTGTGATGTGTCTCTTCAACACGTGAGGTCAGTCGGCAGCACGTCAAGTAACCCATTTCAATTACGAAAACAGTTTTTATTACTTAGGGAATAGAGGCGGTCTCAAGGTCAACGTTAATGGTAATAACGACAACAAGCAACTACTTTATATGAGTCACTTTAAAGAATTGATTCTAAGTATTTTGTATTTGATTCAAAATTATAAAACGAGTTCAAAGACTATAACGAAATAAGAAGAAGGTTAAAGGTAGAAAATTTGTTTATCGTTTATTGACTTATATAAAGTTAAAATAAATTATGTTACTTATGTGCTTTTGTCTGCCTACCCTAATAGCTAGCCGAATAATTGATTATAGAGCAATCTATTTAAAATTCAAGAAGTGTCGCAGATGAGGTTAAGATATTAGGTAATAGTAAATGAATGTATTTTATTCGATGAATATTTCTTATCTAAAGTTAACGCAGACGTCGACAGCAGCAGGCGACGCGACACTACTGGTTTGTATGCATTTCTATGAAATAATATTCGCAGCAAGCTTGTATAGATATATGTTATGGACCAGGTGATTAATGCAGGCATTATTAATAATGTGCGGGCATTATGAATAATGTCTAGCTCTATCGGGCTTAGTGATTAACAACTATCTAAACTTTATTATTTATCAATTGCACGGTCATTATTTTATTGCTACGTGACAATTGGGCAATTTGATAATAAAGAAAATTTGACGCGGTACGGGGAAGCAAGCGGGTAATGTGGTATAGTAGATGTGGTTTTAAAAGTGGTTGCAAGTCTGATAAATATAGTTGTCGAAAGGCAAAAGTTGAGTTCCTCAAAATGCTAGCGTAGCCGCATTTTTTCTAAGAAATAAACCTATTACTTGCTACATGTTGTAAACAGGGGGTCCCAAAAAGTATGGTAAAGCGGAAGTCCAGAAATAAATTACCTCTCGGGGTACCCGAATCACCCCCATGTAATGTTAAAATAGTCACGCCCGATCAACTTGATTATTTGAATAATTATTATCAAATTGCACTCTTATATTAAGCATTTTTCATAATGACAAGGGCATTATGCATAATGCCTTATTTATCACTTGGTCCATAACATATACTTAGAACCAGAAGTCCGCTGCTACCGCGTGTGGTCGTCTACGAACTTATACCTTAACTATAATACGAGTATAATTATTATTATAACTTAAGCAATTTATTTAATTTTTAAAATGTTTGATTTTGATTTTTAATGTTCATTTTTAATTTTAATTTTACTAACACTTTTGTATGAGTTCATGTGCCCTGAAATAAAGATATTTATTATTATTTACAAGTCTTTTCAGTAAGTAAATTTTTGCACACAAAAATCAAAAATTTAAAAGTCTGCTCTTAGTAATATTTAAAAACTTCTTGTTAACTTTATCAAAAAATCTTAACACTAACCAAAGTAGAAGAAAGTCATCTATACTTTTCATAATTAGCTAAATATGAACCCACAGTATTATGTGTCCACAGTAGCTAGTTACCTTCAGCCTTCTCGTTCTTATAGGCCGAGAATCACGATTTTCTTAACTTTATGTCAATTAAGTACAAAATAGGATATCAATATTTCAGATCCTATCCGTTAGAAGGGTAACGCCTTGTCTTGAGCCTGGACAATAGCAGCACAGCAAAATAGCCTTCTCACTTCAACTTCAATACATGTCATAACTGAGAACTTCTTCTTTTCGTATCAACTCTGGCGTTATATTTTTGAGGACCAACACCAGCGACTTAATAGCGCTGTACAGGTCCTCACGTGTGGCGGTGTAGTGGTACTTTAGGAAAGACAATAGGTGCGCCATTGTCTAGGGAGAGATACCACACAGACATCCGTTTTACGCAGCATAACCCCATCTGTGCGTGTCTTCATTGTTTCGATCGACTAAGAACTAATTGATTTTGAAGTATTTCCCGCTAGCAGCTCGGCGAAAGTCTGACGCAACGTGGTTGTGTTCCACTCTGGACGTCGGCAGGACGTTCATTCCTTTGTCCAGGTGCAAGAAGGCGGAGCAGGTGGCGCCCCTTGTGCAGGCCCAACGGGACGCGTTGAACTTCTTGACGAAATTCTTTTCATAGTACGTGTGACCGTAGAGAAGGAACACGGATTTCCCGTTGACCAGCTGGATGAGACCACCTGCGGGGTGACACGTTTATTAGATAGGAGCTACTATATTGTAGTGCTTATATCGCCGAATCTAGAGCATGCATTATGTAGAGAGACCACAAATGTTTGAAGATTATTCACTGCGTCTGTCATCAGGCAGACATCGTCAGCATATAAAACATCAAGAATGGAGACTAGATACTTGGCGCTTCGCTCTGAAACGTTAGAAAACATTTTTTCATCTTTAAAGCTCACAACAAAACCAACAGAATGCAGAAAGTCGTCGTTGCTGCCATTGAGCACCAGCTAGCTAGCTAATACAATCAGAAAAACATTGAATGAAATTATTTGAATCAATGTTTTGTTGCTAAAGGCCATTCGCGGCCAAATAAACTAATTAGTTGACCTTAGGTACGTCCAAAATTTAAAGTTATCAATTTCAGTAATTAAATTCCAGGCCGAAGGCATATGAACTAAAAAGTAACTTATAGATATTATTAGTTGGTCATATTTTACCGGTTCCAAGACCTTCCCGCCCTTTTTGCTCTTATTAATAAAAAAAACTAAAATTCCCCTTAGCGCGGGGGATTTTCTACGTTGTCCCAGCACTAATCGAAAGCAAGTTTTAAAATAGTGTCAAATGGGACATTTTAAAAGTTTTCAATCCAAAATTGTTTAGTTATGTAATCGGCCCCATGATAATCATGACTAGTCTGTAATGGAACATTACCTCAATTTATTATCATTTTTATTTTCAATGGATTTGCTCTTGACTTTAGACTATACCAGACGTGGCGTAGACAGAGTCGATGGTGGAGCCAGCTCACCCAGCAGAAGGTTCTGGCACTTCCATTCACCGACGGAGGTAGATCCTTTACCACCCATAATATAGATAAATTGTCATAACTTGATTTTAGATTCGTTTATTATTTGTTTTGACTACAAAATTAATTACGTTAGTAAACAATAACCTTTGGTAGGTAACCGTTTTTGTTATTAGAAAGGAATAAGATTGAATATAACAATAAACTTAACAATATCTGATAAAAAAATAATCCCCCTTCCTGTAAATGAGTATGTTCCTTTACCTAAAGGTTGTCTGGAAGAGATCGCTTTTAGCGATAAGACCGCCTACATTGTACATTTTTCTGTGTAAATCGCTGTACTTACTGTATTTTCTGTTATGGTGTGCAATAAAGAGTTATCTATCTATAATTGTATATTTAAAATTTTATTAGAAACTTATTACATAATATATTAATACTTTTATGTTATATAATTTGTGTATAACAAAGCATATAATATATATAATATAATATATATAATAATAATATATATTATAATAATAATATATATTATAATAATAATATATATTATAATAATACTAATATTTGTATTTACACAAGTAAAATACCTACTTAATATCTTAAGCCTTTGTAACAGTAATAAATAAATCTACGTTAGTATTATAATAATCATAAGTGGGCCTCGTTGAAGCAGTCCAAGCAGTAAGGTTTTCCACACGTCCTACACTCAGTGTGTACCTGCTTCGCCATTGTTGGTAGTTTACCCTCTTTCCTCAGCCTCGCGTAGCACCCTGAACATCGCCTTCGAACCAGTTTATTTCCTTTTCTTGGTATTTCTTGAAGGTGATGCCGCTTGATTGAGATAGCATATGCTATCGTTGGTTTTGGAAGGCCCGTTGTTGGGAAATTTTGTGGCTGATAGGGTAAATGCTCGTGATATCGATGTTCCTCTAATTTTATATGCACTGTCAATAAAAAAAGTATTAGGTCAACGTTATCTTTTTGAACCTAATTAATATAATTATCGGTAATTTTTTTGATAGCTGCGCTTAAGATAATTTACTAGTCGCCAACAGCTATTCGCTAGTTAGGAAAATTATTCTGTAATTATTTTAATTATAATGAAGTAAAGTTTGTAAGTCTGTATCTTTGTTTGTAGGAAGTAATCTCTGCAATTAGTAAACCGATTTAAGAAAATTTTATTTTTAATTGCATCTGTGCGAAGTCGCCCTGACTTCGCACAGATAGCCCTTATCGCTAGTAAGACATAAAATTATTATGTACTTTATTAGAACACATATATTAGATTATTAGAACATTATTAGAACTCTTTTAAATTTAAATGAATTTCAAAGAATTTTTGGGAGATAAATAGTAATGAACAAATAAGCTACATATATGTGAAAACTATAGGCTAAATGTGCATTGTTTTGTAACTTATATTGCATTGTTAAAAGCTGTTTGTTTTCCAATAAAATAAAATAAAATAAATAATATGGTTTCTCATTTATTAAAAATAAAAAAATACAGCTATGACAGCTTTTTTTCATGATAACTTAGGTTTTTTTTAACTTTGGAGCTTAATATTTAAATGAGGAAAACCACATACTTATAACAATTATAATCCGTTACTAAGAAAGTAGAAAAGCAACGATTTATTATCTGACACAAAACAAAAGTGACACCAAGTGCAGGGTTCCGTCCGTAGTTGCTTTACTACAGCTATAAGGGTTCCTTGTTGATAACGAAACCATAAAAACGTAACAGAAGCTAAACATGAAAGAAACTTATTTGTCTATCCTATTTTACAGTATTTTCCATTGCTAAGCTTCCGATAAATTGGAGGATGGTGATTGTGTTCGGTCTTCGCGTTTACCACTTTCATTAGCTGGTCAAGATGTAGATATGCGCCGCACGATTTCGACTTCGAACATTGGTACCGAATAGCCCTACCCTGTTTGACTGGCCGGGTTTTGTAAAATGTGTAACCATTGAAAAAGTACACCTCTCTCCCGTTTGATAACTTCAAGACCATACCTGTTGAGCAATCAAGTTTTAGATCGTCATATTCAGCAGCAGGACTGTCCTTAGCCTAGCAACATAGGCCGTCCCATAGAATTCCAAAAGATAAGAAGAGAAGAACAGATGCTAGGATGCGTGGCGAGGATGGTAGGAGCCAATAGAAACGTTTTATTTATACAACCTCACTCAGTGCAGATTTTGTGGAAACTGCTTAGCGCAGTAAAGATAGGTAAATTAAGCGATTTCATTGGTTCTTAACAAACATATCCGCTATGCACCCTCGCCCAGATCTGGTATCTGGAATGCAGCCTTAATCAACTCGGAAGTGGAACGTCACTGTATCTGCTTTTTTGTGAGTTGTCCCGAAACGAAGCGATTACGTTATGATTCCGATTAAAGGTGAAAGCGCATTTATCAGCGCCGCACTCGCCGTACGCGCCGAAGTCATCGCAATTTATAAATAATTCCGCGCAAATGGGCCACCGACCTTAGCCACCGGTGGCTAGCGACAAGCTGTTTACATTAATTTTAATACTTTTGTATGTAATCGCCGCACAAGTGAAGCGAGTGTCGTCTACTAGCGACAAGCCTCCGGTAGCGGCCACTCGCCATTTTGACAAAACATCTGTCAAAGGATCTAGCAGGTAAGTGTCAAATTGTAGCGTCCATCGACCACCTCCGTTTGCGCGGGACCAAAGGACGTGGCGCGCGACAGCCACCAGTGGCGGTGGTCGGTGGCCCTCTTCGCGGAGCCTGAAAAATTCGAAGCGTTCGGCGACTGCGGTGCGGGCGGCGCGGATAAGTGCGCGGCGTTGCAAACAATTTGATATAGAGAATTATTAAAGGCGATGAGTTCGGCGCGGACGGCTCCTGCGGCTCCGGTAGTTAGTGCGGTGCGGATAAATGCGCGTTTACTTTTAATGCGCGTTGCCGTAGGGAGTTTCGTAAAAGAACACAGAACAGCTCGAGTCGACACGGAGACGTTCTGTACCACATTTATAACTGTGCTACAAGTATACAATCCTTAACCTTTCGTAAGCCGGGAGGGGCGTAAATTTGTACCCGTTGACTGCCGCAATATGGCGCGATTTTAGGGCGCACTCGACAGAGTGTCGATTTGATTGAATATTTCCGACAATTACTTTGAAAGACAGTCATTCTATGATTGAAGTATATAGTTAGATAACCAATGTATCCTATTATGTAGTAAGTATATATTGCTTTTAACATTTAAAATATTTTATTTTTGATAGGTGTTTGAACCACACATGCAACTTACTACACCAGCTGTAGAAACAATATAAATTTAAATATATTCTGAAGTTATTGTTTGTTTTTATTAACTACACACTATAAAACAATACATAAGCAACCCACTGGTATCAAAAACTAATTGAACCTAGTAAACATTTATTTAAAAATTCTAAATTGAAAATCGCACTTCGCTGACAAAATATCGACAATTGGCACTGGTTCAAACTCAACTTTGTCAAAATAACGGTTCTATGGGCTTCAGTTCAATTATTAGGGAATAAAGAAATAACAACTCTGGAGCTTATTGCGTAATATTTAATACTTAAAATCGCATAAAAAGTGTGGTAGGTCACCGGAGCGCAGATCTGCGCTAAGGCACACGACGGGGTGCGCGCAGATTTACGCTTAGGCATAGGAAAGGTTAAGAGGACTAAACACAGCGGGATAGTCCGACTCACTTAAATTGGGATATTTTAATATATTTCCCGTCACGCGTGACGTGGTATTTTGGCGGTTGGTGGTTATGCTCATTCAGACTTTCAATGAGCCTATCAAGTCCGTGCATTTTTATTTTGGCGTTGCATTTACAGGAAGATCTGTTTGAACATATCCAAATTTTGGAGTGGTTGCTCACTCTGGAAAAAGTGTACCCATTTATCATGATCAGGTGGCCGCCCTTGGATGAATTTATTACTTTGAATCCACGTTCTGGAAAATAAAAAATATATTTGACTGAAGACATAAAATTAATTACATATTATATTACATTTCCATATTGTTGTTTTACTAATAATATTACTTAAAATTATGTTAGTAATAATTCAATAATAAATTAATTTAAATTAAATTTTAAATATTTATTTTATTTATTTTGCAGCTAGGTTTGACGGCCTAACGTGAACTGTCAGCCAGTGTCTCACAAACGGCCCGTCAAACCTATCTGCAACAGTTCGTAAAATGCTAATAATTAAAACTATTTACTACTGATTGACAAGTCTATATTTTAGGTAAGTATCTCTAAGATAATCAAGTCAGATATAATCCCATCTGAAACATAAATGTGAATGAATGCCAAGTTCTTAACGGTTTCGCTAATGAAAGAAGTAAGATCCATCAAGAAAAAGCTTATAATTATTTTTATAATTTAAGCAATTTCTTTGCAAGTTTTTACGAAAGTAAATATTGCTTGCGCTTGCACACAAAAATTTATAGACCGCGTCGTTCGGTGGGACTTGAACCGACGACCCTTCGCTATTTGGGCAAATGCTCTTCCAACTCGATCGGTTACTTGAAGTTATATTTTATGCTATTGTACTGAAATTTATAGTTTTATATAGGCTTATCACAAGATTTTTTTTTTAATATTACATTGATATTCCTTGAAATATTTTAATTTTAAAAATTTTTTATTTAATAATTTGATTCGTACTTAAATAAAAAAAAAATTGATTTGTGATTTAAATAATGTACAAAATTAAGGTTTGAGTGAGATTTATTTGTAAACGCAAAATACTTAAAATTAGTTTATAATAATTTACTGTATTTCCCACAGGGCAGCATCGTATAGTAGACACGTCGATGATTGTGATCAACACGGGAGGTATCCAGGACACGAGACTCATTATCTATATGCAGATAGGCACTGCAACAGCTCCCCTTGGTACATGGGTACCGACACCCTCCTTTGATTTTGCGGTGTCTGTAATATGTGTACCCATCCAAATAGTAGTATAGTCTCCCATTTAATAGCTCTATGAATTTGCCTGTTCAAAAATCCAGGGTTAATGATTTAAAATACTTAATTAATCGCCTCAGATAATTTGTAATACCCTTATCGTTTGATGGCAATCCAAGAAGATGATTTAATAAAATTGCATAAAAGTATATTTTTATCCCACTATCACCGTTGCACATAAACTTATATAATAATTAAAGGTATTTCTAGCCCAACAATTCAGACAGTTCCAACGTGTTTGCTTATTTTTTCTATATTTCTATGCACCTTCCGTTGGGAGTTTTGTGAAGTCTCGACGGTAGATGGCTGTGCTTGTTCCTAGATTTACTGATCACATTCAGGTCTTGGTCTAGTAGAATAAACGCGTTGCAGACGTCGACTCTCGTACACATGTACCGAAGCAATTCTTTCTGCGACGTCGGTACCGACTCGAAAAACGTGAACCCTTCGAAGAGATACACTTGCCTCCCGTTGAACAACTGTATCAATTTTCCTATTGACCAAACCAGAAGGTGTAAAAAAAACAAAAATTAAAAGTCAAACAGACGTTTGAGCAAAAACTCCACAGTCTGTTTTATGCCTAACTCGATAAGTGAAAGTATATCTAAGACTGTATCTCAACTTTGCCGCGGAACCATGACACTAAAACCAGCGTATTATACATCTTTGCGCTTGATCCTCTATTTGGTAGAAATGCCATGGCACTGCCAAGCAAGCGCCGAGATGTATGCTACTTTTGTTCCGCGGCGGTGATGGACTATATCTTCATGGGAGATAAATTCGAACATAATCTTATAACTGGAGTCACTCACAACAAAAATTGGCTTAGATGCTTTTAGTTTGTGTCTATGTGTTCCCGCCTCTGGTGGTAATTTTTTCAAGTGCAAAAATATATCTATGTGTGTTGAGAAAACCGTGATAGATTCTTAAGTATCTCAGTCATCAAACTACAGCATATATAAGCTTAGCATAAAGAAGCACTGAAATGAAATCCAACGCCGGCTCACTTGCGTAGCAAGCACTTACAAAAATTCGTCGGCTGACTAACGTTCTCCGTAGCTCAGTTGGTAAGAGCACTCACCCGGATAGCGAGGGGACGTGGGTTCGAGTCCCACCGGATGACACAGTCAATAAATTTTTGTGAGCGAAATTAATTTCAATTTCGAAGCACTTAATTCTTAAAAATATTTCTTTGCATCTGACTGGAATAATCTACTAATATATATAAAGAAAATACATAAATTAGGCTGAATATTTCGTTTTCTTTAATTATCGAGCATTAATATAAGTATATATATCCGTTATCCTAGTCACCATAGAACAAGCTTACGCTTAGTTTGGGGCTAGGTAATTAGTGTAATTAAAACAAAGAAATAAGAGAAAAGAAAAAGAATACATTTGCTCGTACTTATGTTAACTTTAAGACCTTAAAATCATGTATTCTGGTGAATAAACTTTCTGGCTTCTAAAATACAAATGTGATAGTAAAGAGACACAACTTGCAAGTAGCATCCTGACCCATCCGTCTTGGTTGCACTCAAAAATTTTCAATACATTATAAACGAACCAAAGACCGTTCGACGGGTCTGACTCTCTGAATGCGATCGACTCAAAACTACCGAATGTATTTTCAAACAGTTTTTTATTCAATTAGCAAAGTACCTAAATAGGAAGACTTTACATCCGAAAATAATAACCGACCCGGGCCGGGATCGAAGATTTATCGACGACCGTCTTGGTGTTTCGCGCTTCGGACTACAAAACCAGGGGTTGCGGGTTCGAATCCCACAAGGGGCAAATATTTGTGTGATGAGCACGAGCATTTGTACCTAAGTCATGGACGTTTATAAGTTTATAGGCGTAAGCTCACGCTTAGTTTGGGGCCAGGTAAGTAATTGGTTTCATTGTTGGAAAAATTTATTATTTATTCAAGTTATTATTCCTCTCTTTTGTTTGCCTGCAAATTTCCTGGTACGACCGTGTCATTATTTTTATCCTTTATTTGGTCGAAATGATCACTCTTATCTGGTCTGCCTGTGACCACGATCGGTGCAACCCGGTCGAAACGTCAGGCAAAATTAAAGGTAAATTATGTTTTACCTACTATAAACAAATAACTAACTACGAGATAACTTCTCCTTGGTGGAACTTCATCTGGGATTACGAATTGGTTATTATTTTCGGGCGTAAGTGTACAATCCGAGTAGTCGTTGCTCATTGCCGAAGCTTTTCAGCTCCCCGTGTGAAGCTGCGGGCTGTTAGTCAAACGTATTTCCCATCCGAAGTCTGATGAAGATCTGGCGCAGGATGAGTGTGGTTCCCTACGGGCATCTCTACAATGTTCATACAATCGTCCAGATGCAAGGAAACATTACATTTGCCTGTGGAGCTGCAAACCCACCTAGAATTGGGTTTGGTACCCAATTTCAACAATCATATGATCGAAATTTAAATAATCAACGCCCCAATAACTACAACTTACAAGACCAACGATTCAAAAGATCGACACTTCATAATATCGACAGTTCATTTGATCAACAGTCGAAATGACCACAATTTTAATATGTAAATCGTTTTGATCAACACAAATATTTCACTATCACTTTATTGATTTTAGGATGATGTATACCTAAGTAATGCCCCGCTTAATTATTAAGAGGGAAGGAACTATTTGCAACATGTAATCTACAAACTTGTGATACCTATAGGTACTCGTATGCTTCGAATAACTATAAAATTACGAATATACCTATTAATAAATTACTTACCTATTTATCAAACTAACGGCGACCTCTTTGGTTCGGTCGGTGGTAGTTAATATAACTTCTGAATCTGAACTGATGTGAACCAGGGGTTGCGGGTTAGAATTTACATATAGTACCTACCTACAAATATTTTTGTGCATGAACATGGTAAATAAGTAGGTAAGTGGTCTGGGTGTTTTATTGTAAAAATTAAGTACCTATTGAAATGATGATGAAATGTCAATGTCTTGTAAGTACCTATTAATACATATAAATAACATCAATTTCACCGACCGAACCAAAGAGGTCGCCGTTAGTTTGATAAAAGGTAAGTAATTTATTAATATATTCGTAATTTTATAGTTATTCGAAGCATACGAGTACCTATAGGTATCACAAGTTTGTAGATTACATGTTGCAAATAGTTCCTTCCCTCCCAATAATTAAGCGGGGCATTACTTAGGTATACATCATCCTAAAATCAATAAAGTAATAGTGAAATATTTGTGTTGATCAAAACGATTTAGATATTAATATTGTGGTCATTTCGACTGTTGATCAAATGAACTGTCGATATTATGAAGTGTCGATCTTTTGAATCGTTGGTCTTGTAAGTTGTAGTTATTTGGGCGTTGATTATTTAAATTTCGATCATATGATTGTTGAAATTGGGTATCAAACCCCCTAGAATTGGTATTCTTTAGGACATTTCTCTTTGTGTACGTATACCCTTCATAGAGAAAGAAAACCTTCCTGTTGACGAACTCTATAATTTGCCCTGGAAATAAATTCATAATAAAGCACTGATATTATCTACAATGGGATTATTCTGTGGAATTTCTTCCCAAGCAATTATGTAAGTAATACGGAATATAAAGTACCCTCACATATTTTTACTACGATTCATAAGCTTAGATCATTGTGTAAGGTTATTTTATTAAATTAGAAAATTATAGATATATTTTTCAAATCAATTTTATGTATTTTAACAAACTTTATCCTCGGTAGGTGATTGTGTGATGAAATTATAAATTTATTAATCAAAGATCATCAGGTAGAATACAAATCAGTCCATTTCCATTCCCTCCCAGTGACTATTGGATGTGTGTGTTGGTGGAAGCGTTTCAAAACGCGCATATCTTCAGACACATATAAGTACATCTTACAATGAGCATTTCTAGTGCAACAATACCGAAAAGTTTTCTTTTTACTCGACTTCAACTCCCCTTTGCGGTAGAATTTGTAACCGTCTACTATCAGCAGCTGCCGCCCTGACGATGAGGAAACAACATGGCCTTTAGCATCTGAAAAATAATTATTTTTTAAGACAAACATGTTCCTCGATGTATTATAATATTTTTTTATTGATTTCGTAGTATTCACATGAAATATTTTTTTATTTTATATTTAAACTTATTTCAGCGGTCAACTAAATTGACCGTGCAATAAGGTAAAAATATTTTTTTATTTTTATATCGCCTCCATAGATTAATTTTTTTCCCAAAATCATAAAACCATTAAAGGTACAAAATTGTGGTTTCTTTAAGTATCTTATTTAATTTAAATTTGAAAACATCCCGAGATACCACCATAAGAGACAAATCATTAAAAAATAAGTAAGTATAAAAACAACAATATTTTTTCATTTGTAAAAGTTTATTGAATTAAAACACAAACTCATTATAAAAGACACACCATATACAAATTAATACTAAAATAAGCAGAAAATGGTAATAAAAATGGTAAATGATTGACGAGCTCAATATACCAAAACAAAATCACAAAGAATACAGTCAGTGTTGATAAAACATGAGATCTAAATATGAGATACACAAAATATCACAAACATCAAGCATGCAATCTTAAAAATATCGCTACCAAAGCTAATTACGTGTTCCTTACAACTAACTACTAAATATTAACAGTTTTATTTAATACTGGTTTCGTCACAAATGTCGAAAAAAATATCACACAAATTACAATTGCTACAAAACTAATGATATTTTACACTTTATTTCTAGTGTGATAAAGAGTAAGTCTTAAAGTTACGATCTACACAAGGCACTTTTTGATATTCAATTTCTTCAATTCAGACAAATATACGAATGATTACATCTATATAAAGGCAAGAGATTTTAACTAACAAACGCTAAATCAAAATATTAGGGAACTATATTTTTAAATGCCATCGTTTTAAATGGTTAGAAGCATAATAATATCACTACTAAGCAAAAGTGCATAATAGCAGTCTTAAAAACTACCTACTACTAAACTAATGAATATAAAGTTTCAAAGTAAATGCCACAAAATAGGTAAAAATAAACTACATACACGTCTAGTAATTGGTGAAAACACTATGAGCAACTAAATAGTCTTGAAGTGGTGTAAGAGAATTAAAGTATGACTGTATTTCGAGATCATTTTCATTCTTAACGCGAACCTTATTTGGCGTGCCACCGTTCACTTCATTTGTGTCAACCGTAGTTTGCCCATTCACATCACTGTGAAATGGGTTCGGCAGACGAGGACCAGGTTTAGAGACTTTATTATTTAGCTGGCTTAGACTTAAGACCTTCAGTTTGCCAGCATTTCCATTATCCTGTTTGATTCCATCAGGTTTTTTCCTCGAGGGCGGGTGGCTGTGAATCACGTTGGCTTTAAGGACTTCCAGCTTGTCAGTGATGATGAGGTGGGCCTTGCACTTCCATTTGGAGCCGTATGCTGTGCAGCTCCAGCGGTGAGCGTTGGTTCTGGCCTTCAGGTGTTTGTAGAAGGTAAAGTTGTTTAGACGCAGGTTGATACGACCGCTGGGGCGAAGGTAAAACTCCACTGTGGAAGAGAGACATCGTAAGTATTGTTTTTAAATGTGCCTGTGCTATAACTAACAAAAATAAGAAAAAAAATATAATAACGCCCGGAATTCACCTTTAAACTTTTCCAAGGACATTAAAAGGTATCCTAGCGACAAAATGATTGAACATTGGATATTGCATCAGTTAGTATACTTTCAAAATAATCAATTTAAGCTGTACACTATTTATAGTTACACAGTACATGCTGAATTAAATACATCATATATACAGAATATCGATTTACATCAAAGCGTAAAAGCAGTATGTGTATAAGGTAACATCTAAACTAAAACCAAATACGTTAATTGTGATTATTGCAGTTTATTCTGTTAGTTTATTAAACCAATCTTAAAACCATTGGCGTGTCGTATTCATTTCAATATGTTCATTATAAGAAATGGGTTGAAAAAAAAACCAAGAACATTACTTTTATTTTTGCCATTATGTTAACCATACGTTCGGATTTCAAAGTAGTTTCTGAGTTAACTACCAACCATTGCCATATTAAAAATTAACTGTGTGCTACTGTCTAGGCAGCCGAAACGACACATTCTTAAAGTTAACAATTTAAACAGTAAGCTGATACAGACTGATAGATCTTCGCACACTTTAGAAATAAGTGTAGCTTAAGAACTTAAAATACATAATAACTACTCCGATCCGAATCCGGCAAAACACCTACATCGTTTGATTTTTAATATAAGAAACCGGACCGTTCTTCGGACCAAATTTTGACGAATTCGGATCGGATGTAGTGCAAACCGCTCTTGGAGCATAAGAGTTCATGCTGTACAATAAATCTACGTCTAACAAACTAATTATACAGAAAGAGTGATTTAATATTAAATATACAAATTAACTTATGAATCTGTACAAATGATCAGAAATACGAGTACAACCAACGAAATAAACTCACGTGTAAGTGTATTTTACATTTTACTCAACCATACTAATATAGAGCATGGATTGAAATCCTGTCAAGACTAAGAATTATTAAACTCAGGACTTCTAAATGTTACTTACCTGCGTAGCGTTATAAGTGTGGTGACATAAGCCAATGATGCTTTTAACTAAATTAAAATCCATACCCATATGAACCTACAATACGGTAGTTTGGTACTACCTCATACTTTCACGAAACGGTGACCTGGTGGCTTAACTTTTGTGTTTCATTTATTGCAATTCAACTTATTTTATTAGATGCCTAAGGCGGTTTTTAATGAAACTCAGTAGTTTCATTAAAAACCGCCTTAGGCATCAGTCAGTAATAATCAGTAAAGAAATGCCTAAAGGTAGGCATAAAACTTCCTACTTCAGTACTTAAGCCATCAAGTTTTATGCCTACCTTTAGGCATTTCTTTATACAAACTAACATTATTTTTAGTACTACCGACCGATAGCACTACAGTATCAATGGGTACTATGGGTAGGCAGGTATATTTACTGACATCACAGACTTTTGTTTAGTTATTGTTATTGATGAAGTTATTGTAAATAAAAATATGTACAATAACTTTAATAATGATTTGAAACGTCCGTTAGTCTCACAAATAAATACGTGTCAATTTCAAGCTTTCTACATGATTACAAATGCAAGTTTCTAGTCTACTCGTCAATGAATATACACAATAACCTTAGATGGAGACAAGAAGAAACGGCAGCAAACGTCAGTTTCGTAGAGCGCTATCTCTTTTCATTCGCTAGAAATATCGAAAAAACGCAATATAAAACGATAGGCGATAGTTCGTGTCTCTTACTAAAAGTGGACTGACGTGCATTGATTCTTGAAGGCAACCTGTTTTCGTATTTCTTTATAAGAAACCAGTCCAGTTTATTCATCAGTAAAATTTACATTGCTTTGTATACTTGTTATTTTCAAGGAAAACGGATTCAAAGCTTTCGCAGTAGAAGATCGAGTTGCCACGGTCTTTCGAGCCTGAAAAAAAAAAAAAATATATTAGTAACATGAAAATCATGCTCTCATCATTTATGTTTGTTTATGTATTATATTTGCTAAAATGAAGATTCCTTACCTCATTTTTCTTCACATTCTGCAGCAAATAATGTGAGGGCATATGTGTGTGATCCGTATGCGCCCGCACCACCATCATGTCCTTGGTTACGTGTAAGAATCCCCTACACGACCTCGACCCCATCTGGGTGCAGCTCCAACGGAACCCGTCCCTTAGTATCTTGTGCTGGTAGTAAGTATACCCGTTGTGCATCAGCAAAAACTTGCCGTTACGTCCTTTCACCATCAGAACTGAAAATGGTGGAGTGTTAACAAATGCTAGTTGCTGAAGGTATTTGAATAGAATCCACACATTTTTTATTAAAATGGTACATCAGACTTTGAAGAAAATATTTATCACTAACTACAATGGTTTTGTTTTACCAATAATTAGGATGAGGACCACCTCACCACACATGCCATTTTAAGAGTGCGTGCGACCATAGATCCTTTATGACATTTATCAGTCAGATGACTGAATATTAATATGAACACCGCCACGTTTAGGAAACCTAATTTAATAATTATTATAATAAAATGCGGGTTATGTTTTATGGACCACGTATGATCTTATTCTAGATTATTGTTTGTTTTTGAGCGAGGTTCCAAAATTATGTAAAGGGAAGAAAATTTGAGCGTCGTACTCCTTCTCTTCGTGTCACTTCTGAGGTTATTTTTTGAGGACCAATATTCGTACTTTCCAAATTGCTTAGTTACATTTCATAAGATAGTTTCTTCTGTACTACATCTGACAAGTTTTAATTTTTCTTAATTGAACTGCAGTGATACATGTAACGGTTTTTAACACATTGAGCGCCATGGTGGTCACCAAACAATATAATTCTATTGTGTCTAGTTCCGTGGCAGTCAAAGGCTTAAGCCCGGTTTTGTACTTAACACCTGAAGAATTAAACACCATATAAACTAGTAGGTAGTAAATCGTTTATTTTAGCTGATATTTTAAGTCTTAAAAAATTCGTCTTCAAAATGTCGCCTTTACATTCATTAACAAATAGTACTGATACTGACTAGAATGGTGTTTTAAAAATTAGTGACGCTCTACCCTGTCGTACGATATTCATATTTTCAACTGTAGCCGTCCTTGTCAATCTACTAGATTAAGAAAGAAAGAAAGAAAATACATTTATAAATAATGGACATCACATAACACACGAAAACAAACAACGTAACGGGCACGGTTATAAAACAAGAAACACAACAAAATTACAATTTATGTGGGTAAGCCAGTCGGCCTGTGCCTAATTACAGCCTATTTGCGCAAGTCCGAAATAGCTTAACTGGACGTGCGCAAGTGGGCCTAAAAAAAATGTTGTAAATTTGCTTTTAAATACGTTTATAGTATATTAGACTTCTAAACATATCACATTGTATTTGCGTATCCATTGAACAGACCAGGATTTATTTTAATCTCGGATTACGGATTGGTTATTCATTTCAAGCGATAATGGAAGTACGAGCGAGCGCTACAGGCTACAAGTAGAGTTGAAAATACAGACAACGTACAGCGGCAGCACGTCAGGTTACTACAAAAATACAAAAACAGCTTTTATTACATAGGGAATAGAGGCGGTCTCAATGTGGGGTAGTCTGGCGTGCAGCCGTGATAGTAGGGCATCAGCATTGGTCGTTAGAACTTTCAAAATTCAATAGGCATTTAAAAAAATATCTTTGGACGCCACAGGCTCATGGTTGTGGAAACCATTAATCTTGATTAAAGCCCCATCGACGTCGACGAAAAAGTGTGCCCGGCAGCTTTTTGTGACTTGCTGGGAGCATTTCCACCTAGTCGTTCCAGATTTCGTTGTGGTGTGCTTCGAATAGGTATATCCCTTGTAGTACGCCAGAGTGCCTCTTTTGTTCCAACACACTTGCGCTGAAGAATAAAGAAAAACTTAATAATTACAATTTGAGATCAGAGAGTTGTTCGGTCAACGTCAAAACGTCTTATCCCAGGCACCAAGGTAAATTTTTGATTCTTTTAACTAAAATTTAATGCATGTCATAAATATTTTTCAGACTGACTGTACTCTAACTCCAAAATAACTTTTCCTCTTATTAACCATTTATTAATTTAGAATAAATTTTTTAAAGAGTCGTTAATAGAACAATTTTCAGGACGCTTTCAATATTACTCCGCATTTGCGGTTATAAGGTAAATTACTAGGTTTTTTTTTTCAGACGATACAGGTACGTAGGTATGTGTTGCAGTATGATAGATCGTTGGTCTAGTGGTCAGTACGCTGAGTACTAACCACGAGATCCCGGGTTCGAATCGCGGTTCGGGCTGAGAGTGATTGGGTTTTTCTGTCTTGAAATTACTCAGACACAGCTCCGGAGTCAGGACGTTGGTGGTGTTAACACCCCCGTGCCTCGGAAAGCACGTTAAGCCGTTGGTCCTGCGCCTGATCTCTCTCCGGTCATGTCGGACTGCCGTCTCACCGAATGATGAGAGTTAAGGAACAGAGAGTGCACCTGTGTATTGCGCACACACTTGTGCACTATAATATGTCCCGCGCAGTTGGCTAACTCTATTGAGATAGGCCGCCGTAGTCGAAATTCGGCTAGGAGGGTATTATGATAGATAAAGCCGTGATATAGTTATTAATATAACCCTAGGGATATAAATATATACCGTAACATAGGTAAATTAAAGTAATTCATTACTATCTTACTAGGAATATAATTTTAATACGATTCAAGTTCAGTGATATAATTATATTACTGGATAAAGATTTGTGAAATACGGACAACTAAGTGATCCTATAAGGGTTCCTTTCCTTCTTTTGAGGTATGGAGACTTAAAAGTTAGGTAACAAAAGGTTGATTTTCTTATAAAATAAAACCAGTATATGGTAGGTTTATTACTATTTAAGCAGGTTAGTTTAGTCAGATTAAGTTTTTTCATTAGACTAGATTGCGACCGAAAAATAGTATGAATCGCTTTCGTACAACCATGGACAAATTATACCTAGTTCCTATAACTACGGTACGTATATTATTATATCCTTATATATTATAACTATACCTATTGCGGCTTTATTCATCATACTGCGACATATATCATCATATTTACAGTAATGTACCTACTCGTAGTCATGGTGTCTTTTATGATATATTTTAAAAATATTTTATAACTTAATACGATAAAATAGCAGTGACTTAAAGCCCACCTTAGGTTTAAGTTGTAAAAGGTATTAGATGTAATAAATAAAACAATGAAATTAATCATTTCCAAATATTTTATTCCGGTGGGATGACAACACTAAACACACAGAGATTACGCCAAAATATAAAAATTCATATTTGTTTAAAAAAATATATACTTACCTATACCTTTTAATAAATTTATAACGCATGATTAAGGTACCGAATATAATAATACTCTGGTGATAGATATGCGTATATTTACAACAATTTATATAATTATTGCATTTATTTCACAATTCCTCAAAAGCGTCTGGTTGTTATATAAAATACTTTCAGATTGATCAGAAACTTACTAAAAATAAGTAGATAAGGTACCTATTGGGCGAGAAAACCAATTTTACAAGGGACTTAAAAAAAGCCGAAACAAAAAGCCACATCGCAGTTTCCCACAAGGTATTGTCAAGACTCAAGCGGCCTTATTACAAAAAACTTAGCACCAGGTTTAAGCCAAGACTAAATATTAGCTGACAAACTAGAAATGAATGTCACATTCGTGACATTACCTAATAGAGAAACGCTTTTCTTATTGGTCAGCTAATATTTGGTACTGGTATAAACCTGGTACTAAGTTAAATTTTTCTTCATTGCTATGCTTATTTTGCATTGGTTTTCTCGGTTTCATCGTTTTCGTAATTAACGATATCTTGCACCGCCTGTACTTCTTTGTTTGGACCTATGGTTGACTGGTAGAGAATGCTTTTAGCGTTAAGTCCGCCATTTATACTGTGTGCAAAAAGTAAAAAAAAAAGTTTTTTTGTAATTTTAGATTTAATGCTAGATGCCAGCGGGGACGGCTGGTGTTGCGGGGAAGTGGATTTACCCCTTTGGGGGAAAGGGGTTGCCAATAAGAAAGGAGGAAGGGGTTGCCAGCAAGAGTGAAGAGATCGCTCTTGAGTCCGACAAGTTCATGTGCGACGCTCCTGCGCCTGCGCAAGTCATGCAGGGGACGAGGAAACGCCGATCGCTCGCGACTGTCATAGAAAATCCCCTTTACCAGCCGACCCCGCTGACATCTAGCATGCCTCACCTCCTACACCTCTGGCGACTGCAGGAAGGTCACGCACGATCTTTTCGGAATATCGGTGTGCAAGAGGATAAAATAACTTAGGGCTTTTACAAAACAACTGATTTTAAAAATCATTTCAGACACCTTTTATTCTAAGTAATTTTAAGTAGAACGCTAGTATAAGTACACACGGCCGCATGTCACACTACCCCACTTTGACCTTGAGATCACCTCTATTCCCTAAGTAATAAAAGCTGTTTTTGTAGTTCACAAGGGTATTCTGACAAGCCACTGACTGTACTCAATGACACACATACACGTAAAAAAGTCAACGTAGGTTGTTTGACGGTTCTAACTTCTAAAATGTATAGACTTTAAGGGTCAGTCTATACAGTTTAGGAGTAAGGTTCGTACTTTGTAACTGGCTGTCAGAAGTCAGGTCAATAATACAGGTTCTTTTATAACAGATAAACTACAACATTTACAATAGTATTTACACCACACGAGGTCTCTAGTTAGTACCTCGTGTAGATCCCGTTGTGATTCTTAAAGTACTTGAACGGCGCGTGAGTGTGTTGGTCATTACCCTTTACCACTTTTCCCTGGTCGTCCACAACCAAAAAGGCTGAGCAGTTCTGCGAAAAATGACGCGTACACTGCCACCTCACCCCAGACTTCACTCTGTAGTGTCTGAAGTATGTATAGCTGTTCAGCATCACCAAGATCTTGCCCTTCTTGTCCATTCTTATGAACTCCACTAGAAATATTAAAAATAAATTAAGACAAGTAAAGTTGAAATTGCTTATGTTGTTTTTTTATTTCAAGCAACGGATTACACCGGGGTGGGGCACCGACGAGATCAGACGTGGTGAGGAAGACGGTGAGCGAAGTATACATCGTGTGGTCCACACAGCCTATGACCGCAATCTGTGGAGGAACACCATAATGTGGTCGCGATCCTCATCCATCAGTGAGGAACAGAAAAAGAAGAAGAAGAATCGATTACAGACGCAATACAGGCTCATAAAACCTATGAACCTAAGATAATAAATACGAAATTAAAAAAAAAAACTGAACATTAATATTTATTTCTTAACAGAAATTAAGTAGGTAGTAGATAAAAAAATCCCATGACTATTATAATTAAACTAGATTCTAAATATACCATGTTGGGCTGCACTTCCATCTACCCGTGAACATTAAGGTTGAACTCTATTGCCTTAAAAATAAGATAGATATTATTTTTAGGTATTTCCAATATTGATTACGGTGAGAGCTATTAACTTATGATGGATATAATTTCTACATATTTTTCCTTCTTCTTTCTAGCTACATACTGTGTGTGTTCATAAGTCATAAGTTTGTGTGAAATAAACAATGTTAGATTTACGCAGAAAAGTGCAAAGATATTGATGAATGAAGTATGTAGTAGAGAGCGCGGTGTGGTTAAATTCGGGCATATTCTACAAACGAATCTACCTGGGGCCCAAGTCTGCTAAATTTCCCTAGCAAATTGTAAGTAACATAACCGAAATTAATCGTCAAGACGTATGGGCCAAATGTCAATTATTAGAATTTGCTAGTATAATTTAGCAGACTTGGGCCTCACATTGATTTGTATTTTCTAACTCAAAACCTTCAATTACCACGTCTCTTCAAAGCCTTATATACGACCCGTCCTTATTTCGAAAGAATTTCGAGGGAGGATGGCTGTGGAGTTCGTTCTTCCTCCGAATGGAGCCATCGTCACTGATGATCAGGTGGGCCGCACAGCTCTTGGAAGCGTGCATGGAGCATTGCCAACGCCTGGCACCGAGCTTCAGTTTGTAGTGCTTGCAATATGTGAACCCATTGAGAAACGCCAGAAACCGACCGGTATGCGTTCGGATAAACTCAGCTGAAAAAACAAATTGAACGTTCGATTTTAGTTTTGCTATCGTAGGTACAGTCAGCAGCACGTCAGCTTACCCATGTTAACTACGAAACCAGATTTTATTAAGTAAGGAATAGAGGCGGTCTCAAGGTGAAAGTGGGGTAGTCTGACGTGCGGCCGTGTGTACTTTCATTATTAGAGCTACATTAACGAGTATTTCGAAATTAAAATCTTTTTTAAGAATAAAAAAGTGTTTGTAATCGTTAGGATCACGTACCGTTCACAAAATGTAACAGATAAATCTTTGTTCTAGGCTTCTTTACCAAGTGTTAACTAGGTATCTTGACGATTTTTTATAATCAAGCAGTTAGGTTAGAAACTTCAGAAATCATACTTTGAGAGACGATATTTAGTTTTTCGTCTCTAGCCGTACTTGTCACTCACGCTAGCCTTGTGATGCGAGCTAGTGCAATAGCTAGAGTCGAAAATGCGGACAATGTCTTAAGGTGGACGCACACCTATCCGCGCCGCAGTTATCGCATTTAGGTACAAATCTTTACTATTTGAAATCGTGTGTAACGTAAGTGGAACGCACCCATCGATTTGATAAAAATATGGACTCCGTACCGCGATACTAAAGAGTGAAGCAGGGTTTAAGCCTGTGTGTGCGAGATCACAGGGTTACAATAGCGGCCGATTGGCTTACTTTGGTGTGAGTGTGTGCGTGAGAAGATCGTGTGTTTACGATGATGACTGGCTTACTTTGGTGCATCAGTTTAAATGTAGGCGATACGGAGTCCATATTTTTCTTCACGTCGATGAACGCACCTATCCACGCCGCACTACCCACATATCTACAAATGCTGTAGTTAGGAGTAGTAAGTAGGCGATGACTGCGGCGTGTCTAGGTGTGAGTTCCCCTTTAAAGATTAAGGCTCCAGAATTTTGAGGCACAACTTACACTTTGCAATAAATCCCTTCACTGTTCCGATAGAACACCGTCGGTTGATGTCTATGGTTCTCAATTGTTTTGACGAACGTGCCATCGTGGCCTACTATCACGTATGCGTTGCAACCTTTCGAGAAACACTGAGAACATTTCCACCTAGTTCCAATTTTCAATTTGTGATCCCTGCCGTAAGTGAATCCGTTCAGCAATACCAACACGCTGCCACTGCTGGTTTTTATGAAATGTGCTGAAAATCAAAACATTTTGAAATTCATCACCAAAAATTTTTTCTTCAGCAATTTACAGGGCTGTAAGGAAAAAATCAAGGCACAGAAGAAAATATCTCGGCTAAAGAACCTACGCCAATGGATGAGAATAAGCACACGACCTCTATTCAGAGCCGTGGTATTAAAAGTGCCAATTGCTTTGATGTTCGACAGACGATGGCACAATTAAAAACAAGAAAACATTTTGACTGTATATTATTATGATATATAATTTTTCTCATATTTTATTCTGTTTGGTACTTTTAGGTCGCTCGGTCAGAGAGGTCTTTCATAAATTATAATAAAATAAAATAAATTTATTTAATTAAGAACTTAAACTAATTACAATTTAAGCAGGCATCATGTCATGCCTTCCTTATAATTGGAATAACCAAAAATGTGTTTGGATGTGCGTTATAATTTTTTCTTTCATAATTTACAAACAGTGTTAAAATCAAATTAAATTACGCTCACAAAAATTGATCGGCAGTGTTATCCGGTGGGACTCGAACCGGCGCCTCTTCGCTAAAAATGTGGAACGCTTCAAGATTTTGCGTGTCGTCCTTTTGTGAGCGAAATTTAATTTAATTTCGTCAAAACTTGCAAACAAATTGCTTGAGTTAGAAAAATAATAATACAGTCTTAATATGTCATCGAGCCTTGGGTTTCGGGTGTTTGTGCATATCTTGGTACTTCACGACGGCACCAGATTCGTCCATGATGAGTAGCGCAGTACAGTTTCGTTGTGTGCACACCCATCTGCGAAACAGTCCGCCGCGCACGAACTGATGTTTGCGATAAGTGTACTGCCGGTACCATGCTAGCACTGCCCCTCTTCGACCATAAACAAAAGACGCTACAACACAAACGGTGCTTTTATAATACAAAACAATTTAGGCGACGTTTCATTTCTGGAAGTCTGCCAGAGAGCAATGGAGCGCATCAGCGCAGTGTGCTGCGCGTAAAACTTTCTGATTGCATCCGAAATACCATACAGCGCTCTAGAAATCTCATAACTGTATCCCAGAAAGCCGCTTAACTAAAGTTGGACTGGGCTGGTCATGTCAGCCGCATTTCCAACGACCTCCAGGCCAAAACATGTGTCGTGTACCGAGTCCGGGTCCCTTTAAATAGAAAACGGCCACACGGTAGACCCAGAAGGCGGTGGCGTGACGAGCTGGGTGCCTGGCTGGGCGACTGGAAAACAGCTGCCCAAGATCGTGTAGAGTGGAAAAAAGGGTTGGGAGGCTTTGCCCTGCAGTGGGGCATCACGGGCTCATAATAATGGGCTTTCATGGGAAAAATAAAATTACTTTGCTTTAAATTTCCGCTACCAAATAGAGCAGGCTATAAAACCACATCAACCACAACCGCGTTGAGTATTAGTTCAGGCAAATGCAGAATGCACCGCCCGCCCTAACTCAATACGCATGTATCTACTAGCTGCAGTGTCTGCGCTGGCATCTCTTAGCAGAAATTTAAAGCAAAATAATTTTATTTTTTCCATTTAATAATGGATCTCCGCAACCAACCGCCCAATAGGTCGAGGATTCGGATCCCCGGTCGAGCCGATTGTTCCACTGTTCTGTCTTGAAATGACTGAGACACAGCCCGGAGTTAGTAAGTTAGCGATGGTATAGCCGCATCCTTAGCACGGGCATAACCGCTCCGTAAACCAAAAACACCGTGCTTTTAAGTAAGTACACTATGAACTTTAACTCCTCTTTTGAAGGTCGAAAATTAAGGACCTTGACATGTTCAATTTATTTTTTATTATTATTGCTTAAGTTTTAGCACGTTCATGGTATAGTATGATGTATCATGGTATAGTAGGATGTAGTGTGCACAAGCCTTAATAGTACATACGGCCGCACGTCAGACTACCCCACATTGACTGTAAGATCACCTCTATTTATTACGAAATAAAAGCTGTTTTCGTAGTTTACATTGATAATTTTACATGCTGCCGACTGTACCATGGACGACGCCTTAGGCCTGAAACTGCGTTAAGCGGGGACCCACGCGGCTTCATATAAAAGTGACCCGTCGCGGGAAGCCGCGCGGGAGACCGTCGCGGGGTTTGCCGACAGGAGCACGCGCGGGCTAGTTTAGTTCATGGCGCTATGTGTTACGGGCCGTACGCGCTCACAAAATGACTTTCGATACTGAAAGGGTAATAATATATTAAGTTATCCATTGCCACGACTGTACAAGCACACAGTTTAAATTGTACTGGCGACACTGCGTAAGTCGGGTCTCCCCGACGGGGACCGCGGCGTGTCCACGCGCGTGCTCACGCGCGGGCTCACGCGACGTGCGCCCGCGCGGGCACCTGTTTAACACAGTTTGGCCTTAATAGTACGATGGACGTATTATAGTCGGACAAGTTCGTGCGCGACCTTCCTGCGGAACGAAAGACGTACGGGGGGCGAGGCATGCGAGATGTCAGCGAAGATAGGTGACGTTGCGGACTCGCAACGTCACCTATCTTCGCTGACTGAACTTGTCCGACAAAGGAATTTCCAATGACAGTCGCGTGTGATTGATATTTCGTGTTTCGTTCCCCCGCACGCGTTTCGATCAGTAAGACGGTCGCGCGTGAACTTGTCGAAACTATACATTTTGTATTCGATGGTGCGGTATGAAAAGGCAGCAATCATTATATCTTTACAGTATATTTATTTAACAAAAAAGATGTAATTTACATTTCATAATCTTACATATGTCAATTAATATTAATGAAAAAAAACAAAATATTTATTATTTTACTAATAACTACGATACCAATACCTTTTAAGCTTTCTTGTTTCATTGTTTATTTATTATCATCCTTAGATAGATTAACTATTATGTTTATTAGATGTTTATGGTATTTATCATGAATAGATGGATCTATCACTAGATTTTTTATTTATCATCAACATTATTAATAGTAACATATATACAACTTGACAGTAAAAATTAAGATAATTATTTAATTCAATAGAAAAACAAAAATTATAAAAAATGTCCTTGTGGTAAGGTTCCCAGGTGCTGGCAACATTACCGCGCTAGATAGCGATGCTTATACGCTGAGCAAGGTAGCTGCCAGCTCTCTCGAGTCCCCACTGATGTCAACCAGCCTCTTGGAAATCTCTTTGAAAAAGAGATAGCGTTGGGATCCCACGAACCCAGAGTTTCAAATTCAAATTCATTTATTTATTTGGCACGGAAAATGTTAGATGCTTAGGTTATAGGTACATAAATCGTGACGTTTCGACTTTGTACCGTTTGGTACAAAGTGGTATCTAAATATGATGATAACAAGAAACAATGCAACATGAAAGTATAAAAGTTATACTACTAAAGTTGTTGGTAACAGAATATGAAAAATAAATGTCTTGTACTACCCGACCAAGCCAACTAGGCGAATGTCTGGATGATAGTGGTGTTAATATTGCTTTTAAATTAGCTTCGGTAATTTCGTTGTATTCATCTGTAGCGACATCTTACCACTGTCGCCCACACTAACAAGCAACTTCAAGACGCGACGCCCTGACTCGGCTCCTACAGGCTAGATGGCGCTGATAGCCCGCACCATACAACACAAACCGCGATATGTAAGATTTAGCACGAGCTTGACTACATATAGATAAACCAAGACGGTGACCATTGGACCTTGGTCCCCGACCATAACAACCGGTTGGTAGGAAGCGCTTCCCTTTGCCTTCCTAACACAGTTGCGCCAAAGTGGTGACCCCGACGTGATCTACACTGGAGCGTGGAGCCAAACCGTCGTCGTGGACATCGTGCATGCTCATCCCGGCACATCGTGGACTCAACAAGCACTGGCACTTGCAAGCTCACTACGCACAGACTGCTGAGCTCTAAAACCATCCTGGCTCAATCAACCTCCGGTTCTTCGGGGGGAGTGGTGTAGCGACATCTTACCACTGTCGCCCACACTAGCAAGCAACTTCAAGACGCGACGCCCTGACTCGGCTCCTACAGGCTAGATGGCGCTGATAGCCCGCTCCATACAACACAAACCGCGATATGTAAGATTTAGCACGAGCTTGACTACATATAGATAAACCAAGACAGTGACCATTGGACCTTGGTCCCCGACCATAACAACCGGTTGGTAGGAAGCGCTTCCCTTTGCCTTCCTAATCCAGTTGCGCCAAACATCTTATATTTGTTTCTTACGTTTACGCGAATTGTTGTGAACGTCAGAATCGCCGGTCAACAGTCGTGTTGAAATTGTGTCTAAAATTTACTTATGAATTGCTTATATTTGCTTATCATGATGAGAGAATTGCTTGTTACATAATTTAAAAGAATTTAAGCATTTAAGGTTGACCGTCCATTCTGACGTCAGAATGGCTGGTCAATGTCTGTAGAGCAGTAAATATGTAGAATAACTGAAATTTTCGTGGACCAAAGATTGCTTATTTCCCAATTTATAAGTTTCGACCCTGTTATTATTTTCTTAAGTTATGTACGAGCTTAAAAACTCCAGTGCCTGTGTGACCACGAACGCTGTAAAGTGTTCGAAACGTCAGGTTTTTATATAAAATGTAAATAAATCGCGAAGTAATCCGTAAAATTGTGTTTTAATGTATTCATCTTCGTAAGTCGTTTGACATTAATCTAGTTGGCTTGGCCAAGTAGTACGTAATTTTTTTTTTTTAAATCATCTATATGTTAGTTAACACAGGTAAAGCGACTTATTTCAACTTACCCTTAAAGTATTTTTTATACGATAAATAGAAGCCGTTAGGGCTTAATTTGTATCCAACTTCTTTAGATAGAGCGTAGAATACTGGGTGAGTGGATGTGACTTTTGAGTGTTGTAAAAAGTCAGAATACTTTTCAAATAACTTTTTTTGTACTTCTAATTCTACGGTGAATTGCCTTCCTCTTTTTTTCTTTTTACGTTGCAGTTGTTTAGCGACTTGTTTGAGTATCTCTAAGAACAATTTAAACATGAACATTATTTTCTTATTTTTTGATGACTAACTTTAAGTTGGGAAAGAATTCTCCGGATTGCGAATGTACGTGTGTACCGTGAACGAATGATACAACCTAATCTGTGGCGCTGGGTCTAAAATAAAAAGTTAAGGGTAGGTATCATATTATATCTTTACATATTTATATAACAAAAAGCATGTAAGTAACATCCCTGACAGGACATCAATAACAAAATACTACTTAATTTATTAGTCTCGTAAGTTTATTACGAGACCAATAAATAAATTAGGTAGTATCTGTTTGCAAATACTACTTAATTTACTACATAATATTTAAAACAATTGAGTTTCTTTGAATCGATCAATAATCGTCTATCTTTTACTCAACATAGGTTCAATACTTTTTTTCAACAACTCCATTAAGTTTTTTTAAACGATAAATAAAAGGTCTCTAGACCTATTCTGAATTCAACTTCTTTAGATAGAGATACAAAAAGAGTTCAAAATGTTGTACATAGTGAGAGTACTTTTCAAATTATTTTCTCTGCACTTCTATATCTACCACATAATTATCTCTCCTTGTTTCTTAGTATTTTTAGAACTGCTTTAAACACCACTTGGAAAAAAAAGTTCTTGTTTTATCATTTCAATTTTAAAAGCTGTATGTTTTAAAAAAATTAAACTGTTTTTTTTACATAGTTAACTAAGTTTTAACTTTTACGTCATAACTTTCCCATAAAGTTTCTTTTATACGAGAAATAAAAGGCTTTCGGTGACATCATGTATCCAACTTATTTTGATAGTCCGTAGAAAACTGGGTGAGAAGTTCCGATTTTTGAATCTTGGAAATAGTCGGCGTACTTTTCAAACAACTTTCTCTGCACTTCTTTATTCACGACTGATCGTTCTTTTTTCTGTTTTCGTTGCGTTCTTCTTTTTGAGACTTTTTTGATTATCGCTAAGAAAAATATAAACAAGAATTTATTTCTCTTTGTTGATGATTAATTTAAATTTGTCTATAAATCAGCAGGTGCCTATATGGAATTCATGCGCCTGCTGCCGCTGCATATGACTACTTAATTTAATTACCTGTCTAAATACAAATTTAAGATTAATATACGGCAATCGTTACAATACGGTATGCATTTACATGAAAACAAATAACACACGTCATATTTATAACTTAGCATTAAGGATTTGACCATAGTCCAATGTAACAACAATGTCCAACGAAATTTAAAAAAACATATTAAGAAAAAAAATGTGGTTAACTAATTATGATCTTCAAGTCAAAACTAGCTTGTTGTGTGTGACATCATGTAACCGACTTCTTAAGATAGAGCATATACAACTAGACGAGTACTTTTTATTTGTAAATCTTGGAAATAGTCAGTGTACATTTTAAACAAATTCCTTAAAAATTAAAAGTATTGCAATGCAACCAAGATATTAAAACACAATAATTATAAAATACTTCTTTATTATAGTCACTACTTATTCCCAGCGAATTCAGGAATTGCCAGATTTTTCGGGGAGTGAGTTCTGTTATCTGTTCCGGTTTATTATATGCTGCCCTAAATGGATACATCTTTTGCTCATAAGCGGTCCGCATGCGTAGAGTATGTGCATAGATGTTTCTTCTGTTGAGTGGCAGAATCGTCACATTGCGTCCTCGGTCAACTTCATGGCTGCCATGTGTTTGTTGAGTTTGCAGTGACCCGTCAATATTCTGGTCACAGCACATGTTTTGTATCTTTTGAGCTTTAGCAGTTCTTTACATACTTTGCTGATAACAACAAGGGTATAAACCCTTGTATGAGCGCTTTAGAGTGTTCTTGTCCTGGTGCGGACTTCCACGACTCAATAGCCTTTTGTTGATGAGAATGAGTTATTGCCTGCACCCACTATGATCATTTTGTATTAAGCAATTTGAGAATTTGTAACATGATTATTTAAAAATTTAGATAAAATAAAAAGGGAACAAAACCTATTAAAATTATATGTTTCATCAAATACACGAAGGTTATCCAGCTGTACTTAAAAATTCGAATTTACACATTTTTATAATAAAGTGTAAATATAATAAAGTATTAGCACATTTTAACACCGAACATAATCTACATACATAACGTGCTCGAGCAACGCACATATGCACCGTTCACAGAACGGTTGGGAACAGTACGAGCGCGAGGGCACACGCCGCGGCGCCGCTAGAGACACGCGTATGAGTTTTTTTTTAATTTTATTAAAAAATTACATCTCTAAAAACTACTACTACTAACAATTTTGGAATATACTTCACAGGTTATATTTGGATAGCCCTGAATGCAAGGATTACAAAAAAAATTTTGGACGTCACTTTTTGGATGACTCTGTTTATAAATAAATGACTTTGACTTTATGATCCTATTTCGATTTATTTTTTCGACACTTGATTGAGTATCACTAAGAAAATTTAATTTTTTCTCTGATTTCTTGATGTCGGATTATATATTAATACCTGTATCAATTCAGTCAATTAAAAAAACACCATTTATTTGGCTGGCTGGACGAGCATAATTAAAGTCTTAAAAAGACGTACTAGATGGCGTTAGTAGCTTTTTGTAGCAGTCAACCCTAACCTATATACCCGTCGTGTGATAGTACGTCACTGAATAGGTTCAGTGTATTATGAATCATATTCCTGAGTTATAAGAATGAAATTATCTTGCAATATACATATTGCTGTAGGTGTCTACACGAAAATGTGCTTGAGTTTGAGGCCAACTAAATTACACCACACCGTTGACAACAATGAGTAGACATTTCTTTGAATTTAATTGCAAAGTCAAACTTCTGTACGGAATACTAGTACTTATTCTGTGCCCCGCACGCGTTTCGATCAGTAGGACGGTCGCGCATAAACTTGTCGGTATATATATTCTGTATTCGAAAATGATGCGGTATGTAAAGGCAGCAATCATTATATCTTCATATAATATTTATTTAACAAAAAGAATGTACTTAATTTACATTTCATAATCTGACATATGTCAATCAATATTATTAAAAAAAATACAAAAATATATATTATCTTACTAATAACTACTAATACTAAATTTTTTTAAGCTTTATTGTTATTATCATGGTTAGATGGATCTATCTAAGCATGATCATAACAATAAACAATGCAACAAAAAAGTTTAAAGTTATTGGTCTCGTAATAGTGTCCTCCTAGCCGATTTCGACTACGGCGGCCTATCTCAACAGAGATTAGCCAACTGCGCAGGGCATATTATAGTGCACAGGTGTGTGCGCAATACACAGGTGCTCTCTCTGTTCCTTCGCTCTCATAATTCGGTGAGACGGAACGGAACGGTGACAGAAAAACCCAAACACTCTCGGCCCGACCCGGGATTCGAACCCGGGACCTCGTGGATAGTACCCAGCGTGCTGACCACTAGACCAACGAGGCAGTCAATACGATCAACGAGGTCTCGCAATAAATTTAAACAGAATATAAGAAAAAATTGTAACTACCATGCCAACTGGACGAATGTATAACGTCTTTCGACGACGAAAACAGCGAACATACAGATGGGAATTAAAAAGCAATGGTGTTAAAATAAACTTAGACATTTCATCTAAATTGTAACAATTGTTTTTTAATTATGTTCACGCACTGGCCTCGTGATACGTAACGTACGACACGCACGGGACGAGGACCTCCGAGCACCGGCGAAGAACACCGGGCCGAGCGATGTTCGGCTCGCCGGCGAACACCGATGCCCGCTCAACCACTCCTCTCCATAGCACCTAAGTAAGCGGTCACTGTCTCTGCCTTATTGTAAAGTAGCCTAGTCCACTTGAATTATAACTATCATTTAAAATACAGTCCGCTTCTGATTTTCACCACCTCTACTATCGAAGACAATTTACATTGATCCGGCTCGAAGGACCAATGTACAATTAAATTATCTTCAGTAATTTCGTTGTATTCGTCGTCGTAAATCGTTTGACATTCGTCTAGGTGGCTTGGCCGAGTAGTACGTGAAGGGTATCCGCTAAAATTGCCCCAGCCCGGCGTAAAAGAATTGTATATCAGATTTTAGACAATTATTAGTAGAAACAATATCAGGTGTCGCTATTTCTTGATACGGTGGCTAACATGGTTATTTTTAGGGAAAACTTCATGTTACTGTACTGATTGACATTGAATTGGCAAAAAATGATTAAAACACACACATATACCATCTTATATCTGACTTCTTTATGTATCTTTTTATAATATAAATTCATACTAGCTTCTTTTCCAACTTCCCTATAAAGTGTCTTTTAAACGATAAATAAAAGGCTTTTGGTGACATCTTGTATCCTACTTCTTTCGATAAAGCGTAAAAAACTGGATGAGTAACTTTGACATGTCCATCTTGGAAATAGTCAGCATACTTTATAAATAACTTTTTCTGCACTTCCATTCTAACGACTAATTTCTTTCCTCTTTTCTTTTTTTGTTGTGATTTTTGAAATGAATTTTTGAGTAAAACTGAAAAGAGGAACAAAGATTATTCTCTCATTTCTTGACGACTCTTTTTTATTTTGAAACAACTATCTCAATTTGTAGTTGTTAAAAACAAGTTGTAAATATTATAAAATATCAGCACATTTTAACACCGAACATAATCTACAAAACATCAAAATATCCATTTAACCAAACTGGGGCGAAGTTACATTGCAAGTTGAATTGGCCCACATCCCAAATGTAGGCTATTTTCGATTATATTATGTAATTTAAAGTGTTTTGCTAATATTAGCCTGATTACACCATGACAACAGCTGAATAGACAATAAGTTTGGATATGCCAGGTTTTAATTTATATATCACTAAAATGGGTAAATAAAATTTTGCCATGTGAAAATCAACACAGCTTTTATTTAATGTTATATTTTGGACGACAATAAAGAACATGCATTTTTATATTCTATTTTATATATTCCATAAAGCTAAAACAATAAACATAGTATAAAAAGGAACACTTAAACTTACAATCAAACTTTGTTTTTTTTTTACCCCATTCCATGGCCACGAAATCGTCTTTTATGTCAAACTCTTCTTTGTCATTACATACACCTTATAGTTTGGATATAATAATAATAAGTCAGCCTATTAAATCCCACTGCTGGGAAAAGGCCTCACCTCAACTATGAGGAGGAACGAGCCATACTTCACCACGCGGGCTCAGTGCGGATTGGTGGAGGGGTGTATGTAAGGCAAGTGACAAACCTTACTGTCAGAAGTTATCAAGCCGCCCTAGGGCCTCTGACTAGGCTTAACGACTAATACCACAGATATTAGCCGGGACCAACTGCTTAACGTGCCTTCCGAAGCACGGAGATGCTTGTCATGGACGTCACTTAAATGGTCGGAATGGTCACCCATCCAATTACGACCGCGCCGTGGGTTGCTTAACTTTTGGTATCACTACCAAAGCGCTGCCGCCACTGCGCCATAAGCACCTTATAGTTTGGATGATTTGCTTATTTGCCCGGGAAAAGTATTCCTTCATAATTAATTAAACAAAACCAATCCACAGCTTTTATCACATTGTCATTCTAGAGATCTATTTTTAATCACTCGTATGTTGGCGAATGCGACATAATTTTTACTTTAATCGTGAAGAGTGGGTAGGGACACTCGTTGCGGTTTCGAGCGGTCTAGTGCAGTCGATCGAGTGTATTAAAGTTGCGGAGTTTTAGGTGACGAATGAAAATCAGTAAAAAAAACTCTACGCAAGTGATCCAAGAATAGAGCTCCTCAAGTTCCAGACCGCTATGTACTTTCTATGTTTCAATAGAATAATTTTCCTCTAGACCTAGACCCATTTCTTCTTCGTGCGTTATGTTTTTTTGCTTTTTTGCCTGTTTTTGGAACCAATAGGTCGCACTATTTCTTAGTAGAAGTTTAGATTTGTTATTACATTTTTCTCGTTGTTCTATATGCTTTTGAACTTCTTCTGCTGCCACACTTTTCCCAGCTACAACAGAAATTTGGAACTTTTGAGTTTGTTTGACACCCAAATCATTGTTTAGTAAATTATCTATAATAATAGTTTTAATGTTTTTTTAACACCCACGGTGTTATTTTGATTTTTATAAGTTTAAATAATCTATTGTCTATTGGCTTGCCGTAGTCAGGAAGTTTATTTAAATAAACTTAACTATTTAAATAATGACACACAATAACCTCACGAGGATAAAACCCCGTTGCCTTAAATTCTACTTATATATTATATATATATCCTACAGTATCCGCTCCCAAAGAGTATTTTTTAATAATAAGGCAGCAATTTTTTTTTGCCAGGGCAGATGCAATTTCACGTCTTGTGTTTCTTCAGTAGCTTAAAACAAATCGCCATTTATTTTTTAAGGAACTATAATATGCAATGTGCAAAATAAATGAGTTGAGTTCAGAATCAAACATATTTTAATATTATACTGCTCACATAGCTGCATAGTTTTTTCAGAGATGTGTAAACTCAGGTTGTCGTCTATGATTGTCTTTTTTCTGGTTTGGTTTTCAGCACTCGTAAAATAAGAACCACTCATCAAATAACTTCGTATCGATCTAACCACTTATCGTAACAGTAACATTACAATAACATTCTCATTCCAACTTTTAGTTTTGCTTTTTATATAATATGAATAGTGGTAATATCTGAAATAAAATCTCCAAAAGCATTTTCACAAAACATGGACAGTAAAACGGGATTTGGTGTCGTTTTTATAACTTCAGGATTTTTGCAACTTCGTTTAAATAGAAGCTTTGCTTGTGTGGTTTATCATGGAGGCCGGTTTCATCGAAGTTATACACGTTTTCAGGCGGTACATCCATTACTTCTGTTTTAAGGTGTTATAAAATGTTTCTATCATATCTTTATTTATCTTGGCCCTTTTTCTGTTGATATTATGAGTAATGCGCTGCTTAATATCTGGATGACGGTCTACAAAGTTCTTCCCCCATTCAGAGCCTGGCATGTTATTTTTGAATGTTTTTATGGTTTTTCCTTCATCATCCAAATATTTTTTTATTATAAAACGTAAATCAGTCATTCCTATTGTGATTCCCATATCAGCTAAAGCAATAATGTGACTGAGAAAAATATTTTCTTCAGATTCTGATAGAGCGATTGGCTTTCCAACAGGCTTACAATGCTTTCCTTTTAATTTGTACTTTATCGTGCTTCTTGGAATCTTGTACAATTTTGATGCATCCCTCTGAGACATTTCGCAGTTTCTTACTTTATCTAAAGCCTCATGTAAGTCTTCCTCAGAGTAGTTGGTCTTGGTTCCATATTTTCTAACTCCTACTGATCTTTTCTTGCGACACATACTGACTCGAAAGTCTAAAACAAAGAAAAATCTATTTACGTGTTGTCACGAAATCATTTTCATTATACATACATACACACCCTTTTTAAACATTGGATAAAATTTAAAAATAAATAATAAAATAAATTGTTTCAACAAACACACCAATTACCTAGCCCTAAACTAAGCGTGAGCTTGTGCTATGGTGAGTAGGATAACGGATTTAAATACTTATTAACATCCATGACATAGGTACAAATGCTCGTGCTCATCACATAAACATTTGCCCCTTACGGGATTCGAACCCGTAACCGCCTGGTTTAGAAGTCCGGTGCGCGAACGACTACACCAAGACGGTCGTCAAATTGAAATATAAAACTATAAGTCAATTTGAAACTAAGTCAATTTGAAATATAAAACTAGACACACTTTTTTTCAAAGACATTTTCATCGACAATTTTCTGACGCTTTTGTAACAAATGTTCGGCAGAATCTGAGCATTTACGAAAATACATTTGAATAAATGTTTTAAAAGCTTTTTTCAAATAGATTCAAACCGAAAAAAATATACATGGTGTGCAGTAAACTTTATAAAGCAATTTTGCAATGAAACTCACTAATCATTCAAAGACAATTATTCATATTACTTCTTTGTTCTTATAATAAGACGTTACAAATAAACAATTCTTCGTGATACTAAGTAAATATTTGTTTGATCTGACATGGATTAATAATTTTATAATAACTATCCACTAATCTCAATTACAATTCAATTTTACACATTGGCTTTTGCAAAAGTTCTTTTAAAACACAAAAAAGGGCTAGGGGTGTCACATTATATCAAGTTTTTTAGACAGAGCGTAGAAAACTGGATGAGAAACTTTCATATGAAAAAAAACTAACACAATAATTCACAAACATCTTTTTTTTCAAGACTGAATACAGATTAAATCATCACAATCATAAAAAAACAATTAGGCGTCCATGTAAATTATTTTTAGATTTTTTTTTTAAATGTCTTTCATAAATTTTCTTTTAAACGACAATTGTAGGGCCTTTGGTGTCATCAGATATCCAAGTTCTTTAGACAGAGCGTAGAAAACTGGGTGAGAACTTTTGATATTTGGATTTTGTAAATAGTCAGCGTACTTTTCAAACAATTTTCTCTGGACTTCTGTATCTACGACTCATTTTCTTCCAGTCGTATTTTGGACTGGTCTTCTTACAGTTATTTTCTTAGTTTTTCGTAATTGTGTCGAATGTTTTTTAGGTATCACAACAAAAAAAAATACCATTTCTGAAACTTGCGAGGTTTGGAATGTATAGCTCACTTCCTGTTCCTCCATTTAAAAAAAGCCGTCTTTGATATAAATCAAAAAGAAATCGATTGCCCACATCTTTTTCCGGGTTAGAAGATCTGATATATTTGGATGTTGTAAATAGGCAGCATATTTTTTGAACAATTTTCCCTGGTCTTCTATATCTATGATTGGTCTCTTTCCTCTTCTTTTCTTTTTTTATAAGTGCACTTAAGCATTATTTTATGATTTCTTGATGTTAGATTTTCTACCTTATCGACTTCCAAATAAAAAAACAATCATTCACAAACATCTTTATTTTTTGAGACTGAATACAGATTAAATCATCACAATTATAGAATAACAATTAGGCGTCCATGTAAATTATTTTTAGATTTTATTTTTCAAAATGTGTTTCATAAATTTTCTTTTAAACGACATTTGTAAGGCCTTTGGTGTCATCAGATATCCAACTTCTTTAGACAGAGCGTAGAAAACTGGGTGAGAACGTTTGATATTCGGATTTTGTAAATAGTCAGCGTACTTTTCAAACAATTTTCTCTGGACTTCTGTATCTACAGCTGATTTTCTTCCAGTTGTATTTTTGACTGGTCTTCTTTCAGTTTTCTTAGTTTTTTGTAATTTTCTTTTAAGTATCACTACAAAAAATTAAATAAATATATATTTTTACCATTTCTGAGATTAATGCTGCTCGTTTTCTCTGCTTGTGATGAGCGCGAAATTTACAAGGTATACTAGTTATAAATTAAGTGCCTTAAAGATGTTAAAGGAAGGCTTCATCTTAGAATGAAAAAAATATTGTTTAGAGTTTCTATTTGCATAACAAAAATACAATATATTTATTATAATTAGGGTATATAAAATATAATTGTTCATTATTATTGGTCGATTTGATTTTCAGACGAAGCAAGTAATTTATATAAAATCTTTGCATCGAGTACCCATTACTTACATTTAAAAATAAAGTCATGTTTCCATCAAATTCCGTACCTATCTAATTCACTTTCCCCTCGTATCTCATAGGCGTGGGACATCCTGATTATTTTATATAGTAAGGAAGCTCCATTTTAATGGATTTTAATAAAACATTCGATGCAAAGATGAGGTTTGTTTGGGCAGCTTGCACATAGCGTATTGACTTTTTTTGTTCTATTTTTGGCGACTAACCGACCATGGATGGCTGCCGTATCTTTATAACACTGAGAGCAGTTACGCCGAGTATCTTTTGAACGCCCTTCTTTTTTCATCAATTGGTGCTTCACTCTTCTTGATATTTTCAAAGACGCAGCATCCACAGCAGAACTGGAATCTATGAAATCTCTCAAAATTATAATTATTGGCCATTGTTTTTTCTTTACAGTTATTTATTTAATTAAAAAGGTTGATAACATTGTAAGCCATAAATGGTGTTTATTAAATTATACAGCAATTGCTCTTTTAAAATTGGTAATAGTAAGTAATAATATTATAACATTTTAAACAATTAAAAATAATGTACATAACGTATTATATGTTAATAGCAAATCAAGCAAACATAAAGTTAATTTTTTTAGAATAAAGCTTGCACAGTCGGCAGCACGTCAGGTTATCTACGTGAACTTCGAAAACAGCTTTTATTACGTAAGGAATACGTTACATAAGGCTGTCGCAAGGTCAAAGTGAGGTAGTCTGACATGCGACCATGCGTACGACATATCGTTAAGATTTTATGATCTAGATACTTCTTAAAGAGCTATAAATATTTAAGTAGATAATTTACATAGTAACACCTACTAAATAATATGATAACTGATAAAACGTTTTATAAGAGGAAATGCAGTCTGACACATCAGAAGAAACGGTTTATTAAGAAAAATATTGCTATTTCGCTTACCCAAACATCTACCTAAACAGCAAGATAGATACAAAGTGCAACTCAGATTGAAAACACTTTTTCGCAGTTCCCTATTTCTTCCTCAAAAACATGACTAGTTATTTTAAAAAATCGGCTTAGGTACAAGTCATAGCTTAATATACAATTACAAGCTTATGTTCATACCGTTGTAAATACATGTGACTAAGTGTTAAGACATATAAGTAAATGAAAAAAGGTTCGTTAAACCAGTCGGACTACAAAAAAAAGAATCAGCTCTCAGCTTAGGTCGTGATCCTGACTCGCTAGGAATCTATGAAAGATTACAAAGGTCAAATTTTACTACATACTAATAATTTATTAATTCATTAAAAATTATATTACATTAAATTGAGCTAGTTCTTAAATGAAGGAACCCTGAAATACGTTCCCGACGAGTTCCGTGCGTACGTGGTAGGTTCGTGTGTGTGATCTTCGTTCTTCTTCACGATGTGCCCCCCACTACTCACGATCAAGTACGCGTGGCATCTCCTGCTGACACTCATGCAGCACTGCATTCGCTCACCAGACTTCAGAGAGCAATGTCGTCTGTACGTGTAGTTGTTTAGCAGGACCAGCGGCTTGCCGTTACTCGTCGTTATAAAATGGGCTGGAATTAGTAGGTTATTAAAAACAACGCGTTATAGTTTGCTGGTTTAAGGTGTTATATCGCCAAGGATCTACACTTTATTAAACAATTAGAAGGGAGAAAGTTCTAAAACTATGTCAAATGTATAATATTGAACAAATATACATAATATTTCTTTAAGAGGTTATTTTCAATTGGTCCGATGAATAGAAAGAAAATTACGAAAAATCTCTAAGCTAAATCCAATAGTTATTTCAAAACAAATACATACAATCGGTCGTTTCGCTTGCACACCCTTTCTTTCACTCACTTCACGTCATCAGATCATATTGTTTCAAGCCTGTTCTGATAAGAACTTATTATCAAATAATTTCGTTACATGATAACATTACGCCTGTGAGTCAACATTATCTATCAGGGTTCGAAAATATTTGATGTATTATTATTTTATTGTATTATTTATGAATACTTTTTGTATCCAAATGAATATTTTTTTTATTTCATTTTTAATGTTTCATATATTTAGGTACTTAATATATGACAAATGAAACCAAAACATAAAAGCTTGTTTTAGATAAGGCAAAATCAACAAAAATCATAATTTCTTGTTCTAGATCAGGCAAAATCTACATTTGTGAAGTAGACAGTAACAAACGCTAAAAATAATCCATTAATGCATATTGTTGAACCCAGCTCGATACATATCAGATATATATCTGAAAAATATCCGTTGATACCTATATATCCTGGAACCCTGCAAAATATTAAATCTTAACATACAGTCCTGACTCGGTGCGGTGGTACTTGGTTGGTTCATGGTTGTGTTGTCCACTCAGTTGCATGCCCGTGTTCACCAGATCAAATACAACGACAGCGAGGCATTCTTTCGAAAGTTTCTTGGTACACTGCCACCTCTCACGAGTCTTTGATGTACTCTTCTTGCAGTAGGTGTGTTGGTCCACCATCAGCAACTTCGTACCGTTTTTCAATGTTATAAACTTGGCTGGAAATGCAAGCGGATAGAAATTGCAATGAAGCTAAATAAAAATGGGAATCGGTTCAGTATAAGTGGTGCAAAGACTCTTATAGCCCATGAATGGCAGACATACTCGTAAATCCATTAGGGCATAGGTATAGGTACCCGACAGAGGCATGAAACGATGGGCTTCTACGCAGTTCGAATCATGACTTTCGTGGCGTTCCTTACGGTTAAAGATATAAATATCTATTAAGAGTGGAGTAAGCAATGTTTATTTTGGTTCAAGAAAAGAGAATTGTTTTGACAATTATATTTTACCTACTGAAGTTTGCACATAATCAATTTAAGTGAAGTATGGTCAAACGAATTCAAAGCTCAACCCAGTCTTATGTAGTACCCGTTACTGCTGCAGTGGTACCGAGGAGGTATATGGTTGTGGGCGTCATCCATCTTGACAATAGCTTTGTTCAAATCCAGCATCACGTAGGCTTTGCAATTTTTAGACAACCGCTTGGTGCAGTTCCAACGCTCACCAGTTTTCGACGCAAACCTCTTGGCGTACGTGAAGGTGTTTACCATCAGCAAGGTGGAAGTTTGAGTTCGGATGAATTTAGCTGGAAAATAAACTTATCTGGTTTTAGACGTTTCCACGAGAAATGTGTACTATTTCCCAACAACAATTACGGTTCAGGAGCGGATAAATGACTGACAAAATTTAAGTCACAATTTTTACACACTTTATTTAATACAATCAAAATTATGTTTCTAAGGATAAAAAACAGGATTGACATATTTATAAGATTTTACTTCAATGATTCCTTTCATAAAGGACTTGTCCTCTTTTTGTATGAAGGCTGGTTTTTTATTCTAAGATATCACGAAACACTAATAAACCTATATTTATCTACAAAATTAAGCTAATTAATTAGGCTACAAAAATATGAAACACGTAACCATAGAAATCAGAATTTTAAACGCCTCCATTTTTGAGAAAAAATAAGTTTTGTAACAGGCATCATCCATTAAACACTTACTTGTATTTCCTGGCTGTATGGCTATGTACCATTGCCTTTCCACTGGTGGATAAATACTACTATACTAGTAGGTACTACCACAGATTATATAATAGGTACTACTGTCAATGGAATGTCAATTTTGCTGTCATTTTTTTTTCATGCGTTAATCGATATAGGCGAAGGTGCGGTTTCTGTACAGACAAAGAGAAAAATTAATCAAATTTTTTCTCTAAATCGGAGGCCTTAAAAATATATTAATTATGCAGAAAGGCTAGTTTTTGTGAACTCTTTAATATAATATTTTGTTTATTCTGGTTAGAAATATTGACGAATAAAAAACCATTAATGGACAAGTCCTTTTACATAAGATAGCTTGCAAGTAACTGAATAAAAATGTACGAGATATCAGCTGGCTGTATCCCGGTGGAAAGACCGTCAGCTGATGCTTCGGGAATGAGGGATTTTCTGACAGCTCAAAATTTTAGTTGTATTTTATGTTGATAGATGGCGCTATTCATCTAAGTTATATACATTTATATATATATATACATATATTGCAGGAATCATTGAGCATAAAACAAAAACAAATTATTGTAATATTATGTGTACAAACATGTAGTGGAAGTACTTACGTAAAAAAATTGCGAGTTTCAAAATGCAGTTAAAGATGATCACTTAATTGTTCAAAATAACCTGTTAGTACGCGTAAACCTAAAACATGCGTAACATAAACATTATAACAGAAAATCTACCTGACTTAATTTGTTCAACGCCATCTAGCGGATTTGTAAGTACTGATTTTTGACACTTTTGACACAAAATCCCTCATTGGGAATTAAAACGCTACCGCCGCTTCTCCACGGAACCGCAATTGAAGTTCACGAGGCTTTTTATACTATTTTCTTAATTATAGGTGATTATGTTCTCCATAAGTGTTAATAACAGTTCTGTAAAAACTACCAGGAACTGCCTCACCCAAGATCAGCGCAGCTTTGCAGGAGGTTTTCGTGCGTTTAAAGCATCGATATCTTTGACCACTTTTAGTATAACAGTGTTTTGCGAATATATGCCCTTTGTATTTCACTTTGTCGCGGTCACATATGATAGCTAAAATCAATGAAATTATAATACATAGTAATGATTGCCTGTAGAAAGTGGTCATCGGAAATACTATGGAGTTGGCACAAACAACTATAAACTTTAGGGATTCAATTTTAGGGTTCCGTACCCGAAGGGTAAAAACGGGACCCTATTATTACTAAGCCTCCGCTGTCTGTCACCAGGCTGTGTCGCATGAACCGTGATAGCTAGACAGTTATTTTTTTTACAGATGATGTATTTCTCTTGCCGCTATAACAACAAATACTAAAAACAGAATAAAATAAATACTTAAGGGGGCTCCCATACAACAAACGTGTTTTTTTAGCGTTTTTTGCTCGCTATTAATAACGGCAACAGGTAGACGCTTAAAGTATTCACAGAATATCAATATGTATGTACAATTTAAAAATAAATTATTAAAATAAAATAATAATCATATTTTAAGGTGGGCTCGCATACAACAAACGTGATTTTATGCCATTTTTGCCCGTTATTTATAATGGCAACAGGTCGACGCTTAAAATATTCACAGAATATTATTTTGTATTTCATTTTGAAAAGAAATAATTAAATTAAAATAAAAAAAAGATATTTAAGGGGGGCTCCCTTACAAACGTGTTTTTTGCCTATACTTTCTAATGTTGTAAGTTGATGGTACGGGACCCTTCGTGCGTAAGTCCGACTCGCACTTGGCCGGTTTTTATATTGCAACAAACAGAACCGCTTTACATAGTTACCCCCTTCTAGAATAAAAATGTTCAATACAGTCCAAAAATTTTATTTCACCAACCTGATGCTCTTACGGTGAGGGAAAACTTCGTGAGGAAATCTGCACATTCAGGCGACTGCATGGGTAACCATGATCCAAAACTGGTCAGGTTCCCCTGTTAACGGGGTCACGGAGGTCAGATGGCAGTCGCTCCACTGTAATTACCTGATCTGCCACATCCTGGATCATGGTCAGCGGACCCTGGGCCCTCGCGTGCGATAGGAGGATGATGATGACAGTCCAAATTATATGAAAGTATTTTTATTATTACACTTTCACCTCACACGAAAAGCGAGCCAAAATTAAAAACCATTTTTACAAACTATCCTAGTTAATATGAAGATTCTACATTAAATTTGAGCGCCTTGTTAGCTCAAGATTATTACTTGAGTGTAAAGTATGAATATATAGGTTTTTTGTTATAATTATATGATGCCATGAGTGAAGAATATAAAACATGATGTCTTACAATCATGACTATTCTCACCAACCGACCCTTACGTTAGATAACCGTTAAGACGCCTTAAATAGAAGCTTATTCAATAAAAAACACATAATTCATGAGAAATTACACACACACACACACGCACACACATTTGCAAAACCGAATACATACATAATATGATTTTTGCACCAAACTCCCCCTTCCTGTGAATGAGTATGTTCCTTTGCCTAAAGGTTGTCTGGAAGAGATCGCTTATAGCGCTCTTCCAGACAACCTTTAGGAAAAAAAAAATTATAATGTAGGTCTTATGACCTACATTGTAAATTTTTCTGTGTAAATCGTTGTACTTACTGTATTTTTCTGTAATGGTGTGCAATAAAGAGTTATCTATCTATCTATCTATAATAATAAAAGAAATTAAAATAACACGTACAACAATAATAAGAGAAAAATAAAAGATTACATACACAATCTTGGCTTGGCTAATTTCGTAATAGCTCCACAACAAGCTAACTGCATCAATAACTATGTATTTATTTGTTTCTTACGTTTAAGCGAATAGTCTAACTTAATAAACCACAATTTTACGAATTTCTTCGCGATTTATTTAAAATATAATTTAAAATTCAGAAAATTAGTCTCCCTGTGACCACGAACGCTGAAAAGTGTTCGAAACGTCAGGTTTTAAATCGCGAAGTAATCTGTAAAATTGTGTTTTAATGAACTTTGTATTTTTTCTCTACTTTTGTTATGTTGATTGACTCGACTAGGGTATGCTAAACTTGATCGTGGCCTGACACGCACAATGCACATGGCCAATTTTTTATCAGAGGACTCAAACTTACTAAGGGGTCACATAGGGGCCGGTTGGTGACAAAACTGACAATGGGCATTAAATTTTAACATAAGAGCCATCTGTCACTCTCATGTACCGTAATGGCATATGACAATGACTGTCGGCAGCTTTGATAACAGGTCTAACGTTGCTGTACGGTCTCTCACCACCTAATATAAGGTAAGCCTTACACTTGGGTTTTGTACAACGCCATCTTTCGCCAAGTTTGGTGATCAGGTGCTTTGTGTACGTATGACCACGGTACATCATCTGTTTTTTGCCGCCAATCACGATGCCTGGTACAAATAAACACGGATAACTAATACTGGCCTACGAAGTGAGCGTGCATGATAAAAAACTAGAGAAAAATCATAGATTAAAAGAGATCATTACGAAGATGCAAGGTCGGGAGAGGTAAGCGAAAAACAGATTTAGATACAACGATGTTGTCTCCCGTGTCAAGAATTAAACTTTTACGTCAAATTAACGAGTAAAAGTGAGAACTTAAATTATTTAAATAGTAGAGGTATAATGTCTCTCAAAACCATTCCCTCAAGGGATTTGTCAAATAAAATCATTTTTGGCTTTTATATCTGTATTAATAAGATGTAAGACAACCATTACAGATATGAGCGAACTTAATAACAAACATGAACTCAATTCCAAAATAAAAATGAAAAAAATAAATAAATAATAAATAAATAAATTGTTTCAACAAACACACCAATTATCTAGTCCCAAACCAAGCGTGAGCTTGTGCTATGGTGACTAGGATAACGGATAGAAATACTTAAATACATATAAACATCCATGACCTAGGTACAAATGCTCGTGCTCATCACACAAACATTTGCCCCTTGCGGGATTCGAACCCGCAACCGCCTGGTTTAGAAGTCCGGTGTGCGAACGACTACACCAAGACGGTCGTCAAAAAGTATTGTAAACCAAGTAAATTAAGAAAATGAAACCTTTTAGAGTTACAAGGTGTTAATAATAAGGAATGAAAGAAAGATATTTACAACTTTTAGGTTTTTTATGCCTTGTCGCTAGCGCCTTTGCTTTTTTATGTAACGAGAAGCAACTTTGCAGCATTTATAATTACGGCTCATAAAACATCTGGTAAACTTTAAACGTATAGACATAAAGTTTAGATTTGTTTGCCATGATTTTTCATGACAACCTAAATATGACATTTCATATTAGTAGCAAATTAGCAACCGTTCACAATAATTCATATTTCATTATAAGTAGCAAATAGAAAAAAGTGTTACATTATGACACTGCGAAAAAAAATTATTGCCAATAAAAATTCACATGTGATTTCATATGAAAAAAAAACAACATTTCATGAAATGATACTTTGTATTCCCTCGTGCGCCCACGCGGGTGGACGCGTTTTTTCCGTGTTGGACTGTACGTATTTTCTATACAAACGGAGAGACAAACTAACAAGCAAAATTACAGCACGCATTCACGCGCCATGCTGCGTGGTGCGGGGAAGTGTGTTATCACGTATCTTATCACTTTATAACTGTATATATGTACCATCGCTTGCGAAGAGACCCCGTGGAGCGTCGTGGCTATGTTCCGTGTCAGCAAAAATGACTTTTCTCGTCCCCGAGCTGTTAGTCGCATTATCTAACACCAAGAAGGCTTTGCATTTGAATTTTTTCGAATTACATCTGGTACATCGATAGCGGTGACCTCTACCAGTCATATAATGTTTGCAATAGACGTGATTCTTGTACAAAATCAATTCCTTGCCGCGACTAATAATAGCTGAAATTAACAAGGCACGTTTATATCAATCTATTCCTTAGCAGCACACTTCAATGAGCAATTTTTCTAAAAGGCGTAGTCAGTAAGCATCAAGAGACGGCGCTATGTATATCCATACAAATAGACGTGAAAGTATGCGTCTTTTACATCTAACGCTTAAAAACCTTAACCGATTTAGATGAAATTTGGTGCGGTGATAGTTTATGCCCCTCAGAAGAACTAAGGGTACTTTTTGTCGCGATGTATGCCATTATAGAGCGAAAAATGGGGAATGCAATTATGAACGATGACAATATTGACTGAGTTTCGTGCGCTGCTTCTTCACAGCTCACAATTTGCAGTGGCCTACCACTGCTTCGGGACAATTGTGAGCTAGTGATCCATCTCAATTTAATACATCTCCCAATATTGATCCTATATCAATATTGGGATTGGGTATATTGAGATAGATCGACCATTGCTTCGAATCCTTGCCACTGTTTTTGATAACCAAATAACAATAATGTTCATCAAATTATGATGTATGTTAATATTGTAATTTAAATTAGGTAAAAATTACGCAATATTTTTTTGAAAATGTTAACTAATTTATTTTATTTTTATATTATTGCACTTGAAAAAATGACCGCCAGAGGCGGGAATCGAGCCCGCGTTCCTCGCATACCGGGCGATTGCCTAACCGCTCGGCCACCCTGGCGTTGGCAGAGCCTGTCGAAATTTTCAAGTGCTTCTTAACGCTGTAATGCCGCGTTGCTTTCATCAATGTTATTGGGATTACACCCTCAACACTCGAAAGAAATACTATTGCAAGTATTTAACAATCGAAAGATGAAGCTTGCAAATACGATAAATTATTGTTTTAAGTGATAAGCATTCACTATGCAATCTAAATATATTATTGCACTTGAAAAAAATATTTTTTCAAGTGCAATAATATATTTAGATTGCATAGTGAATTTTTAAGTGATAAGCATTCACTATGCAATCTAAATATATTATTGCACTTGAAAAAAATATTTTTTCAAGTGCAATAATATAATTAGATTGCATAGTGAATGCTTATCACTTAAAACACTAATTTATTTTATTTTATTCATATTTACGCGCTATGATGGAAGTAAGTAAACAGTATTAATGTCTACTTTTAACATAGGTACTTTAGAAACCGCCATCTTATATTTTTCTGTAAGTGTAATTATGTAAATTCATTTTTTTAATGAATAAAAGGAATAAATCAGTCACGCTACATACATTTAAAGGGTAGAGTAGAGTTAGACGTACGTAATTATCTAAAATTTACTACCAATTACACAAATGTTTTTGCTTTGGGACTAGGTGGTTTTGAATGATAAGCACATATATCATTCAAAACCACCTAGTCCCAAAGCAATAAAAAAATGAATTGACTTTATTAAATTAAAAAAAAAAATTGGCATGGTAGATGACAATGATTGTTTTCGACTTAGCATTAAAAAAATCCTCATTTAACATTATCAAGACCGATTGCGAAGCATGACAAAGGTTAGGGTGTGGTTAGGCCAAAACCTTTAAAACTCTTAGTCCTCCTATCACATTTTGTTTCTTACGTTTACGCGAATAGTAGAATGACTTGAAAGTTGAAGTGGATATACCTGCGTGTACTCGGGAACTCCTTATTGTCAAGAGATTGCGCTGGATCGGAAATAGTCGCGTCTGCTGGTGTCGGAGGCTGAAATCCACAGTAAAAAGAGAGACACCGAAGTAAAAAGCTAAAACAGGTATCTTATCCACATCTGGTTATGGCCACTCTTTCTACCATGCTACCACTGAAGGATCTTATTACTAAGAAACCAATGCTGTCGTTCCTACACCGTAGCCAGGGTTTTAGTAACTCTAATTTGGACCTAGTTACACCATGATGACTGTTTTTTACAAAGCATATTTTTTTAAATGGCTGCATTTGTCGGCTCGTATCTCCGCCGTTAAAAGAGATATCGACATGGCTGTCTTTGCAATAAATCCAGCATGCCGAATTTAGCATGGCTGTGTTAATAACTCGATTTTCGAAAAAGTGCCAGTTGGCTGCTTTCTGCAGAACTAGGTCCAATTAGTCATGCGAATTAAATTATGTGAGTACATTTTTAGTTAGGTTCTTTAATTTATACTTACATAATCCACAAACAACTTAACTCAAACATAAACTAATGGTTTAACAGGTTTACTGCGAAATGAAATTTTGACCATTTGACGAAATGTACGGCATTTTCGCCGTTGAATCATGGTAGAGCAACTCCATTTTGTCCGTTTGTACTATCCTGAGGTGCTCTTTAAGATCTTTCGGTCCCATAACATGTTCTTCTCTTTAAATGCCTGTATTTTTTCAAATATACCTATTTCTTTTTAAAAATATATATGCCACTTTAAAGCAAAAGAACGACAGTACTTATCCTTAGCTTCGCTTTGGGTTCTGATCGGCGGAAAATGAAGAAAATGTTTGTGGGGTTGAAAGACCCCATAACGCATCCAATGGAAAGAACCTATAAAAATAAGTAGTGGTATCAAGTCAATTAATCGGTAAATAAAAAAAGGAATATAACTTTTAAAGTTGGTTGATTTTTTATTTAATAAAAATCCCATGTGAGTATTGAAAAAACATTCCCAACACATACTTTTTTCACATTCCTTACAATACGATATAATTTTCTTAACTTTTTTAGACGCATCACGGCTACTCATTGTTTCACGCTTCTTTGCATAACAGCCCACGCATCTTCTCTTTTTCTTGCCTTTTTTCTCAAAAGTATGTTTCTTCTTCAAATTGAAGACACAAGAACTGTCTAAAACAATAACAGAAAAAAAAATCTTGTATGTCCTAAAATTTTGATACATCGATCATTGCTTCATTAATCCACTGTTAAAAAAAAACAATTTTATAATAATGATTATCATTATTATAATATTTTTCTATGATTGTAAAATGTGTTTTTTTTTAATAAATGGAAAGAAAAAATTGGTCACCATAAATACATTTATAAATTTATTTTTTAAATTACTTAAGCAGCTCATTTAAGGTATGTGTATTTATCTAAAACTTACAGCTAATTACACAGATGTTTTGGTTTGGGACTAGATGGTTTTGAATGATTTGTCCTAAGATATAATTATTACTGATTTTCGCCTGTTTTATATAATAGCAATAGTTCGAACATTTCAAATTTTACTTGTTATTAGGTACTGGTAATGTTTACTACTATACTGGTAATGTTTTATCTGTCTTTTTACTACTGTAAAACTCGTTACTAGCATACGACGTACCTACTCTGCTGTAAGCCCGCAACACAGTTTTCACATTTCGCGCGCCTAATTACTTAGAAAATGGTAATCAATTAAATTCAATTACCTGTAAGTACTAGTTCCTTCCATCGGTTTTAACGTGAGTGCTTCTATGGCTGCTTCATGAAACTCCTTTGACATCCAATTTTTTTCTACAATCAACTTAGTGATATTATAAAACATGATTATGTACAAAATAAAAATTATAAAAAGGGTCCTTGTGGTAAGGTTTCCCGGATGCTGGCAGCGTTACCCCGCTGGATAGCGATGCTTATACGCTGTGCAGGGTAGCTGCCAGCCCTTGGGTCACCACTGATGTCAATCAGCCTCTTGGAAATCTCTATAAAAAAAGAGATAGCGATGGGACCCCACGGACCCAGTGTTTTGACTCCAAACGGTACAAAGTGGTACCGGGAGTCGATCTGCCTGTACTTGTTTTTTTTTAAGTTTTCGGCATTTCCCGCATTCCTACAATTGTACACCAACCAAGTGTTGACCAACTGTTGTAAACAAGAGCTATATCATGACTTTACGACCGTCATGTTCATTTCAGCTCCGTTACGGCATGATTCATGATCGAGACATGCAGATATCATTAGATATGTAGAACCATTTCTTTTTTAAAATAAGATATCTGCACTAGAGAGAGATAGCTACATTCGTACCCCGCGCGGAACGTACGTACCTACACTATTTGTACGGTCCTTAAACCCCATACCGGAGGAAGCGTGTTAAAGCCGAGTTTATGTTAACCCGGATTATGGATTTGTAATGGGTAACATGACGTGATTAATATACAAATTTAGAATTTAAAAAATCTGAATCTGAATTTATGTAGGTATTCAAATACAGTATGGAATAATACTATGCTACGATACGATAATTGCGGACTAAGTAACAAAGTTTTATTACTTAGTCCGCAATTATATTAATAATAGTTAATAGTTCAGTTTTATTACTTAGTCTGCAATTATATTAATAATAGTTAATAGTTAAGTTTTATTACTTAGTCCGCAATTATCGTATCGTAGCATAGTATTATTCCATACTGTATTTGAATACCTACATAAATTCAGATTCAGATTTTTTAAATTCTAAATTTGTATATTAATCACGTCATGTTACCCATTACAAATTCATATATTTAATCTTATTTATATTATATTATTTAATTTATAGCTTGGATCATATATTTAATAGTAATATGCACAAGTTTAAACGGTCTACGGCATATCATGGTCTCGCTTTTGACTTGGCAACTTCAAACTTTTACATAGTCACCATCTTTGGTGATGTGGAAGCGGGGAGGGTCATGGTTGTGTTCTGTGTATGCCTTAAGAACATTCTTGGGCTGTCCGTCGGAGTCTTCATCATTGAGGATCAGATAGGCTTTGCAGTACGTATTATTCTTTTTCCTACCGGATCGGGAGCATCGCCATCGTGAACCCATCTTGGTCTTGAAATGTTTGCAATAGACATGGTCTTCGTACATCATTAATAGTTTACCACCTAGTACGATAGCTGAAACACCAAGATTGCCTTAACTTAAAAATGTCCAACGAGTTACAGAAAAATAGGACCATTAAGGGTTGCAACATGAAAACAAACATGAAAATGAAAGATTTGTCGGGTGTCAGACGGGCCTAGACTTTTATTAAAATGTTTGCCGGTAACTCTTGACCCATCACCCCATTTCGGCTTGACCTTACGGAATAGCTGTGTTTCTTTTTTTTACTAGCCTTATATGTCATTGGTAAACATCATTCAGATTCTGACGACGATTCTTTTAAACGAAAATTCTTTAACGACTTCGTTTCTCTAAGAAGCGCCACTTCTGGATATCTTTTCAAGAAATTCTGCAGCCAAATATTGTGCGATAGTGTGTTTGGAATGTTGTGCGATTCGCAGAATAAAAATGCCTCTTGCTTAATCACCTTATCCGTCAATGTGTGTCCTGAATCAGCTAAATCTAAGATCCTGTCCTTCAGTTCACGTTCCTGTTCATCAGTAAGTATGCGTTTTCGTCCAGGCTTAATTTTGGGAAGTCCACTCCGAAGATACCGTTTTAGCGTTCTTCTCGGGACGTTGTACAGTTTGTCTACTGCACTGATGCGCATGCCAGCTTTGACGGCAGCAATGGCTGCATCTAAATCACTTTGCGTCCACTTGCGACGATTGTTATGGGTTGACCTATTTTCTGTAACTAAAAACGAGAAAAACTTGTAACCAAATTTTTTTTGATAATCTAGTACCTACTTACTGCTGTATTCTGAGACGTCACTCAAAGTGAATTCTTATTAATCCTTTAAGTGTTTTTTTTTATTCGAAATGTTTGCTTTTGACTCTAGACTAAGCCAGACGTGGCGCAGACAGAGTCAACAGTAGAGCGAGCTCACCCAGAAGAAGTCGTAATCCATAATTGTATCGTATTTCCAGATACAATACACATTCAACTGTTATCAGGACGCCTGCGACCTTATAAGACTGAAGGCGTTAAATCTCATGCATCCTTTTCCCATTTCATTGTCCAACAAATTGACAGAACGACACTTAGTTAAAGATTAAATTTAAGTAACGTCCGAATACAGCAGCGAATAATATTTTGCCGATTCAAAATGTATGTCGCATCAAATAGTTAATATTGAAGGAAGAAATTGAGACCTAGAAAAGGCTGCATACAACAAATAAAGGAATAGATAATCGTTGAGTTGTATCAGGAGGTGTAGAAAAGAGCGAAAAGCAGAGAAAGACGGAAAAGACTCCACCAACAAGTGCTAATGTGTTAAATTTGATGATAATTATTAACTCCTATTTAACAATGTAAGTTGGGTAGAGGAATTTGTATAAGGTAGGTGGATTTCAGTTCTAGGGATCGGGTAAGTTTTAAAGACTAAGTTCTAAGGTTAGATATTACCAATGTAAAATAAATAGTAACTATATTACAGTGTTTTTGTACGCTTTTACAAGGCTTGAATGAGGATTACGTATCCACCACGCAAAGCCATTTTAAGCGAATTTGATATACTAAGTTGGGTTTGTAATCAGTACGTACTAAAAAAGGTCTAAAGGTAGGTTTACCTAATTTTAAACATTCATTCCTTTCTTCTCTTAATTAACATGGAGTCAAAAGAACCACAATAGACACTATCCGCGGATCAATGCGGACTTGGTAGACACATCAAGGTAAAAATGGCGGCCACTTATGTAGTTGTAATAGGGGTGATTTTACAACAAAAATGTGTGTGAGCTGGATACTGTACAGTTGGCAGCACATCAGGTTACCCATTTGAACTACGATAGTTTATTGCGTAGCGAATATAGGCGGTCTGTACCATTACCATGAGTTTACGGCGGTTTTACTCGCTAGCGACGACGTAAAAAAAGTGTATGGAAAATTGCACAGCGCCTCTAGCGGTTACTTGGAGAACTAAAATTCTATATACACTTTTTTACGTCGTCGCTAGCGAGTAAAACCACCGTAAGCTCATGGTAACGGTACTTAAGGTTAAAGTGGGGTAGTCTGACGTGCATTTGTGCGTACTTGAGTTAGACATTTTTTTTTTACTGATGCATATGTATGTATATGTGCGTGCTGTATCTTCCCCTTTTTAATTTAATCAAATCTTTTATTTTATCATCCAATGCATCGACCAACTAACGCCTTTCAACCCATAACGAGAAGTAGACGTCATATGAATAAACGCTATTGGGAATATTGGGATGTTCTCATTGAAAAACAAGATTTATAGTCGTAGTATATTTTGGAATAAACCGTTGTTTTAACATTAAATGTAAAGTTTTATAAAAGCTACACATTTCAACTACAATTCAAATCCTAGAAGAAACAGGTAGATATATATTGCGTCTTTTAAATTTATATTAAATTTTGGCACAATAATTTATGTTATTAGCAAGAAACGATTGACTAGTTTGATTTAATTAAGTTTTCCAATAATATAAGTACAAATACGTAATAATGAATATCAAAAAGGAACAGACTTTTGTAACTAGAGTAAGATCGTAATTTCATTACATTTTTGGAAAAATATAAATAAATAAATTACGTTTAAAGAAAAAACATTGAAAATAAAACATTCACCGAATTATAGATTCACTGTTTAAATAGTACCTACGTAGCTATGTTGTACGAAATAAAAAGTGTGATGTAATTACATGACAATAGTACAAAACTAACGTTAAAACAGAAATAAAGTACAATAAAAAAGAAAAATGTTCATCTAGTTTAGTAAGCTACCCTTTATAACACATCAACGACGTAAATACCGTACTTTACAGACGCCAAGCCACTATGATGCCACTATGTGGCATTAAATCTTAATACATTCTATGGAATATCGTTATAATTTCAATTAAAATCACTAAAACCAAGACTGTCACAGCTCTAGGAAAAAAATCAACCCTAAACCTAATAAATAACACTAATTACTGCCGCACTCAGAGACGTCAATAAAATTAAATCTATAATTAGGTCTCGTTCTGTCACTTTCTTTGTCAATGTATTAGAAAAGGACTGTATGAGACTTAATGAAGGATTAACTTTAATTGACGTCTCCGAGTGCGACAGTTAATGATAATATTACCAACCAACGCATTTCTTACATTTTCCTAATTTTCTCAAGTCAACATCACAATTACTTACTAGGTTTTATAAATAACAAACAATGCAATGTACTAATATGTGATGAAAACAGGATGAAATGCGGGAAGAACTTATTTATTATTAGCAATTGAAAAAAAACAGGGTGTTAAAATTGGCTATTTGACACCACAAATCGTTGACGTACTTTTAATAAACTGTCAAACGCTCTTCTTCCACAGATTATGTATGAGAATAGTTAACTATGAAGTTACATTTCACGATACTCAACTAACGTTCTTTCTATCGAGTTCAACTTAAATAAAAATATTGCAGATAGAAAATAATATCAATGAACGTACCCAATTTTTTTCCTCTATTCTATGATCGATTTTACATCACCCTGAGATTTTTCTCAACACTTTTTAACATCCTGTATTATTTTTACGTTACTGATAAAAATCACTTACACTTGAATAGCTTAACTAATTTTTTTAGCGACAAAACATTGATTAGTATGATACCTGCTGAAAAAGAGATGTCGCCAAGAATGATGATGCCAAGAACAGTCGCCAGCCAATAGATGACACAATCTTTGACAAATTTCTTTGCTAACTAATGATATGCTATTGGTTATTTGTGTGCGAAACATCTTCACTTTTATCTCTTCTCCACTTTAGTGTACCTATTTTCGGCTTCAATGCGAAGATGAGCAAAAGTGGGCCTTCACTAAACTAAATAAATCTATATAACAAATTGAATTTTACAATAAGCTGAAATCATCTAGCCTATAACCATTCAAAGACCCGAGTGAAACAAAACTCCAACAATTAACATACCCTTATTTGGCACATAAAAATAAGTTAAAAAAAAAATGTAACTATATAGTCCAGTGCAAAAGTTCAATACTTGCAGACAGATTTACTTTTTAAAGGTACTCGAGAACACACTATGCATTCACCTTAATAACCTATAAAATATTAGATTTATAGGTACTGAATGACACTTCTAAGTACGTGTACATGTACCTTTGCTATAGAATGGGTAATAATTTTAAATTTTTTTAAACACTATTTTTCTATTTTTATGTCTACGCCATTCATAGATCGACTGCAGACCCTGAAAATACGTCTCAGTCAAAGGCACAGATGAAAATTAATGTTTCTCTGTAATCTGCTTCAATAATGAGATCAAAATGTCTTTAGAAAACGAATATTTTTACAATCGTAAATCTCCCTAAACTGAGGATAATATTCAACTCGACCCACGCAGACGTTGCGTTGCAGAAAAACTAAAGAATTTCTGCAATTCGTCCTGCTCGAAATGTTAATGAGACAAGCAACCGTTTTTTTTACTGTTCGAGACGAGCAGAGCCCGAAAAAAATTACCGATCTGTATACAATATTCAAATAAATCCTGACTATTACTGTATCCGTTGAACAGTCTATGGTAGCCAAGGCTGCCAATGTCAAAATACGTGTTAAATGGATTTGCATGCAAACATCCGACGACAAAAATCCTCTATTGTGAACTTGTTGTTGGGTGGTTAAAGTCGCCACGTTCAAAAACGCAACTATTGTCATGACGGGGATACCTCAGCGGATCAATCGTTGAAGTTGTACTTAGTGTAATTGTCATCGTGGTTGTGAAAACCTTTGTGCTTGAGGTACCGTCCCTCCACAGTGGTCTGGACACAGCTGTTGCAGCCCAGCCGCTTGCGGTCCCTGCAAGTCCAGTTAATGGTGTTCTGATACCTATTGTTGATCCAGTACTTGTTGTCTTTGAATATCAACACCATGCTCCCTGTTCGGTGCGACGGGAGATAGTATATCTCTGAAACCAAAACTTTTCGCTTATTACTGGACATAAGAGGGGTGAAAACATGCTTTACAATGAGACTTTTACCTACTTACCTTATATAAATCTTAACTTATGCATGCGTTGTCCTAATAAGGGTCGGTAACTTTAATAAAGTTTACTATACATATAATGGGTTAAGATGCTTTTCCAAAGCGGGCTGCTGAAAGCAGTAATCGATAGCACCTGCGAAATATGCTACCGGCAGCTGCTTTTTAGCACCCGCTTCAGAATAGCATCTAATGTCATAGAAATAAATAAAATCAGCCGCTGCACTTGCTATAAGCAGCTGCTTCCTGCAGCCCACTTCGGAATAGCACTTTAGAAGTAGAAGATGGTTATAATGACAAAAAGGTATTTTACCAGAATACTGTATTTCTAAAACTTTCACAAATTGTATAATGTTAATCTACATCTAGCAGGTCCCTACAGCGCAAACCACGCAAGACACCTTTAGTTTATTTAATAAGTACGTCATCACATTTCATCGTCAGAAAAATAACACTGTCAAAAAAACTATACAATAAAAATAATCATAATAAAATATAAATAAAAATAAGTAATCAGAGTCACTTCAATGATTGTCTAAAATCTCTTTCTCTAATAAATCTACCATCGTGACATTGCCGTAAGCGAGGAGGGTTGTGGATGTGCCTTCCTCGGAAAATGGAAATGTAATCTCTCCCGTCCGATCCTTTGTACGTTATCACATCTGCCCGGCACCCATGGATGTCCCTTGATGAGCAGTACCACTGTTTCTTCCCATGAGCTTGATGGTTCTTCATGTAGAATGTGAAACCGTTGAGTATAAGCAGTCCTGCACCCGTGCGACCCGGAATAAACTGAGCTGGCACTGTGAGCAAAACCCAAAATTATTACCTTGTTGTGGTGGAGAATAAAACTACATACTATGTGTGGTTAAATTATTTATTAACTAAATTACCTTGTTACCTTTGGGAAATAAGTTTTTGGGGGGAACACAGGATGGGAGGGTAAATAAGTAGACTAACCGTATCAAAGATCTTTATTTCCAAAAAAGGGTGGTAGGGAGTTTCTTTATTTAAATCAAATACAACCATTTATTTAATAAAAATCATTTTACAATACATAAAAATCAATTAAGATATAAATAAAAAATAAATAAACATATCCCTAACAAAAAAAATTGATAAAATATTTTTTCCGATTTAAAAAGTTCGATGTAATGGCACCATGGTTTATAAAAAACCATCAAAGAGAAAGGAAGAATTCCCAATACTGTGTCAAGGCGGATTCTCAATAAAAATATTTTTCTGTAAGAAAAGATGGTCATAGTTTTAAACCAAATGACTTCCGTAAAACAAAATTTTGTAGAAGCACAATAACAATGGACACCTATCATCATGATGATAGATATGAGTAGGAGATACAGAAGTTCGTCATAAAAATACCTTTTTTTATAATTACCTATACAATGTAATAATATTATCTAGTACTTTATCAGGGATCGAACCTGAAAATTATGTAGGTAATTAAAATCCAACAACATCCTAAATATTTAAGCTTAAAATTATTAAAAATAATTTACATACTAACGGGCCATTCCAAAACCCAATTCCTTTACTGGGACTTGAACCCAATTAGAAGCTACATAGTGAAGACCCTCAACATCTTATGGCTGGGACTTGAACCCATACAATGTAAGGTGTTACACCAATTTGGTTTATCACAGTCCATGTTTACCATATGGTTGCTCCGATAGATATATAAGATGCATACTCAACATTTCTCATTCCACCCTTAGTTTACTTATTTGCCTAACTTGTTGACATGTTTTAAATGGGACTTGAACCCATACAACATTTGGTAGCGAACCAATCTAATAATCATTTCAATGTCAACTTTCACTTAGTTCAATCTTATCTATGTTAGAATTCTGAATTCTATAACATCATGGTGCTGATTCTGTCAAGCTTTTGTCTGGGATTTGAACCCAAATACTGTGATTTTATTCCTATGCTACCCAAACTAGAGTAACCTAAACCTAAATAATGTCCTCTTAGCGGAATTTCAACTATGGTGGCCTATCTCAACAGGGATTAGCCAACTGCGCAGGACATATTATAGTGCACAAGTGTGTGCGCAATACACAGGTGCAATCTGTTCCTTCACTCTCATAATACGGTGAGACGGCTGTCCGACATGACCGTAGAGAGATCAGATAGACCTAAATAAGACATCCAAATGAATGATATTAAACTTTTTAACTTGTAGTTGGGACTTGAACCCATCCAACATTTGGTTCTGAACCAGAATCGTCCACCTCAACAGTAACTGATGATACATAGTAAGTACCAAGGGTTTAATTACGAAGATCATGCTGCTTAGACTAAACTCTTGTCTGGGATTTTTTGCCCAAAAACTGCAAGCATCCATCATAAGCATTAAGGACATGACATAATGGTAACATTTTAGAACTTAGTTTCATCATTGGGATTTAAACCCAAATACTAGCACTTACTTAAATAATAACTTAATATAGTAATTATTGATCTTGGCTTGGATTCATTATGTTGGGATTTGAACCCAAATCTTTGATGAAGCAAATAAATATTAATCAGACCCCGCAGGTCAACAATTCATATGATTTATCAAGGCCATATCATTCAGGACTTGAACCTGAATCAACCTCATGCAACTTACTTTTCTAATGGGTAACAATCAAAGAAGGCTTGAAGTTATGATTAAATCAAGTTAAAAACCTTTTTAAGATTTGAACGAATAAAATTTTGTTAAACTAACTTATAAATAATAATACATTAGTAACATTGGGATTTGGACCCAACTATACTTTTCGATAAGCATGTTTCATGTGCGATAAACTAAATCACACCCAATTAAGTGACGGCAATTTGGGGTTTAAACCCAAATGAGTACACACATACAGTGCAGTGACTCCTAAATAGTTTGAATATAGCATTATTGATAATAGTAAGACCATCCCACATCTATTGAAATAACCTATTAGTTTATGGAAGACAAAAATAAGGAGAAGTCATATGTTGGCAAGTGTCTTGAGTTAATTCAATTTTTATAAATAAATGTTTAAGAATTATTAGCAACTTTTGTTACAGATTTTTCATGCAACAACAGTAGATATCTGCCTTTGACATACAAAAATAAGGTTTGCAAATATACCATGTTTACTATCCACATATTGTTATTTTATACTTTCCCTACTATTAAGATATTGGGAATCCTTCTATATAAACTTACACGCTATTACTCACCGAACCGCAGCCAGGAAATAGGGACAAGACTCCTGAATAGCGGGAACAAAAACTAACCTCAACACACAACACTTCACATAGGATTTTACACTAAAACACTGCCTAGATTTTCTCACAATGGCTTTCTGAGGAACACAACACATTTCCTTAATCACAAACTGTAAATTACACCATGTATTCTAACAAAACTACGCGTAAAACACTTGAAAACAAATTTGACACAACAACTTACAAGATCAACGAAAAAATAGCACGTACACGCAAAGCGATATTTGCGATCTCGCGAGTAACGAATCAGTTTCGCGCGCGACTCAATTTCGATGCATTTTGATAAAATATTACACACAACAAACTAAAACAACAATAATAATTTGGCATCGAAAGAGTTATTTTGACATTTACGAAGTAATCACGTACCTATTCGAAACGCTAACAGCAACAACGAATTCCGAAGTCACGTTAGTCCTTTCACCATATTTGCTTGGGAGCAAGCGAGAGAGAGAATAAAGCAACGCGTGAAGAAGAACCTCTTTCAATTTGAAACCATTGTGCCATAGACAATAACATAGTTTTTTTTTTTTGAGTTGTTAGAAATGAAACTAGACGATAAAATCCTAAATATACAGCCTTGTTTGTTCGTAGGACTTTGACTCTGGCCATCGATTTTCATTTTTCATCCGTTAATTTTTTATTTAATCATTTGCTAGAGCTTCATGTTCGTCATTTTAATTCAGCAAGGCCAGGTTTCTGGTCTCACATCGGGTGCGTCCCGGGTGGTTGATAGAGGATATGGGAGGCCTCAGGGGGCTTAGTGCGTTTTTCATTGTCAGTCAGTTCAGTGACACGCGCTCATGTCTACCAAATATCGGAAACTATGGAAATAAACAGGTCTTGCAAACGTGTCGCTAGAGGCGCTGACCAAATTTCCATACTTTTCGTTGCACGGCACGGACAAACGTGAGAACATGAAAAAAACTCGTACTAGGCCCTCTGAGAAGTCTTCAAGCTTATTTAATATTGAAAATGAAGCAACGGAATTCTATTTATACGAGCGGTTCCACACATCGTCCGATCCGAATCTGATCCGTCTAAGTTAAAATGATGTCATTAGATTTTTTAATGGAAAACCGGACCGAGAATGATGAATATAATGCTTAAGCTCTCGTAGGTACACATACTAACTATTAATAATCTGTGGTTCTACAACTAAATGGGGATCCACACGCAAAGCTTGATGCAGATGGCGCAGCATAGATACGGCTATATGTCAAACATTTTCGATACCTTTAGGTTCAATTGGCGTATAAACCATTTTGGCCAAATCGAGTTAAATATACCATTTTGATCAGAATTTTTTTCTTTATCGATCTGTATATCCAAAATGTTGAAATTCGCAAAAAAATATGTTTATACACCCCAAAAAAGTATTGCCGTAAAGTTAAACAAATTGCATAAAAACAGTGTAAAAGCCGTATGGTTGTTTTTGGTATTTTTGTAGAGATGTTAAAACCCAACCATTTTTTAAGCCAGGGCGTATAAGCCCATTGACTTCGACTAAATGTGATGAATTTAAGACTTTTAAACAAAGAAAACGAGCCACAGTGTACTCAAGAGAGAAATTTATAAGTTTTTGAGATGTTTTTTACTGAATTTTTTTTTAAAGTATCCAGACTTTTAATTATTCCACAAATGGTTACTTTTAGCAATAATGAAGTTGGGTTACTTGTCAAAAGATAAATTCACCATAGAACTTCTCAAAAAACTACAAGTTCCTTCCCTGTTTAAAAGTCCTACATGCATCACAACCAATCACGATTTTACTGTCGGCAGCCTCGCACCAGAAAAGAAGTCCTAATTTTTTGCCATAATTGCATAAAAGAACTGAATTATTTTTGGGTTTTGAGTTCCAAAATGTTGATTTTTCCTACTTAGATTAATTAAAAATTCTTAGTGTTTTGCCATAATTTTGCTGCAAAATTGTAAGATAAAAAGGAAAGGTATTTTCGTACTTGTAGTTTTATTTTATCTACATCAAATAAATATTGGTATTACACTAACAAATACATTTCTATACATTCTTAAAACAATAAAATGTGTTTATTGTCAACATTACATTATTTTTATGCAATGTTTTATTAATACATTTAAATTAATTGCTCTAATCAATGATTGTAAAAACCAAAAATTTTGCATCTATCGTTCTTTACGACATCTGTTTACCAAAAAATCCAATACGACGTAAAGGGATATTTTTAGATCCATTATAGTGGGTCGTATAAACCACCAAGTGTATTTTTTAAAGATGTAAATCCAAGCTAACTTTAAAACTAACGAAGATGGGCATGTTTTCAATATTTAGACTTTTTCATAGCAAAATTTCAAGATTGTCTTATCTTGGACATTGTTTAATGACTTCTGAGATAAAAAAGTTATGATTTTTGTATTAAAAAGTAAAACGTTTTTCGGCTCTCCTGAAAAGTACGGTTTTGGTTTATACGACAATTGAACCTGAAGGTATCGTTTTGCTATTGTTTACGTCGGGCTTTTTAGGGTTCCGTAGTCAGACAAGGAACCCTTATATAAGATCGTTCAGTCCGTCCGTCCTAGTCTGTCACAGCAGAATATCTTCTACGTTTATGGACTGATTTGCATGTAACTTGGTTCGAGGATACTTCACATATAGATCTCATTTTTAAAAATACGAAAAATTCAATTACCCCTTTTTCTCCCCATACATGTAAAGGGGGGGAGCGAAATATTTTTTTGAGTGCACCCCCTTGTCTGGGGTATCGTTGAAAAGAACTGTAAAAATAAGGTAGGGTTTCCGTACAACACTTTTTTATCAGCTTTACCATTTGCGAGATATAACCCGCCAAAGTCGTTTACACGGTGTCCCCCCCCCCCTGTAATTTCTAAAGTCTTGGACCGATACTTGTTTTTTAGGTTAGAATTCTACGATCGGAACCGCGATGATACCGGGAATTTTGGTGTCGTACCTTCACAATCTAGTTATACTTACGATGAATGTTCCCGATCCAGAAGCTTATCATGATGTAAATAGTTCCAGTAAATAGTTCCTGGGTCTTTTGGAAATAAATAAACACCATTATTGTAACAACCTGGCACAGCACATAACGGCATTATGCTTTCGTAGATTGAAAACACAAAAAAATACTCAAAAAAACACAACTTCTGTACTGGAATGACAGATAGCTTTGGCCGCATCAACAATGCGCCACCTACAGGGAGAATTTGGCAGTGTCGATCCCCATCGGATAGCCTTTAGACAGACTGGGACGGATCAGACAGAGACTGTACGGTCGACAGCACATCATGTTACCCATTCGAACTACGATAACAGCTTTTATTACGTAGGAAATAGAAGCGGTCTCAAGGTCAAAGTGGTGTTGTTTGATGTGCGGTCGTGTGTACCAAAACACTATCAAAATTTTGGTCTGAGGGCCTAGTGCGTTGCCACATTTATTTATAACAATCTAAATGTGAATGATTGACTGACTGACATATCAACGCACAGAGTACTAGTACTTATTCTGTGGCACAGCCCAAACTAGGATTAAAAAGAAACTAGTGAACTTGAGCACTAAGAATGGATTTTTGGAATGTCGCCTTTAAGGCGGTAAAAAAGGAGGAGGGTTGGGGGTAATTTTGTAGAAATCCCATCAATTTTTAAGGTAAATCGATAAAAATGGTAGGTATTTAGCTATTTCGAAATTACTTTTTAACCTCTAAGGGGTTGAAAAGGTGGGTGGAAGTTTGTAAGTATGGAAAATATTGGCCAATCTCTTTATGTTTTTTATGACTCGTTGCGCCATCTAGCAAATCAATAAGAACTACTGAAAATCTCCTTACTCCTCAGTCATCGCGTCACGCTCAAAAACGTTTTTTTTTAAACGCCTGTCGTTGAAAAATTGTGTCGATCTATTTGTCGGTCCATCCAATCCCATCCCATTTGGTAGGGATATATAATAATGAGTATATGTAGAAAATACGGGGTGGATTTAACTGACTAGTTAGGACATCTATTGTCGATACAACGTACTATTAACTCAGTGTACAGCGCCACCTAGGTAGGAGCTAACGGACTTCAAGGTTTGCGATGAAACTGCTTAAACTTTTCTGACTTTGTAGATGTTTCTATTATGAATTTATAAGAAGCCGATAGATGGCACTATGTCGATATTGCTTTTTCGTTGTAGGATTGAAAGCTTTTGTTATTTTTTATTGGTTTCCATTTACCTATTTATTTCTGTAAAGTTATCTTACAACAATAACAATTGCATTAACTGCATGTCGTTGCAATTTGCAGCGGGCATAGGTACACTTGGAAGTAAATAAGTTGAGTCATCTCCGTCTTAAGGCCCACTTTTACGAAACTCGATAAATACACTTAGCGCTAAACATATTTAAAAACATCATTCTGTCTTTGTCAGTCATTCGACGTTGGCAGAAACGGGATGATATTTTAAACATAATTACCGTCAAACGTATTTAACGAGTTTCGTAAAAGTGGGCCTAAGTCCTTTCTCTCTTTATTTATTTTTAGTTTAGTCCTAAAACCACAGAATCTAAATAGGTACACTATCTACAATGTATTGTAGATTAAACAATAGTATACTCAAGTGGCTTGATTTCTTTGCTCCGTTGTGTACAAAGGTATTAAAATGCAACTTTGGCACCTTACATTGTTCTGCAGGTGCCCCTGATACCTATTTATATTATTAAACTATATGTATTTATCCAGATGTGCCCTAACAGTCTCTTAAAACCGTCATCATCATCCTTGGAAGTCATCATCATTATTATCAGCTGCAGGATTTCCACTACTGAACATAGGCTTACCCCACAGATTTCCAAAGTGACCTGTTACATGCGGCCTACAACCTTTACATCTTGTAAAGGTTGTCTGTCCATCTTGCTGGTAAACCCTCTACGCAATGTTTATTTGACTTTTATATTGATTAAAAAAAAAAAACAGAAAAAACAATATTAATAAATCGCTAGCGAAAAATAATTATGTTGATTAATAATTTACCACATAAAACTGAGATTGTTATAGCACCAAGATCAACAAATTGTGGCTAATGATAGTCATTTCGCGGTACGACGACACCCAAAAGTTTCCGGTCATTTCGGCCAACCAGGCAATTATTTTCCGTATCAAAAACTTCTGGGGCTAAAAACTTCCTAGGTAAGTTACAGATTAGGCGTTTTGAGTAATCTGGTGTTGGATTGTTTTTTTTATTTTATTTCAAATGTTTTCAATAGTTTTTATCTCTGTTCATTTTAGGGTTCCTACCTCAAAAGCAAAAATGGAACATGGTATTGAAACACTTCTGCCTAGAATCTTTTTAATAGCGTGGTCAAAACCAGCAGTAGTCCATACCAGAAATGGTCAAAACAAAAATTGTTCAAAAAAAGAAGTGATCACATCACCGAACTTAAACTTGAATGCGAATTGAGCTACAAAAAATACTAAAAGACTGTAAACATGAGTCATATTAGTTCGTTATATTGCGTTATGATAGGTTTTTTGTTTTAGACCAGAGAAAATAATCAAGCGTATCTGTGTCGGGTCACGATGTGTAGGGTTCCGTATTAGTTGTTGGTCTCTCATTATAATTTTTTTTACGTCAGTTTACATAGTAATAGTATGGGTTCAGGTGCTTGTGGCGCAGTAGCGGCAGTGCTTTGATAGTGATATCAAAGTATAGCAACCCACGGCGCGATCGTGATTGGATGGGTGACCATTCCGCCCATTTAAGTGACGTCGAAGACAAGCATCTCAGTGCTTCGGAAGGCAAGTTAAGCAGTTGGTCCCGCTTAATATCTATTGATATTAGTCGTTAAGCCTAGTCACAGGCCCTAGGGCAGCTTGATAACATCTGACAGTATTGTTCACTTGCCTTACAGACTCAGACACCCCTCCACCAATCTGCTCAGAAAACCGTTCCTTCTCAGAGTTGAGTTGAGGCCTTTGTTCAGCAGTGGGATCTTTATAAAGGTACTATATAACTTTACTTTTGACATACACACTTTAGTTTCCAAAAACGCCCAATCTGTAAGGGCTCCAATAAAACATCTTCACCCCTCAATGGAGGAACTTTCCAAATAATGGATTACAAGTAGAAACTGTTGTCACGGAGTTCCATGGCGGCGTTCGAGTTAATTAGTTCCGTTTTCGCTATTAACGGCTGGGGTGGGAATCATTAGTCAGCAAGATCGCTTTAAAATAATCGATTGGTGCTTCTTACTTAACACGATAAAAATAGGGACGTCACCCTTACGTTCATCAAGAGAGTAACTAAAAGCATGGTTAGAAGTCAGAATCAGTCGGAATGATTAAAAAAACAAAAAGTATAGTAGATGAACATTTTACCTTGAAATAAATCACATTAATTATTATTATTTATTATTTCTTGATTAAAAATGTGATAAATTTGAAAGTAAGTATATTGATAAATTCAATAAATATAGGTACATAAAACACAACTTAATACAATAAACAGACTTAACTAATTCAATGAAGGGCGTTCCTATACAAAGATATTTCTACCGAAACTTAATTGTGGTCTTTGTAACCAACAAATTATTTTAGTGGACTGTAATATATTCTAGTCAGGTAAAATAAATTAGGACTCGGTGTTTCAGTTAATTGCAATAATAATGCCGCAATAAATTCACGTTTGCGTTACTAAACCTGTTAGATATAACTTCTAACCCTGTTATTCCAAAAACTTAGTACCGGGTTTAAGACAGGACTAAACTATTAGCTAGCCAGTTAGAAAAGCGCTTCTCTATTAGGTTATGTCACGAATGTGTCATTCATTCCTCTGTTGTCGGCTAATATTTAGACCCATGTTAAACATGGGTATTATTTGCCCTATACATAAGAAGGGATGCAGAAAGAAATGCGAAAACTACAGAGGGATTGCATTGCTGCCGACGGCATATAAAGTGCTCTCGTACGTTATACTTGCCCGCTTAGAACCTTATGCAGAGCAAATACTTGGAGACTATCAATGTGGCTTCCGCAGAAACCGCAGCACAGTGGACCAAATGTTTCTTCTGAAACAAATTATGGAAAAACGGTGGGAGTATGCCCAAAGTGTCCATTGTCTTTTTGTAGATTTCACCAAAGCATACGATAGTATCGACCGAGAGACACTCTACCAGATAATAACATCTTTCCAAGTACCGAAAAAGCTTGTGAGAATGATCAAGATAGCTACGGGATCAAGTAAAATGCGGGTTAGAGTTGGAGGAGAAATGACTGAGGAGTTTGAAGTGGTTACCGGACTCAAGCAGGGGGACGCCCTTTCGCCTGTTCTGTTTAATTTGGTTCTCGAACACATCATCCGAAAAGTTCTACTGATAGATGGGGGAGTAGAATTGAACAGAAAGCACAAAATTGTAGGGTATGCTGATGACCTTGCGATCCTTGGGCAATGTGAACAGGAGGTAGTCAAAATGACAGAGACACTGGAGGAAGAAGGAAAGCGTGTGGGTCTTAGAATCAGCCGTGAGAAGACTGAATATCTCCACATGAAACGGTACAAAGACCCCAGAGCCAGGAGAAAAGATCTTCATGTGAATAACATAACTTACAAGGGTGTCAACAAGTTCAAATATCTCGGGTGTACGATTACTGACACAAATCAGAGGGAGGACGAAATCGACATCCGCATAGTCAAGGCCCTAAGATGTACAGCAGCCCTTCACAAGGTGTTAGTGTCCAAGTTGATAAGCAGAACTACTAAAATTCGGATTTATAAAACAGTCGTTTTTAATGTACGGGTGCAAAGCTTGGACGTTAACTTTGAAGGAGGAGAAAAAACTCTTAGTGACAGAACGAAAGATATTGCGGAAGATTCCTCGGATTCGGACCAACAACAAGAGGAGAAGATGGGGCATGGAGGCGTAGGTACAACCGAGAGATAGAAGAGCTAGTGTCTGAGCCGAACATCATCAGAGAAATAAAATCTTCCCGACTTCGCTGGCTAGGACATGTGGAGAGGATGGGAGAGGATCGAGCCGCAAAGAGAGCTTATCTTGGTCAACCTTCCGGCCGCCGGCCGGTGGGGCGTCCAAGATATCGCTGGAAGGATGAAGTCGCCAAAGACCTGAAAGAGCTAGAAGTGTCCGACTGGTCAGATTTGGCACAGAATAGCGCACTTTACTGTCGGAGGCCAAGATCCACTTCGGGTCGCTGAGCCAGCGAAGTAAGTAAGTAAGTATGTTAAACATGGTCTATTTTTTTTGTAATAACATCGTAAAAGTTCACCTGGAATAGTGTGAAAGTCAAAATAAAGCCAACAATGTTATGAATACCTTGTATACTTTGGATAACTTTAGGAGTCATGATGTATATAGATAGGTACTACTTGTCCAAGTCAACTATACCCGGCCCGGCGAACCTTGATCCCTATGACAGTTCATGTTAGTGATGGGTCGTGTCGATGAAACTTAACTTTTTCAACCGACTTCAAAAAAAGAGGAGGTTATCAATTCGACTGTATGTTTTTTTTTTATTAACCGACTTCAAAAAAGGAGGAGGTTATCAATCGACTGTATATTTTTTTTTGTGGCTATGTTACCGCATATCTCAGTCAGTTCTGGATCGATTTGAAAAAAAAAAAGTTTACCTAGAGGCAATACCTTCTAGTTGGTCCCATTTTGGCCCAGTCGAAATCTGATGATGGGATCTTAGTGTAATCGAGGGAAACCCTCAAATTTTGAAGGCACGTATAGTGTTTTCGTACTAGTATCTTAATGTTGACATGTTGTTACGTTTGACAGTCTATATTTGGAGCTGAGCTGATGGTGGGACTCCTTAAAATTTAGAGTTTAGTAATTAAAACACCAGATGTTTTGTCAGGTACTGTATAGGATGCAAATAAAACAAAGTCAAAGCGCAGCTTCCTCCTCTAGAAGAAATATATAATTACTGCAAGAAATCAATTAACTCTTACAGCTGAAACGATGGATTTGATAGTCTCTGAGTACCGAGAAAGGACAAGGAACAGTTTTTATCCCCAAAATCATTTGTATAGGGAACCCGATGATACGATATACAACAAACTAAATTAAAAATGCTATTATCAAATCTTTAAATGTTCTTCTTTAAACGGTCTTCCTTCTCGTTACTACTTTCTTCCAAATGACGCTGTCGCATTTAAACAGCGCGTTTAGTAGATCTACCCATGTTGCACCTTACACTAAATTTCAACAAAAATACAAAAAAAAACTTTTAAAAAAAACCGACTTCAAAACTGACTACAGTGCTAATTAAAACTAAAAAATGTATAAACAAATTTAAACTAAAAAGTACAAAATAATATTTAAGTAACCTAATTGTTCTACGGAATTGTACAAGAAACCTATTTCCAATTTATTATCTGTTATTTTTTGGAGTCGGTGCCAGAAATTCTAATTGTAATGTTTTTTTGCAAGTAAGGACAGGATTAAACCACCTCTTGGCTGCTTAGAGTAGATAGAATATCTAGCTTGGTTGTTTATAAAATTTTTAGTTTTAATTAGCACTGTAGTCAGTTTTGAAGTCGTTTTTTTAAAGAATTTTTATAGGCAAAGGCGTGACTTGTATTCAGCCAAACGTGTGAAAGTAAAAACATAATGATAAATGATGGATAATTTAAATGAGCCCCACCATATTTTGATGGACAACGCCCCATACTATTCCGTCAAAGTGAATAAAGCACTACCAGCAAAAATAATAAAGGGTAAATCCTAGAGTGGTTGCAACGCAATGGTGTGGCAGCTAACATTCAAATGTTCAAAAAAGAATTGGTCAGACTGTTGAACCTGCAGAAACAGCAAACAAAGCGGACATATTTTTTTTGGTGAAATGGCAAAATGCAATGTCAATCTGTATTTTCGTTGTGTTCGTCCTCGTAAGTCGTTTGACATTCGTTTAGTTGAATTGGTCGGGTAGTATGTTATTAAATTGTATTTTTAAAATGTCAAATTAGCGAGGACTCAAAAGTCAAACCTTTACCTAGTAGACGTATGTACCATAGGCCATAGTTGATAGATATCTATGTCGTTGTGTAAGAATCGTAGAAGACGTAGGTTCAAATCTCGCTCGGTGACGAATATTATTTTCCTTTTGTTCTTTTTTGTTAACATTAAAGTTTAAAGCGTTTATTTTTTGTTGTTTAACAAGACAAACAAAACAAAACAAAAAAGGCTTCATAATTCGTAATGAAGCCTTTTTTATTAAAGAGCGATTACACGAATACGAGTGATTACCAACAAAGCTCGGTCGTCCAGATACTTTGTATTGTAAGAGATCGTGTATTGTAAGAGATCGTCTGTCATCTTGCCGGTGCGAGAAACGCCTTTCACGACGCTTTTGATCCTCAAATCAATTTTGATCAAATAGTCTCCAATAAAGTCTCCTTTTACTTGACTGGGGAAAACGTGCATACAAAACCCAATATCTAAGAATTTAATAAACCCGTAAACCTTCTTTTGAATTCCACAAAACTTACCGGACCATAAAGCGAATCGTGGAGTTCGCAAACTAATAAGCAAGTTGAGCCAAGAAATATAAAATCACGATACCGTCCGGCGATTTCTGTTCGAATTGCCAAGGAATTTATACGGATCAGCAGCATCAGGCTGGTGACGCAGATTTAAAGAGCCGACCTGCCATTTTCAATTATTTACTTCCAAATTCTTTTTGCATTACAAAATTTTCGACGACCGCCTCAACACAGATACTTGTCTTGGTATTTGCACTCCGCAGGCCGCGATTACTTTAATTCGATTATACCGATTATCAACACACTAGCCGATGCCCGCAATCCATGTTGCTTCAAAACTGACGGAGTTTCATACAAATTTGCCCCTTTTACCCCTTTAGGGGATGAATTTCCAAAAACCTACTCAAGGACCCTAATGCCTTTGGAGTCTCTAGACCCAGTGGTTTGAGCTGTGCGTTGATTTGTCAGTCAGTTATTATGTCAGTTTTAATCCATACTTCTATACTAACATTATAAATGCGAAAGTGTGTCTGTCTGTCTGTTACCTCTTGACGTTTAAACCACTGAACCGATTGAGAAGAAATTTGGTATGGAGACAGTTCGAGACCCTGGAAAGGACACAGGCTACATTTTATCGCGATATAAAAATATTAAGGAGATGAAAGGGGGGATGAAAGTTTATATGGAAAATCTAACTCTTGCGGGCGAAGTCGCGGGGAACCACTAGTTTTTATAATTATATTTAAGAAGATTGTCTGGACAGCTATAATTCCTTTCCGAAAAAAGAAAGCGTTTACCCTCATCATCACCTTTAGCCAACAAAGAGAAAACGATAACAGCTACCAAATATAACAAGATAAACAAACTTGACCAAATTCAGCGTGCCAGGTCCAACTCGCGGTCGGATAAAAAACAATAGTAATCAACCGGAAGTCGCTCCCCAACCCGGTTAGTCACCGTGGGGCAAGACGACTATCACCCTTCATCAAATAAAAACATACTAAATAGGAACAATTTAAATAAGAACAGTAAAAACCACCTTAGCTACATGAACAAAAGCAAGCAAAGCCTTAAAATATGCACATTCAATGCGAAATCACTTCCAACGAAAGAAAGATTTTTAGAACCAAACAATGCTATAGAAAAAATAAAATGGGATATCATAGGACTCGCAGAATTCAAAAGGATAGGATATAACATTAAAGAACATAAAGACTTAATATTTTGTTACATAGGAGAGACACAAGGACTTCATGGCGTGGGCTTCTTAATAAAGAAATCATTAAAAGGTAACATACTAAGCTTTGAGGGAATTTCGGAGAGAGTGGCCCTACTAAAACTGAAGTTCGAGGAGGGACCACTAACACTTATTCAAGTATATTCTCCCACTGAAAGTTCAAGTGAAGAAGAAATCACAAAATTATATGATGACTTAACAAGAGCACTAGATCTGGCTGACAAAAACAAATTAATCATCGGCGATTTCAATGTCAAAATTGGTCATAACAAATTACACGAAAGCCTTATAATGGGCACATATGGTTACGGCACACTGAACGATAGAGGTGAACGCCTAATACAATTCGCACAGGAAAACAAGCTGGCAGTGATGAACACATACTTCAAGAAGAAAAGTTCCAGAAAATGGACATGGATAATATGTGTACCTGGGCAAATTGGTGTCCTTCAATGCAAATAGTAACGAAAACGAAATAGATAGACGAATAAGTACAGCTTGGAAGAAATACTGGGCCCACAAAGAAATCCTAAAAGGAAACTATAGCCTTAAAATAAAAATAAATTAGAAGTAAAAAACCCTTTTTTAAAACAAGCTTTTATGTCAATGCGCTAAAAAGTATAAAATAAATTTTCCTTTAAAACTTTTACGATAAAATAATAACATCATTACACAATTTATATAATATAAAAGCTTGTCGCGAGATTTAAGTACTAACTTGTCGTATTTAGTAGTTTGATTTTAAGAAAATTTTGTCAATCATATCAAGTTATGTATATAATTTACTTGTTTATATACACAGGTAAAATCTCGCGACAAGCTTTTATTTACAAATAAATCAAGTGAAATAGCTAGTAAAACAATTTTCAAAACAAAAAAAAAATATTCTAAACTAAAATACAGTTAGTATACACATATAAACTTAAAAATAAAAAACTTAAAACTAAACTATTTACATGCCAGTAAGCCAGGTATTTTAAAAATAGGAAAAAACCAATAGATAAAATACCTGATTTAGTTCGCTGTTCCGCGGGAAGGTGCCCATAAGGCTGGCCACATTACCCCGTTGGATGGCCAGGCTGATCCGCTGGCCGAAGTATAGGCCAGCCTTCGTATCGTGAGATGTCTCAACTAAACGTTTTGAAATCTCACGATAAACTTTATGGGCGCTTGGTCCCCACGGCCCCAAAGTCTCGACTCCAAACGGTTGAAATATGAAAGACTCACCGAGACCTTCATACTTCCGCCGTTTGAGGTCTTCTGCAGAAGCAGCAGCAGAACCCGCCTTGTTGCCAGTGAAAAGAAGATGAGAGGGCGCCAGAGTGTCAACGCAAGTAGCGTCACACTAACGGCCTACCCATCTTCCAAGGAACGAGTGTCATACCATCGGGGCGCTTGCCATCGCTACGTGATAACCCATTCGGTTCCAAAACCGCCGGAATACGTGCACTGGCAAGCGCCCGACGAATGACATCATTTAAGCTGGCATGGCGGGGGATCCTGCCGGCACTTCGGCTGCAAGAGAGGCCATGGTGAGCAAGTTGGTCGACTAACTTCCCACAAGGACAGCGATGGGTTGCTGAGTTAAAAGCACCCAGGCGAAGACTTACTGCTATGCGAAAGGATAGGTTATCAAAAAGTGTGCCTAGGGCAGGAGAGGGAAGCGCTTTAAGCCATAAATTTGATTCCCATTCACCAACAGCTAAAAGACGAGCACGGTCTGTAGAGTTCGTAGTCGACAATAAGAGATTTTCACGAACTACTCTACAAAGAGGCTCGTCCCATAGCCGCTGAGTTGATTGGGAACCGGGGAGGTCTGCGGAGGTCAAGGCCCTCCAAGTGTCAACAGCTTCAACTAAAAAAGGGATGTGAATGTTGTTACACTGATAAGATTTTGATAAAATTTTAAAAATTAAGCCAAATTTTTTATGACAGGTGGACAAAAAGGATGGAAGGCCGATGCTGGAGATTGATCTTATACCCAGGCCTTCATGCCAAATAGGCAGAGATGCCTGAGTCCAGACCCGATCCTCCAGCCTTATGTTCAAAGTTGATGAAATGGTGTTTTTAATGATATTGTCCAATTTTGAAGTCGGATGGGGATGCTTCCAAAGATGACAAGAGCGTAAAGTATACATGAAATTTGGTACGAAGAGACAGAACCGGATTATTGTGTAAGCAATGTGACTGTTAATTTTGAGAAGACACTCCGAAAAGGTATTAAATTTTGAAAGTTTTTTCTTAACAAAGGCCGAAAAAGACTCATCTAAGACTGGTGAGCCAAGTAAACGTAGGGAACATTCGTCAATAATTTTGATGTTAGGCGCTATCTGTGTAAAACTGTTAATTATATCGGCACGGTGAATGCAATTTTGAGGTACAAAAAGTTCACATTTAGAGTAATTTAGATCTAAGCCACAATTTTTAAAATTATGAATCAAAGATACAAAGTCTTCCAAAACAGTTGTGGGATTTCCACCTAAGGTTCCGTCGTCTAGGTACCAAACATTGAAATCCGACTTTAATTTTGAGATGATGGTGTGAATTGCCAAACTAAATATTGCTGGACCAAGGGGGTCGCCTTGTTGGCAGCCAACAGCGGAAGAGAGTTCATGTTCTCTGTACATTAGTTTAGTGGGAGCACTGTAGCACTGCCACAAAAAACTGTACAGAGAAGGCAACTCTCTTTTAACTTCTGACAACAAAACACCCCGGTCCACTGAATTAAAAGCATTTTTCACATCTACCTTAAGTAAAATTTGATTAGAACACTGAAAATTTAGAAAGGAGCGGACAGCGTGGATCGCAGCCTCGCACCCACCCGAGACTCCAAAACCAAGTTGGGTTGGTCTAAATATCCCGCTAAGAGTGTCTGATATAGCACGACATCCAATTTTGCTGCAAGGCGACGATAAGTCATGCCCACAGCAATGGGCCGAATTCCTCCATCTTTTTTTTTAGAGCACAGAGGTTAGCCCCGTACAAGACTTTTATTATATTGTCACTTACCTTTCCCGACAGCATTAAATTTATTAAATCAGTAAGAACCTCGAGCAGTGCCATACTGGCCTCACCGCCAGCATTCAAAAGGTCCTTTAAATGCTGTGCAGTGAGTCCATCGAGACCTGCAAATTTGTTTCATCATTACTGGGAGGAGGTGGAAAGATGATGTTAGCAGAAGGATGAGGGTGTTTGTCTTGTAAGGATAAAAGTGTTTCTAGGTTGTTTGGGGCCATAGCATCGTCTGAAAATAAGAGGCGGACAGCACCTTTAATATCACCATCGCTTGCTTTGGATTCAACATAAAAAAATTCTGATTTTCTTTTGATATTAGGAGGAGGGTCATAATTAATATTGACAAAACTGGAAGAGCAATTTTCTTTTATGCGCGTAGTAAGAGTTACGGATTGATTGTTTTTAGATGAAGATTCTATGTGTAAAATTCTATATGGGAAAGTTAGCAGATGTTCCCATGCCTGTGTAGAGTTCAGGTTGACAACAGATCTGATATCTGTTGTCAAATTCTGAGCTACACAGACACGGGCCCCGCGCGGTACTCTTTTAAGGATGGGGGTGCTATGTTTTAATTTAGAGATTCCTTTTGAAAATGGTTCTAAAGAAGGTGGTGAAGGGAGCTGTGACTGCACGGGGGATGAAGGCACGGATGGGGATGGATACCTGTGCAGCGACGCCTGACTGCAGATCATTGGGATTGTTGTGGCAACGGCGGTGATGAATTTTAAGCCCTCTCTGCCCTTTGAAAAAACGAGGTATTGCACACAAATTACATTGTACAAAGTCTGTGTTCATATGGAATACTTTACAATAATACTACACACTCGAATATTATAGGTACACATAAAACTATGAAGAGGTTATCAAACAAATACAATTAAAATATACACAAAATACAAAAATGAAAATTTGGTGTTGATTGTTTGTGCACTCAAAAAACAAACATGCGCAAGCTGTCCACACTTCAAAATTGTGACTTCTCATTGGTGCAATAGAAATAAGTTGTAGCGATGATTGGCTGGCTTAGGGAGCGCATCCAATGTATACATAGCAACTCATATGCCAGAAATGGCGTCCTTGGCAACCACATTGGCATGGACAAAATAACACATTTCACTAGTTAAGGGACCAGAGGAAGGCAGACCACATTTGAGGATAATACCAAAGCTGCAAAAAAGCCGTTACAGTGCTTTTAATGGTGGTTAACTCTACGAAACTATTATAATTTTTGGTAAATTCAGGACGACATATTGTATGTCATGCGTAGGTTTTTTTTTCATAGTTGAAGAAAAAAAAATGAAAAAAAAAAGCTTTTATATAATATAAATTGTGTAATGATGTTATTATTTTATCGTAAAAGTTTTAAAGGAAAATTTATTTTATACTTTTTAGCGCATTGACATAAAAGCTTGTTGTTAAAAAGGGTTTTTTTGTAATTTATTTTTTACTTTTAGTTATCGCTGGAAAATTTCTTAGTCTGTAGGCATATCTCACTGTTTATCTCATTCAACGCATCATTGAGGCAAGGGCGTTTGTCGGTTAAATTCGATGGGCTTATTATTTTTCAATCAACTAAAAATTGTAAGGGTTACTAACTATGTGCAACGAATATCTAACATACCTTGGTATCAGTTTATCAAAATATTATTTCGGTGACAATTTAATTAGGTAACCCTTAAAAAGGGCTTTTTTAAAAATTGAATAACGACAGTGACTTAAAGGTAGCAAAAGTTTTAAGCTCGCTTACTTAAGACATAGGTAAGTAAGAAACAACATATAACGGCTTAAAGGCTAATATAATGCTTAGGCGACGAGTAAAATAGCTTGGCTACGAATTTAGCCAAAGAGTTAAAGACCACTAATTACTACCCTGAAGTATTGAAATTCCTTTAAAAATACAGCAAATAGGAAAACCAATTATTTTAACTTCGACTCACCGTGGTCCTTCGCTGTGGTACTAGTCTGCCCAATAAACAATGCAGTTTAAAGGCCCAAGGCGCGAAGGGAGAGCATACTAATGCTTGCTTTTATGTTGAACAATTTAAGGCTTAATGTTTGTATGCCACTTGCAAGTTGTAAACTAATGCTGTTGACGCCTCTCGCAAAATTACACAAATCAAAGTTAAACAATCAATGCTACGGAATACAACAATTCGACTTTATTTTTTAATTTCAAGGTCAGTACAATCAATACATAAAAATCTTAAACGACTTACACAGCTTACCATGTATTGTTATCTAAACAACCTGTTTAAAAATTTCAGCTCAATCGGTTGAAGATATTTGCTTTAAAATTGAGCTGCAATAAGAATTTGTGACCTAACCTATAACCGGACTAGGTACGAGTACAACACCTTGTCTTGAGTGTTAGGAGAAATGCCCGCGTAAGGCATATATAAGTAAGCTTCAATCTAATTATTGTAACTTCAAGCCTTACGCAGCGTAAACACATTTCCAGTTTGATTTGAAGTTATCCTTCACCTAGACAGGCAAACCAATGCTGTTGACGCATATCTCACCAAAATTAAACTCGTCAAAGTTTACCTACCGATGCTACAGACTCAAAAAATTCAACCTCAATAATTATAATCGAGGACTCCAAGAAAACCCCTGTCATGTCATGTCATGTCAAAAAAAGTCATGAGGTATACATACGCTTGTTATGTCATGAGGTATACATAACAAGCGTATGTATACCTCATGACTGAGAGTCGTGATCATTATGTGGAATGAAACACACACAACGACTTCTAGGCAATATTTAATGGAATGGTTTGCCATTGCCTTTTCCATCTCACACACTAGCCACTAGTGTGCAGGTTTTTCCTCATGGTGTTTTCCTTCACCGTTAGGCAGCAATATCTTTGAAAAAGACTGTAGCTACTTGAGTTTTTGTACAAACTTATTGGTACAGGCGGAGATAAAACTCATGATCTCACAGATGAAAAGTGAAGTTTTCTCCGCTCGGCAATCACGCCTTTTCTTCACGCCAAGAAAACCCGATACACCAAATTCCTAAACGGATCGGAGCAACGGAGTTAAACTCGCATGCTTTTTCTCTGCAAGCTTTCATTTGATACCCATATTGTAAGAAAGCATTAAAAACTTAGTCCATAGGAAAGCATCAAAAACTTAGTGTGCCATCTCTAGGAGTCCGCCATATATGATTTGGAGTAACGTCACCTTATGTATCGAGTAATTCTTAGCAAGCCCTATCATTTGATACCCATATTGTAAGAAAGTATACAAAACTTAGTCCACCATCGTTCGAAGCCCGCCATATTGGATTTACAGTGAGGTTACTTTTTTATCCAATTATTCTCAGCAAGCACTTTGATTTGATACCCATATTGTACGAAAGCATAAAAAACTAAGGCCGCTATGTTTAGAAGTCCGCCATCTTGGATTAAGAGTTACGTCACCTTCTATATCGAGTTATTCTCAGCAAGCTCTTTCATTTGATACCCATATTGTAAGAAAGCATAAAATCATAGTCCGCCATATTGGATTTGGAGTGACGTCACGTTATTTATAGATATGTTACCAGCAAACCCTTTCATTTGATACCCATATTGTAGGAAAACTTTAAAAACATGACTATGTTTGTCCGTTATTTCTAAAAGTCCGCCATATTAGATTTAGAGTGACGTCACGTTATTTATCGAGTTAGTTTCAGCAAGCCCGTTCAATTGATACCCACATTGTAAGAAAACAAAGAAAACTTAGTATGCTATCTTTAGAAGTCCGCCATATTGGATTTGGTATGACGTCACCTTATTTATCGAGTTAATCTCAGCAAGCCATTTTATTTGATACCCATATTATAGGATTGCATTCACAAGTCGGCCATTTTGTTTTTTTTAGTATCGTCACTTTATTTGTTGAGTTACTCTTAGCAAGCCCTTTCATTTGATACTAATATTGTTGAAGTGCATTGAAAATAACGAGTCCGCCATCTTGGATGGTCCGCCATGTTAAATTCAGAATGACGTCATGCATCTTACCATGCATTGTCATTCAAACTAAACGTGTATACAAAATTTCAGCTGAATCGGTTGAAGATATCTGCTTCAAAATAGAGTTGCAAGATTCCACCCGATTAAACATACATAGTTAGTTACATTGCAAGCTAAATAAAAGCTTGTAAAATGACTATAATGGATTCTTGCATTCTCCCGAGCCTAACTTACGCTAGCCAAACGTGGGTCTTCACTGAAAAAGATAAAAACAAAATTTCATCATGTCAACATGCAATGGAACGAAGTATATTGAAACTGAGAAAAATACAAAAAACGAGAAACACAGATATTCGCATGAAAACTAAACTAACAGATGCTCTTAATTTTAGTCTGAAGCAGAAGTGGAACTGGGCGGGTTACCTGTCAAGATACAAAGATAAGAGATGGACTTACCAAACAACTAAATGGCAGGGTCCAAATGGCAAAAGAAATGTTGGAAGACAGAAGAAAAGATGGGTCGATGACATAATAAAAATAGCAGGAAAAAGCCGGATGCATATGGCCAATGAGGGAAAGGTGGAAAAAGATGGAGGAGGCTTTTACCCACAGTGGAACACTTTTAAAAAAGTAAAAAAAATAATTTATATTCAATATGTAAATATATTTGTAAAGTGGAAATAAAGCTATAATAATAATAATAACTAATAGCTTGATTTTTTTGTCATAACTTCAAGGGACCGAGTATTTGATGATAATTTCTACTTGATGCCTTCACGTGCCTGAGAAAAAGGATCTTGTAAAACAGCGGACAACAAAGTGATCCTATAACTGTATATTTTTCTTTTGAGGTAAAAACCCTAAAATAAATAAATGCATATTATTCGGATTTAAATCTCAGGTTGGCAGCAACATCACAAGTGTGGCAGAGATGGGCTCTATGCCAGCAAATTGATCTAGAATCCAGCCAGATGGTACTTATTCTATTTGGTTGTCATCAAATTCACGTTCATGCATAATGAAAAACGTATTCTTGCAACATAGTTGTTGAACGCGCCACAAATAGCTAATCTGTAAACGAGCCTATTTCACTCATATATACAAGAAGTGTCAAAATAGGCAAAAGCACAGCTGTAATAGGAGTATTGGCAGGCCTGTGTATCTTCCCGCGTAGGTAACAAAAACGTACCTACGCGCGGCGACCCCTTGGTGAGGGACTAAACAAGTTGGAAGATGCGCTAAATAGCGTAAGTAGCTTCTTGTGGCAGTAAACCCTATCGCGTTGCGTGATAGTACGTCACTGAATAGGTTTAGAGTATTATGAATCATATTCCAGAGTTATAAGAATTAAATTATCTTGCAATGTATTTCTGTAGGTGTCTACACGAAAATGTGCTTGAGTCAGAGGCGAACTGAATTACACCATATTGTTAACAACATTGAGTAGATATTTCTTTGAATTTCATTGCAAAGTCATACTTCTGTACGGAGTACTAGTACTTATTCCGTGGTATTGGTTGTTTGTGCATCAAATATTTATTTATCTTTATTAGGGAAACAAACAGCTGTCAATCTTACATCTAGTTTACAGATAATGTTTAGTGCTGAAGCCTAACAAGTTTCCACAAGTGGTTTATTCGTAATGTTGACGAGATACAAACACAAATAGACAAGGGACACAAATACAATATTTATACCTATATACGGTACCAGATACTTTCCTTAGCAATGGTTTTTCATCCATATTATTATTCCCTTCCACACGGATGATTTATAATAGATATTTTTTTATCCTAAAGGTATATAATTGAAAATTCCAAATCCAAAAAAAATTGTGAAAAATCATGGTAACTAATGAGATTGTGTCATCTTATTGCTATGTTTTTTTTTACAAATTTTGTAATACGTACCTAAATTTTTGGCAAATAAAAGCCAGGCGGTACATTTTAGGGTGAAAAACGATTGCTATTTGGCACCACATTTAATTTGTTACGAACCAAACACCCAATGCTCTTATTAGGTAGGTACAGCAGGTGCCTATTTTGACAATATTTAAATAAAAAAAAACTTTAAAATTTATTTTAATTTCACAACAACACAGTCACCCAAACAGGTTATTATTTATTTTAGGAAAACCAGGGTTTACATCTGTACCGTTACCATGAGTTTACGGCGGTTTAACTCGCTAGCGACGACGTAAAAAAAGTGTATGGAAAATTGCACAGCGCCTCTAGCGGTTACTTGGAGAACTAAAATTTTCCATACACTTTTTATACGTCGTCGCTAGCGAGTAAAATCACCGTAAACTCATGGTAACGGTACTGGATGATAATAGTACAGTCTAATTTCTAAAAAACAATTACACCACTTATAGATCTTCACAGATAACAGTACAGATGACGAAAAGACTGCGTATCGAGCACAAACTGAGCACTGAGAAGCAAGTAGGTGTACATAAGTAATTAATTTAAATATTAAATACCAACCAAAAAAATAAAATATAATAGTATTTGTATTGATATAGTCAACAAGAAAATACTATACCGATTCCTGCAACAGATTTCAATTCGTTCTCGATCGGAATAAGAGGGGTTTTCGATGCAAAATGCGGTTGGATTCAAGTCGTGACACACGAATATTTTATTTGAGCTTTTACCTGTGACTGTGAGACAGCGTGGGTAAAACGAACGATTGGATGCTCTTAATTTCCCTTTTCATTCGGTTTGTTATTTTTTGAGTTTTATTTTTTAATATTTCGCCACTGTTACATGGTAGCAATCCCGTAAAAACGATTATAATGTTAGTAAGATCCATAAAGTTAATATTCCTAACGGATTTCCGCTAGATATATTAACTTTATGGTTAGATTAGATCATAGAAGTTTAAAACAATAATAAGTAAGAATAGGTACAATTTTCATTAGTTTTAATTGAATAAATAATCACTCTTAAACTTTCGCGTTTCATTATTAGAACACATTAAAACGGGGATTAACGCGACGGATAGTAGGTAAAACATTATATACCTTTAATTTTTGCCTGACGTTTCGACCGGGTTGCACCGATCGTGGTCACCGGCAGTCTGGCTGGAGAACTGCGATGTCTTTACTCCGTATGTGGGGTAGATTCATATTCTTCTACCCTCACATTATTAACAAAATTCGTACCGCCGCTGCACACTACGCTAACCGTGTCCCTATTCTGTAAACCGGCCGCCGCGTCCGTATTCCGGTGGTTACTCAACTGCGACCCAAAACGAGGATGTGTAATGCTAATTACTGGATTCCATGTCGCAGATAGTTTGTAACTCCCTTCCCTATTGAAATTAACATGTTTTTTAATTTCAATAGCTTCACGCACAACTCTTGAATAATAGTGGCGATCTGTGGAGAGGACTTGCGTTTTATGAAATTCAATCCAATGATTAGTGCCCGCCTCAAGTAAATGTTCTGCAATCGCTGATTTTGTTATTTGTCGGTTTTTCACAGCGGCGATATGTTCTTTGACCCTTTCAGCCACCGTCCGTTTTGTTTGGCCTATGTATGAACTACCACAGCTGCAACCGATTTTATACACACCCGGAGTTTGTAACGGCAAGACATCTTTTGGTGTGCGCAATATACTGTTTACCTTTGATCTCGGAGTAAAAACAGTGGGTATGGAGTATTTTCTTAATAGGGAACCGACCTTGTCCGTTACTCCTCTCACATAAGGTAAAAATGCGGGATGTCTGTTTACGCCTAGACTTTTACCTTTCTTAATCGGTCTTTGCAAATGTTTTGTTGTCATTTTGTATCCATTATTTCGTAGTACCTCCTGAACATGATCCAGCTCTTGCTTTATATGCTCAGGGTCACAGAGGTCAAATGCTCTGTTTATAAGTGACGTCATAACGGATTGTAAATGTCTAGGGTGGTGGTGTGAGGTCGCATGTAGGTATCTGTCAGTGTGCGTTGGCTTTCTATAGACACAGTGTGATAGTGATCCATCAGATCGCAATGTTACTATAACATCCAAAAATGGCAACGATTTACTACATAGCCCTAAACCACACCAACCACCGAAACTGTATGGTCTGCCTAAGATACACAAAACTAACGTGCCGTTGCGACCAATTGTCAGTCAGATAGCTTCGCCTACTTATGACCTGGCAAAGCACGTAGCATCTGTGTTACAACCTTTGGTAGGAAGGACACCGTCTTTTGTAAAAGATTCTCGCCACTTTGTCCAGATTATAAGCAACCTGAAATTGGAACCAGACGATATCATGGTAAGTTTTGACGTCGAGTCACTTTTTACCAACGTTCCAATTAAAGAGTGTTTGGACATAGTAAAGGACAGGTTGAGTGACAATGAAATGCCTTTTAACTATATTGATCTGCTGAAGAACTGTCTTGATGGCAACTACTTTCTTTTCCAAGGTCAATATTACCTCCAGATTGATGGCGTCGCAATGAGAAGTCCCGTAGCCCCTGTACTGGCTAATCTCTGGATGGAACATTTTGAAGAAAAGGCGCTACGCCTTGGTCCGAAAACTATTAGGCTTTGGAAAAGATATGTGGATGACGTTTTCAGTATTGTAAAAGGCGGCACACAAGAGGTAGATCAATATCTAGAACATCTTAATTCAATTCATCCAAAGATGAAATTTACATGTGAATTAGAGAAGGACAAATCGTTGCCATTTTTGGATGTTATAGTAACATTGCGATCTGATGGATCACTATCACACTGTGTCTATAGAAAGCCAACGCACACTGACAGATACCTACATGCGACCTCACACCACCACCCTAGACATTTACAATCCGTTATGACGTCACTTATAAACAGAGCATTTGACCTCTGTGACCCTGAGCATATAAAGCAAGAGCTGGATCATGTTCAGGAGGTACTACGAAATAATGGATACAAAATGACAACAAAACATTTGCAAAGACCGATTAAGAAAGGTAAAAGTCTAGGCGTAAACAGACATCCCGCATTTTTACCTTATGTGAGAGGAGTAACGGACAAGGTCGGTTCCCTATTAAGAAAATACTCCATACCCACTGTTTTTACTCCGAGATCAAAGGTAAACAGTATATTGCGCACACCAAAAGATGTCTTGCCGTTACAAACTCCGGGTGTGTATAAAATCGGTTGCAGCTGTGGTAGTTCATTCATAGGCCAAACAAAACGGACGGTGGCTGAAAGGGTCAAAGAACATATCGCCGCTGTGAAAAACCGACAAATAACAAAATCAGCGATTGCAGAACATTTACTTGAGGCGGGCACTAATCATTGGATTGAATTTCATAAAACGCAAGTCCTCTCCACAGATCGCCACTATTATTCAAGAGTTGTGCGTGAAGCTATTGAAATTAAAAAACATGTTAATTTCAATAGGGAAGAGAGTTACAAACTATCTGCGACATGGAATCCAGTAATTAGCATTACACATCCTCGTTTTGGGTCGCAGTTGAGTAACCACCGGAATACGGACGCGGCGGCCGGTTTACAGAATAGGGACACGGTTAGCGTAGTGTGCAGCGGCGGTACGAATTTTGTTAATAATGTGAGGGTAGAAGAATATGAATCTACCCCACATACGGAGTGAAGCCATCGCAGTTCTCCAGCCAGTCTGCCTGTGACCACGATCGGTGCAACCCGGTCGAAACGTCAGGCAAAAATTAAAGGTATATAATGTTTTACCTACTATCCGTCGCGTTAATCCCCGTTTTAATGTGTTCTAATAATTGAATAAATAGGTTCATTATTGTTTCTTGTTTGAATTTCAACTAACTATGAAGTGTCTTTGTATTTTTTTTTGTATATTTTCATCATTTTTAAACTTATTCTCTAATTTACGAGTTCTATAAGTATTTAGGTACTAAGTTTGATGATAGTTTGGGCAATTATCTCTAAGTTCTAACATTTCCTTAAACGCCAGAATACCAGGCTAGCAGAAAAAGTAATTCGCTAGAGCACTAAGGAGTTTCATGAAATAAATTATTAAAGCGGCGACTCCAAGATACAACTGGATATTACCCCGAGCAAGCACTCAGACAATCTTCATTAAGACTGATATTAATTGGATTCCTGTATTTCTCCAATAGTCTTTTCAGCTAGAAAAATATGGCACATTATCAGACGTTAGTTTAATTGTAGTTTTTAAACGTTAACGTTTGGTTTGGTTTGTCTTTCATTTAAATCACGGTATACAGGGTGTCCCAAAACTCAGCGTTAAGCGGAAGTGACGCGATTCTATTGCTCAAACACAGCAACTTTTTGTATGGGACCAACATCGAAATCTCAAAAACATTTTTGGCTTCTCCATACAAAAGTGCCGATCAGCTGAGAGCAGTTTGTATGAAGTCAAAAAAATTTTTGAGATTGAATGATTTCGGTGTAGGTCCCATACAAAAAGTTGTATTGTTTGAGCAATAGAATCGCGTCACTTCCGCTTAACGCTGAGTGTTGGGACACCCTGTATAGATGTAACAAACTGAAAACAAATCTTTCTATTGTGGTTTAATGAGGGATTTTCTGACAACTCAAAATTTTAGTTTTATTGTATGTTGATAGATGGCGTTATTTATCAAAGTTATACATATATTGCGTCGAAATCATAAATATATAAATCGTCGAGCATAAAAACAAAAACAAATTATTGTATTGTAATATTATGAGTTCATACATGTAGTGGAAGAACTTTCGTAAAAAATAAGCATGTATCAAATTGCAGTTAAAAATAAAAATTAATAGAAAAAACGTCTTGCTGATCACTGAATTGTTAAAAAAACGACCTCTTAGTACGCGTGAATCAAAAACATGCTAAACACATACGTCGATGATTTTTCAGTAGAACATTTTAAAGTTGAAGCATGAATAATACAAAAACTGTCTATGATATGGAATTCGAATTTCGTTTATTCATATTCTTTAGTTCTACGAATAAGTAAATTTTAAAACGAAATTACGTCAAATTGATTACAAAATCAGTTGAATTCCTAGCTAGTCCCCCTCACTTAGTACATTTGAACCCATAAATTTTGACATTTGAATGCATGTATGTACTAAGTGAGGCGGGGCTAGTATTCTAGTAGAGAAACAGGTACTTATGAAAAAAAATGTTATACAGTATAAATGTAAAAAAAAAAATGTATGTATGTATGTCGTATAAATTTATACAGCGTGTGGCAGGCCACACGCATTACAGGTAATAGGAGCTGCGTGTGGCCTGGTAGGGTGGGTACCCTACCAGGCCACACGCAGCTCCACGTCAGCCCAAGTCACAGTATTAGCACCGAAACCACTTCGGTGTTTCCGCTGCCTTGATGGCGGCCACATAGGAGCGCAGTGCCAGGCTGAAGTGGACTGCAGCGATCTTTGTTACCGCTGCGGTCAGTCTGGCCACACTCGACGCGGCTGCACTGCTGCGCCGCACTGCCCACTGTGCACGGCAACCGGTAAGCAAGCGATCACATGCAGCATGCACTGCTATCAACAGAAGGGGAGCAATCGTGCCGGCATTAGGAGCCAAGCAAGTTAGCCACAGTCGAGTGAAAACACGGTAGAGAAGGACTCTAGCACCTCTGTGGGCTAAGACGACTCTTCGTGTTATTCAGGCGAATGTGAACCATTGTAAAGCTGCTCAGGACATGCTACTACAACACGTGACATGCTACTCGGCGTAGCGATTGGGTAGCTGACCACAAGGGGCTGGTGACCATTGTCGTATCTGGCGGGCCCCAACTAGAGCTGAAGGCCAAGGTAGACGGATACGTAGTAGCTCAGTGTGGGGGCTGTTGCTGGTAGGGGTGTACTGCTCTCCCAGCCGAAATGCTGCCGGAAATCGAAGCCGATCTGGACAGACCAGGTGCCGTTCTGCAGCAGCTCGCTCTTCCTGCTTAAATCTGCGGAGACTTCAACGCGAAGTCGACAGCCTGGGGTTCCCCTACAACGGATGCAAGAGGCGAAATCGTTTTAGAGTGGGCAACAGCACTAGAACATGTGATTCTAAACTGCGGAATAGTAGCTACATGTGTGCGGCCGCAGGGTGAATCCCTCCGCAGCTGTGTGGTGTTGGGTGGCGACATAGTATCTAACCATACCGGAGCCCCGTACAGAGCCATGGACCGGATGACACCCATGTATAGTCGCCGACACAGCGCGGAGAGCCCTTCTTCCCTACATTCGGCAGAAGAGAGCTGAGGGCTTCCGCCGTGGCCAAAAGTTTAGGCACTAGGCGTTCGAAATGTGCCACAAAGCGCCACCGTCCGTCCAGAACCAGCCCTAGATATTTGAGGGTCTTTCCGATTTCTATTTGGACTCCTCCGACCGTGATGTGAGACCCTGCGGGCGGTGCTCGTCGAGGCCCGTGAAAACACACGGCCTTAGATTTTTCGAGTGCCACCTCCAGTCCTAGCTCTCGAATCCGCTGAACTACAGTTGCGACGCCCACAGTTGCACGAGTAGAAGCTTCCGTTAGATTGGGGCCGCGCGCTGTTACTAGTGTGTCATCTGCGTAGCACGTCAAGCTGACGCCACCTTCCAGCCGCCCGCGGAGGTACCAATCGTAGCCAATGTTCCACAGGAGTGGTCCTAGGACAGACCCCTGTGGAACACCGCAGGTAGCCCTTTGACGTAAGAGTGTGCCGTTCCGGTCAACGCACATGACCTCACGCTCAGCCAGATAGTCAGCAACGAGCTGCTGGAGGTAGCATGGAACACCGTGGTAGTGAAGGGCTTGCCTGTATGCAGGACCATGGTAGTGTATTGAATGCGTTGGCTAGGCCTTTAGACATCGGTCTAAAGACCTAGCCAAGAACTGAAGCAGAACTCCACCGCTCTCAACTGCTTTTCCAGCAAACTCCTTGACGCGCAAGATGGCATCTACTGTCCTACGCTCACGTCTGAACCCAAACTCTGTGTCGGAGAAGTCCAGCCCATTCTGCATAAGGTGTCGAACGAGGCGTACAGAAATAATTCGCTCAAAGAGCTTTCCTGCCTCGTCCAGTAACACTATAGGGCGGTAACCTGATGGAGAGTCTGGTGGCCTCCCTTCTTTCCTTAGGAGAACAAGTCTCCCACTCTTCCACAGATTCGGACACCGACCCCGCTCGCAGCAGGCACTGAAAAGTTTCCGCAGGCGTTCCCCAAGGGCTTCCTCGGATAGAACCCACACCTTTCCCGGCACTCCATCTGGCCCGGGGGCCTTATTTTTAACCCTAAGTCTAAGCATAGCTACGCCAAGCTCCCCTTCTGAGACCGGCTTTGGGGCCTCTGTTGAGGGTAAGGGGTGAGGTACCATCAATGGTGGGTTATGTTCCGGTCTGGCTGGGAAAAAAGCTCCCCCAATCCTGGCCAACAACGCTGGTTCGAGGCTTTCTGCGACTGGAGGCGCCCAAGATCGGACCTAGCTGTACGGTAGGGACGCCCCCAAGGATCCCTGTTGGGGGTCTTCAGGAGCTCCTGCCTAGCTTTCTTTTTGGTTTGGGCAATGGCTACTTTCAAGGCCTTTTTTGCCTGTCCGTACGCTTCGTAGAGTGGGATATCAAGAGCTATTAAGCGCTGCTGCCTACGGCGATGGCCTAAAACTTCACGATTCGCTGCGATGTATGCTCGCCGTAGCCGTGCAATCTCCTCTGATCACCAGTAGACGGCGCGTTTCGGTGGCATGGGCTTAGACCGGGGCATGGCCGCGTCACATATGTGAGACATGGCCTCCTTCCACCACTGAGCCTCTTCGTCTACATTGACTGAACCTGTAGGTATTGGCAGCCAGGCTTTAACTAAAGCAGCTTCTTCAACCATTTCTCTATCCAGGCATAAGAGTTGGGTTAGGCGTTCTCGGTGTGGCTGTGGAATGCGTTGTTGCAACATCAAATGTTATGTAGTGGTGGTCTGACATTGATTTTGTATCTGCACGTACCGCCCAGCCGCTAATGCGAACGGCGACAGCAGGGCTTGCGAACGATAGGTCAAAAATTGATTCATGATTCATTTCAATAAATAAATATGTGATTTTCGATAATTTTGTAAACAAAGTATTTTTTTGTATCATAGCGACTAAGCATATTCGTGCACTTTAAAGGGTTGCAATCATTAGATTGATTTTTGTAATAACTGCACTTACAACATTTGGATTGTCTGTAATATGTAAGATTACATGTCGTAAATGTACTTAATATTCCTGAGCGCTAACATTACCGCGTGAGGGAATGTATAAATCACTTATAGAGTTTTTGTACCAGATTAGTAAAAATAAAGGATTTTAATACTTTTGGTCATAACCGAATGTTACTTGATACAACAGTGACACTGGCTTTTTGATAGAAAGAGATGAAATATCGACACGTGGGTAAGTGCAAACGGTAGAGCACGTCAGTTAATACAGTTGTCAGTAAAAAAGTAAAAATCGCAATTTTTGTAATTAGTACATGTGTGCTTTAAGCCATCGATATGGGCGTTTTTGGCGAACGGAGAACCAGAACAGATGAATGTGTTTGTATAGCTATAGCTTTGCTTTAATTGCTCGTGTGGTTCGGTTGGCAGCATTGGTTTTGCCACTACTTGTATAGTAAACAATAAATTGAATGTGCAACTACCAGAGTACATAGTACGTTTGACACTGTTATTTATTCTGTGGTTAGACTTGCAACATTTAGACCCGCGTTAACCAATTTTTAAACAGCCGATAAACCTCAATTGGCGGCTAATTTCACAGATAGACAGTGCCATACATGTCAAATTATGCTAAACCAGCTGATTAAATATTAAACATGTGTTAGTGAACTTCAGGCTTAGCATCAAACGGTAGCTCAAATATACCATTGCATGTTTGCACTAGGAATTGATAAAAAGACTTCCCGCTCTTGTGGAAAAGCTCGTTAGTTCTAATTTTCTTAAAGTATCATTGTCCTTTGCTTATACCTACGAGTATTTCACCAAAACCACAGAATAATCCATACTAATATTATAAATGCGAAAGTGTGTCTGTCTGTCTGTTACCTCTTGACGCTTAAACCTCTGAATCGATTGAGATGAAATTTGGTATGGAGACAGTTAGAGACCCTGGAAAGTACATAGGCTACATTTTGTCGCGATATAAAAATATTGAGGGGGTGAAATGGGGGATGAAAGTATATATGGAAAATCCAACTCTTGCGGGCGAAGTCGCGGGCAACCACTAGTAATAGTATAACTGAAAGAGAATATTGCCTTACAAAAAGGTATCAACAATGCAATAAGCGGAATTATTAAAAGGATCCATTCCGCTGAACGTTTAATAAGATTCTTATATTGCGCAATAGTAAATAACACAAAATGCAATCTCGTAGACTTTGGATTTAATCTCCATTCTCTTCGGCACGTATTCATAAACCCATCTCGGTTTCAGTCCACGTTCGGTTTATTTATTTACTATTTAATCGCACAAACAAGGAAGTAATTCTGTAAATTATTATTGTTTTTAAGTGATAAGCATTCACTTTGCAATCTAAGTATTAGATATTTGTACTAAGTAGGTTTAACTAAGCATATCTAATTTGCAATACATAACAATGTATTAAACAGACGAGTTCATTAATATTTTCCAAGGCTTCGAATATAAAGGGTACATACATCTGAGTAGATTGTTATATGATAATGAATTTGCTCAGATATTTATGTACCCTTCCACGTTTAGATTTGAAACCGTGGAAATGCTTATAATTATATTAATGAATTGGATTAACGCTGATCCAGAGAAAAACTTTCGACCATTACTGCCTAACTAAAGATGGCGAACAGTACAGAACCCTTTAAAAATACAGATGCACATTGTAAATACGGGTCTAAAAAGTTCCTTACGTAATGCTTAGTCGAGGACGCATCAGGTAGAGAGTTCAGTGCAGGAATGAAGAAATTATGTAGATTTTATTACTGCACTCTTGGCTTACTACCCTGGGTGCTATGTTTTGTTGTGTCAGGCATTTTTAGGGTTCCGCATCAAAAACAGGTCAAGTGCGAGTCCAACTCGCGCAACGAGGTTTCGTACAAACAAAGGAATTTTCTGTACGGTATATCCAGAAAATTTCGGTCTACGGGAAGTACGCTATGTTATTGGAGTTCCTTTTTTAGAGGTACGGAACCCTAAAAAACGAAAACCTTTTTGGATCACTTTGGTATTCGTTTGTACGTTTGTCTGGCTGTCAAGATCCTTTGGGTAGAGTACTTCACATAGACCTAGAATGATAAATTTGGCAATAAGGACAGCGCTAGTGAAGGAAAAATCGTATATTTTTTGTTTTGACCAAGGTGTGGACCGACCGACAACAACTGATGTTGTTCCCTAATGCTCTGTTAAAAATTGTCTGAAAAATGTAGACATAATTTTTGTGTCATACCAAAAAAGGAATTAAATTATGTTAGTCCAATTCGGTTTTTTTTTTACGAAATAATCCTTTAGGTTTAGAACCCTTAGTGCGGAAGTCTCGCGCTTACCTGGTTATATATTCGGCAAACGGTGCGAAGTTTAAAATCTTGCGTGGTCGATAACCTATTTTTGCAAGGTGCGAATCCAGCAAAATATAGTAGGTAATAAGCGGATTTTTATTGAATGTACCTAAGAATACCTACATCAAGAAAACCGGACCAACGCGACTTTATAGATCAGTTTTCACTGCGGATGTACCTCTGCTACCTCTCTCTGATTTTGAGACCGCCTCTATTCCCCACGTAATATAAGATGTTTTCATAGTGTTCACACTACACTGTCACACGCGCAATAAAGAAAACTTCCGTAGGCTGTTATTAACTTTAATGAGGACCACTACAGAAAGTATTTATGCATAAGGAAAAACGAAACAATATCGCGAGCTAAGTCAGTACAGCGCCATCTATGATCATGCGTTGGTACTAAACTTTATAGGCGCGGTGATACATACAATCTTTAAAACGTTAATACTATTACAAATTGAACATTACCGCCAGCCAAGGACGAATTAGTCCTTCAAACTAGGATTCTATAGGGAGTAAACAAAGTTTTGTAATGAGACGTTTTAAGGTCGTATCTCCACATTTAACGGTCTCTGCTCGTACTAAACCATCATTACCAGGATGGACATTTATAACTCTACCTAATAACCATTTTGAAGGAGGTAGGCATTCATTTTTAATAATCACTAAATCATTAAGTTTAAGGAAATTTTGAGGGATAGTCCATTTGTATATGTTTTGAAGAGTGACCAGGTACTCCTGAGTCCACCTTTTCCAAAAAGATTGCAACATGTGTTCGATGTGTTGCCAACGATTAAGCCTGTTAACCGGGACATCGATCACATTTTCATGAGGAACTACTATCGGCGGTCCTAACATTAAGAAATGACCAGGGGTCAGGGCAGTATAATCATTTACTGAATCGCTTAATGCGGAAATGGGGCGAGAGTTTAAACAACATTCTATCTGTGTCAATAGGGTACTATATTCTTCGAATGTAAGTTTTGTATCTCCTATCACTCGGCGTATGTGATGTTTGGTAGATCGGACACCCCGCTCCCATAAACCTCCAAAGTGAGGCGACCCTGGAGGAATGAAATGCCATTCAGTACCATCACATGCTAGAAGCTCTCTTAACTCTACGGGGAGGGAAGCCTTGGATTTGTTTAGCATTTTAGCAAGCTCAAAATTAGCTCCAATGAAATTAGTACCACAATCAGAGTACAAGTGGGCGCAATGGCCTCGACGAGATGTAAACCTTTTAAAAGCGGCAATAAACGCATTTGTAGATAGCTCAGAGACAAGCTCTAAGTATATAGCTTTTGTAACTGTGCAAATAAATAAGGCAATATAAGCTTTGATGGAAGGGGAATTTCTAAGCTTGGAGGATTTCAATAAGCAAGGACCGGCAAAATCTATACCACTACTGGAAAAGGCTTAGATATAGTTACCCTGGCTGCTGGCAAGTTCCCAATCAATTGCGTAGCAAATCTTGGAGAGTATCTTATACATGCAATACATTTTCTAACATGGAACTTTACCAAAGACTTAACATTTGTTATCCAATAATTAGTGCGAATCACATTTAGCATGAGCAAGGGACCTCAATGCAACGTCCTTTTATGTGTTTCATTCACTATTAATTTTGCTAATTGAGACTTTCCTGAAATAATGACTGGATTTTTAGTATCTCGAGGCAAGTGTGCATTTTTTAGTCTACCACCAACTCTTAACAAATCATTTTCATCAAGGAACGGATGCAGAAAATAAAGAGGACTTTTCCTGGAAACAACTTGTCCCTGTAGCAAAGCACTTATTTCATTTGAAAAATAACAATTTTGTGAGATCTTAACACAACAGTTCATTGCAAGCCTCAATTCATTAGAAGTTAGGTATTGTGGGATATCATTTAATATATTAAAACTTTGACCAGTTAACTTCGCCTGAATTTTAGCTTTACAATTGTAAACAAATCGTAAACAATAAGCAATAACTCTTTTCAATTTCATCAAGCTAGAATAATTTTGTATAAGAAATTCATTGGGCAGTTCATCAATATTAACCGTATATGTAGACATTTTAAATTCCAAATCAGTTTCATGCAATTCATTATTTACAACAATTTCATTAACAGAATGTAACCAACTAGGCCCATTCCACCATAGTTCATGCTCGGCCAGTAGTGAAGGAGATATCCCTCTTGAGGCACAATCTGCTGGATTGCTCATAGAATTTACGTGATGCCACTGAGTCGGCAGAGTAACATTTAATATCTCTGCAACGCGATTACCTACAAACGTCTTCCAAGAGTTGGGATGTTTCTGCAACCACGCCAGAACTATGGTAGAATCAGTCCACCCATATACATTCTTATTGGATACATTTAAACAAGTCTTAATTTTATCCATTAGTTGAGCTGTTAGCACAGCTCCACACAACTCTAAACGAGGTATCGAAACCTGCTTAATTGGTGCTACCTTGGTTTTGGCTGCCAATATTTTAACTGCAACACCAGACCGATTGACTACGCGAATATAGACAACACCAGCATACGCTGCGTTGGAAGCATCACTGAAACCATGTATTTCAACCCTTAAATTGGATTCAGAGGTTCCTATCCAACGGGGTAAATGAATAACTTTCATATGGTTTACTTGATTTTTAAATAACGACCATTCCGTCCGAAAATCAACGGGAAGTTCGTCGTCCCAGCCAATTCCAAGGAGCCACAACCGTTGCAAGAATATCTTAGCAACTACAACCACCGGAGACAGCCAACCCAAAGGGTCATAGATTTTCGCAATATCTGAAAGTTCAATACGCTTAGTTAATTTTTTGTGTGAATCTTGAGAGAAATTAATATCTAATTCAAAGCTGTCTTCCTTTGGATTCTATTGAACTCCTAAAGCTTTAACTGAATTTTCCATTTTAATATCAAATGACTCTTGGGGTAGGCTGTTGCCTTTAGGCAAACTTTTTAATACATCAATAGAATTTGTACCCCATTTATGTAACACGAAACCCCCCCGTTCTAATAAACCGATTAACTCTTTACATAACTCAATAGAGTCAATTTCCGAATCACATCCTGACAACAAATCGTCCACATAAAAATCACTTTCTAAGACACTCGCGGCGATAGGATACTTATTGCGTTCATCACTAGCCAACCGCTTCAACACTTTGATTGCGAGATACGGGGCACACGAGGTACCATACGTTACAGTACACAACCGATATTCACTGATAGGATCTGCAAAGCTCTTTCTCCAGACGATTCTTTGGTAATCCTGATCTTCAGGTCTCACTAATATTTGTCGGTACATACGCTGTATGTCAGCTACTAGACATACTCTATGTCTACGCCAGCGCAAGAAGATGTCACGTATATCATGTTGAAGCGATGGACCAATCAATAACTTCTCATTAAGTGAGGTGCCTGTACTCGTCTCGGCAGAACCATCAAACACGATACGGAGTTTTGTTGTGGTACTCTCTTCTCGCATGACTCCGTGGTGCTGAAGGTAACAGACGTCAGATTTATTTAAATCTACCACGGGTACCTTCTCCATATGTTGTAGATTCTCGTACTCTTCCATAAATCCTTTATAACGTTGCTGAAATACTTCATCGCGTTGGAAACGGCGTTCCATGTGCAGCAAACGTTTTACAGCAAGGCTCTTCGACTCTCCGAGCGGTGTTTCGTTATCAGTAGAAAATGGTAGAGCCACAATATAGCGCCCGGAGTCAGTGCGAGAATGTGTTTGTTCAAATATTTTCTCGCATTGCGTTTCACTTGCTGTCTGTGTACGAGAGTTTGTGTGTAGCTCCTCTGATTCCCAGAATCGCTGTAATATATCGTCGGTCTGAAGTTGGCTGTGCATTACACAAACTTCATTCATTTCAGTGCGAGATCCATTAACTTTACCTGAAATGAGCCAACCCAGAAGCGAATTCTGTGCTAAAACTGAGCCATATCTAGTAACACCATCCATCAGTATTTGTGCGTAAACTTCAGCTCCCAAAAGGAGGTCTATTCCACTAGGCTGGTAGAATGTGGGATAGGCTAACATCAATTTTTTAATCTCAGCGGCACAAGTTACGTTTGCCTCTTTCCTAGGTAAAATCGAAGATAGGGTTCTCAAAACGTGAGCTTTTACTTCGACAACTGGTTTATCATCATGCATACTAAGTAAATTGAACCCTACGACTTCCTTGGACACTGTGCTGATCTTCGAATCAACACCTGTAACTCTGCTGTAGACTTGTTCCCTGCGTAGCCCTAAACGTTGAGCAGCTGATGTTGTGATAAATGAAGCTTGCGACCCTTGGTCGATCAGCGCTCTCAGGGTATGTCGATTTCCGTCCTTGCCTCGAATTCGTACCATTGCCGTAGCTAGTAAGACTTGCGTTCCAGTTATATCAGCCTTGTGTACTGCTAATTGGGTTGTATCATCGTCTCCAAACTCTTCTTCATCTTCGTCGACATGAGTAGCATGCGACTGTTGAGCTTCGGTAGTATTTAGATGTAGGAGTGAGTGGTGACGTCGCTTGCAAATTTTACACGAAGTAGTTTGCCTACAAAACTGGTGAACTCCTTACAACTGTGTATGTAGTGATCTCCGTTACAAAGTGTACATACTGCTTCAGTGCTAGCCTGAACGCTTTTAACTGTGGAGTGCGGTTCGTTATTTCTTTTGGGTTAGTAACTTGTAACGACTCAAGGGTTCTAAATCGCATGTCCATGAAGTCCAGCAGCTCCTTTGTAGTAGGAAGGTCACGTGATCCTCCAAGTTTTTGCTCCCAAAGTCGATGGCTCTCAGTGTCGAATTTAGCGACAATAATGTGTGTTATAAGGGGGTCCCAGTTTGCAATCGATACGCCCACATTATTTAATGCATGCAGCGATTCATTTGTAGTGTCTAATAATGAGCGTATCCCCTTGGCGGATTCTGACGGAAGTTTCTTTTGACCAATCAATCGTGTAATGTGTGAGTGTACTATAAGCCTCTTATTATTGTATCTAGCTTCTAATACTTCTAATGCCTTTGTATAATTTGCTTCAGTCAAAGGAAATTGTCTCAACAATAACTCAGCTTCACCCTTGAGATTACTTTTAAGATAGTGATATTTTTGAATGTTGCTTAGTTCTGAATTATCGTGAATCAGTGATTTATATAGATCAAAGAAACTAGTCCACTCGTTGTAATTTCCTGAGAACGATGGAATTTCTATTGCTGGCAACTTTGTTCTCAAAGGGTTTTTTGCTGGGGCAGTAACTACTGTCTCGTGTTCACAACTTTTTGTAATGGTGTTGGATCTAGGAACCAATTCTTCTAAATGTTCCTTTATAAGTGTTTTAAATTCTAAGTATTCGTCTTCGCAATTATAGTAAAAATCTTCTTTAAAATATTGCAAATCTTTCTTTTCGTCTGATGAGATTGTTTCTAGTATTAAAGAATGATTACTTTTAAATGATGCAAATTGGACTCTAGTAACTCCAATCTTGTTTCGATTTAAGATTTAGTAATTCTGCTTATCGATTTCTTGTAATTACTTAATCTTCTTGTTATTTTTTGAGATAAGTCCCCTTGTGCAATTAATAACTTTTGAATACCCATTATGATACTTCAATGATCACTAAACAAATAACTGCAAACTGCCTCTGATAATTTTCAAATGTTCAAAACGTACCTAGTTAATTTGAATGTCAAAAAATCACAAGCTAAAATATTGCAAGTCCACAAATTTCAGAATTTGCACTAAGTCCTTAGTCCATACAAAATTCACAAAAATTTTTCCAAGTCTCAAATTTTCTTGAAATCACGCTAAGTCTTTTTTTCATATAAAATTTACTCAAATTATTCTGTCTTTTTAAACCACTACATTTGCACTGAGTCCAATCTTCATACTAATTTTCTCGACAAAACGGCAAAGTCTTTTTACTTACAGTTTATGAGTATCAAACCAAATCCGTAAAAAACACTTCAATCCCATAGGTGGCACTGCGATCCGTATCACTTATCACTTCACTACGTTCAATCCGGCTCTTAAGGCCCAAAATGTTCACACTACACTGTCACACGCGCAATAAAGAAAACTTCCGTAGGCTGTAATTAACTTTAATGAGAACCACTACAGAAAGTATTTATGCATAAGGAAAAACGAAACAATATCGCAAGCTAAGTCAGTACAGCGCCATCTATGATCATGCGTTGGTACTAAACTTTATAGGCGCGGTGATACATTCAATCTTTAAAGGTTAATACTATTACAAATTGAACACATAGTTCAAATGGATAACCTGATGTGCTGCCGCGGTACATCAGCCTATTTTTGTTGCAAAATCGCCTCAATTTCAACTGCACAAGATGAAGCAGGGTTTACCTTCATGAATGAGGTGCTGTTGTCCGTACGATGAATTAACTTAAGATAGGTTATTGATGTAAATTGATTTTTCTTTACCGACTTGCGGTATCTTGACAAACCCAAAATGGCGAAAACCGATAAATCTTCAACACAAGACGAATACCCGCTTTGAAACTGCCATGGAACATTTTAAATTGATTACAAATAGGGTTGTCACTTCTAAGTATTTGAATAACTTTTAATTTTTATCCCAGTATTTAATCATTTTATTGAGAAGATAAATCTTAATGTAATTGTGTACTTAGGTATAATAATGCTATGACGTAAAATTTACTTATTTATACACAAACCATGTCACTTGTTCCTTGGCGGATGAGTCGGGCTCTTGTGTGGGACGCTACCTGTGTCGACACACTTGCAGCCTCTCATCTGCCCGGGACAAGCCGTGGTGCTGGTTTGGCTGCGACAAGTGCCGAAAACTTTAAAAAGAACAAGTACAGGCAGATCGACTCCCGGTACCACTTTGTACCGTTTGGAGTCGAAACACTGGGTTCGAGGGGTCCCAACGCTATCTCTTTTTTCAAAGAGATTTCCAAGAGGCTAGTTGACATCAGTGGTGACCTAAGAGCTGGCAGCTACCTTGCTCAGCGTATAAGCATCGCTATCCAGCGCGGTAATGCTGCCAGCATCCTAGGAACCTTACCACAAGGACCCTTTTTATAATTTTTGTTTTTGTGTTGTATTAAGTAATTAATCTTAATTTTTATTAATAAGTTGTATATATAGTTAATTACCTAAATTATTATATAAACCAGTTTATCATTATGTTGCTAAACCGTTCACCCTATGAATAATTATAACGTGTTGTAAACTATCGCATTTCGCATGATTTGTATATTGTCAAACGGTTACCTAAATTTTAAATTTTAGGTGCAATTGCTTAGGTGGCATTTTCTTCTTGAAGTTGTTAACCCTGAAATATATATTAAACTGCCCCGGAGCATCTAAAGATGCTACAAAGACTCTCGCTTTGCCAGTTTCTTGTTCTTACGTAACTAATTTAAAAGCCAACATTTTGTGAGTCAATTGTTTTCTGAAATATTTTTTATTATGATTACTTTAACAGTTTTTTTGAACAGTTTATTTTCCTCTTTTTCTTGAGCATAAATCTGCCTGCAAGGCATATGCTTCTTAAACTTTCATCATGCCTTTCTTACCTGTGCTTCTGGATTATAAGAGTTACCTCAATCAATCCCTTGGCTTGTTCCCCATTTTGGGGTCAGCCCTCCTGATACTTTTACGCCATTCTAAGCGATTTTGTGTCATTTCTGGTGTTAGACCCATTGTCAGTAGGTCTTTCTTGACTGCCTCGTTGGTCTAGTGGTCAGCACGCTGGGTGCTATCCACGAGGTCTCGGATTCGAATCCCGGGTCGGGCCGAGAGTGTTTGGGTTTTTCTGTCTTGAAATTACTCAGACATAGCTCCGGAGTCAGGAAGTTGGTGGTGTTAACACCCCCGTGCCTCGGAAAGCACGTTAAGCCGTTGGTCCTGCGCCTGATCTCTCTACGGTCATGTCGGTCTGCCGTCTCACCGAATAATGAGAGTGAAGGAACAGAGAGTGCACCTGTGTATTGCGCACACACTTGTGCACTATAAAATGTCCCGCGCAGTTGGCTAATCTCTGTTGAGATAGGCCGCCGTAGTCGAAATCGGCTAGGAGGACATCATCATCATCATCAGGTCATTCTGGATGGTTCGGCTCCAGGAAGTCGGTGGGCGACCTCTTCCTCTTTTGTCCTCTTTTATGGCTAATATAAGAAGCGTCGGGTCATGTGGTCTGCGTTTCTGCGCATTACGTGTCTATACCAGCGCAGTCGGATTTCCTGCATCTTATTGTGTATTTTAGTTACTTTAAAGCTTCCTCGGATTGGCCTATTGGGAATTTTATCCAGTCTCGTGACCCCGGCCGCCCATCACAGCATCTTCATCTCAGTGACATGCATTTTTTGCTATTCGCATTTTCTGATAGCACTCGGATCCATACAGCATTGTGGTTTATATACGGTGTTTTTAGTTCTGATAGGCAATTTTGTGTCACAGAGGACTCCTCATACTCCGAGGAGGATTATAATAGTTACCTACTTACTTTATTTCGATTGTGTACGATCTTACAAGTAGGTACTTAGGTTAGCAATGAACATACAGTTTAAGTGCGTCTACAAATACTTACACACATGTGCCCTTAAGGATCACGAAAGTAATAAAACCAGTGATCCGTCTAGTAACATCAAATCGCTGTCATATAAAATTATCGTATACCAAACCTAATACCAGCGTGGCACGTTATGAAAATGTTTAATTCATGTATTCACCCAAGTTCACGAAGCAACTAAGTACAGTATATTCTGCGAAATATCATGTCATGTGTATGGAAATACTCTGTTTACATGCGATTTGAGAGGTTTAGTGGTTACTAAGCGGTTCATGCAAAAAACGATTTGAATATGAAATTAATTGCATAATCTTGATAAATATTTTTATTTTATTAATTATGTTGTTTTTTTTGATAAATGATTTTTATTTATTACTAGCGTGACTTTATATTTTATTTATATCTCTGTCTGTGATGCTTCGTTTTGAAACGACAGATTTTTATTGATTTTCTTACTATGCTTACTATGGGTAGTTCGTGGGATTTTTCATCATTTATTATGAAGTTTTGTTTTGTTTTTAAAAAGACGTTATAGTTTTCCATCAGTCGTGCCAAAAAGTACTCCAATATTTTTTTCTAAGCGCCTTTCTTTATTTCTTTTAAGCACTACCTACCAAAATGCACAAAGACTGGAAACTCATTAAAATACCCAAGGAGCCTTTTTGCTGTCACGTTCCTAAATAAGAACAAATACTTTGGGAGTTCCCGCTCTTTTCGGCGCCATTTTGTTTTAATGAAACGCAAACATGGTTTTCGTCGAGTGATGCCCTCCATTTTGGTTTCACTGCTTTCTAACAGCTGCTACGAGTATATACATTTTAGTGATTAATTAAGATTTTTGCTATTGAATTTAAATCACTAAAAAAAGTACTAATAGACTACAGGCGCATGTCCAAAATGGATGGGTCATATGAACCACCAGGTGACGTATATAGGACGATTTACGAGCATAAAATAAAAAGATTCAGCACTATGCTGTCACTTGTAAGCTGTCCAACTGAGTGCTGGTGAGGATTCAAAAGTGCAGGAGAAGAGAAAGTACATTTTACAAAGGTCATATATTTTTGCACGGCATTTTTACCATCGTCGATAGATCCATAGAAATAAGAAAGCGCGTAGTGCCGTAAAAATAGTGCGCCACAAAGTCGGTAAATTTTGATTTTCTCAAAAAAAAATTACCGACATGGGCCTGAGTCTATAACATTTTTTCGATTTAAAGAAACTTAAAAAAATAAAGGGTTATTAGGACTGTAAAAAAAACAAGGTAAAATAAAGTGAACAAGTTAAATAAATTGAATCTACTTAATTCACAAAATAAAACTGCACCATTTGTAGCAAAGACGATTTCCGCGTCGCGTCGACACAAATTGCATTACAACTGTTGTTCAAGGTTAGCGTTATACTGTTACTTTATTTATATTTTATTTTGTGATACTATCACATTAAACTTGACATTGTTCATTTTATTTGCTCACTAATTAACGAGCTTTAGCACCATAGACGTATTATCTACTGTGAGGGAGCTCAGTTAAAACACATTTTAATTAATAATTCCAAATAAATCACATTAATTCACAAGAAGTATGACGCCGCGTACAGAGAGAATCGCGCGAGTGAGAGGGAAGATACATGTCAAACATTTGGCGGGAACGCGCGCGCACAGCAGCAATGGATTGCGTTCGGAAATCCCTTACACTACCTAAAGCACTTATTTTACCATCCTATTTGTGGCATCCTAACTAGAAAGGTAGCTTACTACCTAGGATCTTAACTAGGAATGTAGCTTCCTACTTAGAATCCGAACTAGAAACGTAGCTTCAGATAGGATGGTGTGCAGTTTAACTTTACCTTAGAAAAGATTACCTTTATTAAACTGCACGTACCATTTATATACTTAAGTAAACGTAGCTCCGAAAACTTCGTTTCCAGCAGTTTAGTAGAGCTTAAAGTTACAAATAGCTTTTGTAAGTTACATAGACAACGCTTAGATATTTTTTGCCTAGTCTTTTTGAGCATCTGGTGGTGGCTGGATGAAAATATTGCGAAATACCCGTACGCTACTATCAGCATTGATTACGTACCTAGTTTGTATGTTAGATGTCAACGGTAGAGATCCGTTGGTGAGCTATCGCTATCGTCAAGAAATTAGGAATAGTGCATCAAAAAGTTGTACCTACTTACGGACTATTTACTCTATTATTTATTTCTTAAGACAATACTACATTAAAAAATAATTCAAGTTCAAAAAAAAACTAAACTAAAATACAGTTATATACACACATAAACTTAAAAATAAAAAACTTAAAACTAAACTATTTACATGCCAGTAAGTCAGGTATTATTATTCTATTATTATTCTACTTTGTCTCCTGAAAAGTAATCTGGTTTTTACGGCGACTCTATTAGTTCTGTACAATTTAAAAATTGATTATCAGTAGCTGATTATGAACTTAAGATGCAAAGGCGCGGGCTGTTTCAAAGGTAAAACAGTTTTACCAAACATTATTTATAACACCATCCGAACAACTTGGAACCATAAAACTTGTGTCGGTAGAACTAGTCGGCCGCAGAAGCTGTACTCTGTAAGTTGTTTATATTTTTGTCTATACTGTATGTTAGGGGTCGGACGGATATATACCCGCGTTCTGTACCCATACAAAGAGGGGGCCGCAACACTTACATCTCTGACATTTTTGGCTTACTCAAGACTCCTTATTTTAAGATTACCATAAGCCACATATTTTCTTAAATTAAAAAAAATAAGCTCTTAAAGTCAAAGGTGTTAGGGGCGCGACCAAAAGCGTAAAAACGTACCTACGCGCGGCGACCCCTTGGTAAGGGACTAAACAAGTTGGGTGTCGCTAGCCGGCAGCGACACGCTCCCGCGTTTTATATACCGGCGGTGCGCGACACTAAGTTGCTGGTTGGACTAGCGTGAATAAAGTCCTAGAAAGCTGCGCTAGATGGCGTAAGTAGCTACTTGTAGCAGTCAACCCTATCGCGTTGCGTGATAGTACGTCACTGAATAAGTTTAGTGTATTATGAATCATATTCCAAAGTTATAAGAATGAAATTATCTTGCAATGTATTTCTGTAGGTGTCTACACGAAAATGTGCTTGAGTCAGAGGCGAACTGAATTACACCATATCGTTAACAACATTGAGTAGATATTTCTTTGAATTTCATTGCAAAGTCATACTTCTGTACGGAGTACTAGTACTTATTCTGTGGCGCGACGTGACTCTGATCTTAATACACTGCAATGTGTTTTAGTGGGTGGGTGGGTAGCTGGGTTGTGTGCTTGAGCACAGAATAAGTTTTTTTTTCATTTATTTAGCATTTAAAAAACTTAAACTAATGTAACATTTGCATAGACATTGACAAAAACCACTGAGGTTTGCAATGCCGCATCAGTCTTACACCTCTAAAAATATTTAATACATTATATAGCTAACACAAATTGATATTATTCATTAAATAGCTAATGTAGCTTCTTTAATTAGCTTTAGGTAACTCTCATTAAAATTAATAACAGAAATATTGCAGGTGCATTCTGTTATATTAAGTAAAACGATTTAAGTTTCGTTTTGATATTCTTTTTTGTTAAGTTTTGTTTGTAATCGGGGGTATCTCGTTTATAAAGCGCGGTACCAGGTACCGTTACCATGGGTTTACGGTGGTTTTACTCGCTAGCGACGATATAAAAAAAGTGTATGGATAATTTTAGTTCTCCAAGTAACCGCTAGAGGCGCTGTGCAATTTTCCATACACTTTTTTTACGTCGTCGCTAGCGAGTAAAACTGCCGTAAACTCATGGTAACGGTACAGATAACGCGTGGTTGGTTCCCCGTACATGTTGTTTGCTCGTGACGTACTAGTGCTTGAGCGAGCAGGACGGCACAAGTCGAAAATCAGACATCGTCTTGCGGAGTAGGGACCAAAACTAGTTGGGAGCTGTTAACGCGGCTATCGAATTCTGGTACACCAAACTTTGAAATGGAATGGCACAGGTACTAAATTAAGTTCTACTGAGGCAACAGTTTCGCATCTTGAACCGTTGGTAACTTTATTTATTTATTTGGAATGGGTTTGCTCTTATGAGTGCCCCCTGTGGGCCTACTTGCATAAATAAATGACTTTCTTGACTTAAGACTAAACCAGACGTAGCGTAGACAGAGTCGACGGTGGAGCGAGCTCGCCCAGAAGGTTCTGGCACTCCCACTCACCGACGGAACACATCAAGCTGCTTGGCGACGTGTTCCGGTGGGAGGGTGGTAGCTACCAAGCGGCACCTAAAGTAGACTGCCACCGCTGCACCACTGTTAGGAGGATTGTTCAGCCTCCATCACAAACTGTTTGTGATGTCCTTCGTTGCCCAGGGTGGACCACTAGGTGGTATCCTTCACCACCCCAACTTTTATAATTTTAAGAAATATTGTTCAGTAGTTAAAAATCTTCCTACACAACATTTTGACTTTGATTTTACCTTTTTATTGCCGATCTCCGAGTTGAGTGGCGTGCACGCCGGTTTTCATGGTTTCGCCATCTCTGAGGGCCGGGTTCGATTCCTGTTCGGGTTAATTTAGAAAACCATGTTCCTATATTGTTTCAAGTCAGCGTGTTGTGGTACAATAGTTGTTTCTGATTTTCATCAGGCCCACTTGCACCAGTACAGATTAGTTAATTTAGATTTTTGCGAGGCCTGTGATCTGAGTTGTAAAACCACTTGCGCAAGTGAGGATTAGCTAATCCGGACCTGCGAAAGTGAACCTTAGTGCTTTAGCAACTTATGTGACGTTGTTGAATATTAAACGCGATATTAAAACATTAACTTTGTTTTCAGTGACTGTTTAAATCTGATGAGCAAGCAACCTTGCCCCAAAAGCAAGCTTGCACAAAATGAAATAGCATAAAACAGCACTATTTTATATTGACTGCAAAATATTAAACGAGCACATTCGGGCACAAAAGTGTTATTAAAATAATATGCACAAATAATTAAGAAAAGCATCATAGCTATGTTATATTTCACCACTTTTAAAGGTATCTTTTTATTTAACGGAAATAATGTAGTTGACTACAAATATGACGAGACCTATTTGACCCTAGGCTTTTTTAAGAAATTTTCTTCGGGGCTATCTTGCTCTTATAAAGGTCTGTGAGTCGTAATATTTTATAATGATGTTGGATAATCCTGAATGATTAACATTTGAGTGAAATTTGAGTGGGACTGTACGTAGAGATGGCGGGTATTTCGCGAAACGCCGCTTGTCCGGTGAATTTGAGCGTTGCGCTGGCAACATCTGCTTAATCGGTTCATTAAACTGTTCTTGTTTTTAAGTGACACAAAAAAAATTATAAAAAAAACAATATACTGTGATTAGTATTCAGATATGTTGTTAAAAGCCACGACACGGTTGGAGATGAAACTGAGTAGGTTTTGGTTGTACGCTATTCACATTTATACATACTTTATTAAACACTAAGCTATGTTACAAAGTTATATTATTCTAGGAGGAACTTTTATTAGTAGACATAAGAATCAACTACAAAATCCTAAAAAATAACTCTCCAACACTCCCATACATTTAGTATGAGGTTAATAAAAAGGTTTTCTCGGTCTTAGTTGGGTACCGCATATTTTTGTACAAAAACGCATTTTTAAGGACTTTGAAGTATCCATTCTAATTAAAGTGTTTGTAAATTCGCTTTGGAATGCGCTCCAAGAATATTTGAACTTCGTAACGTAACACATTGAATATTTGATTACATATGGCCAGAGGGGAAGAAGCAATCATAGCTTTCCTAAAGGCTCTAGTGCTTTGAAAGCAAAAAAAAACTTCTCCGTAGGCCCGCTTATTGTTACGCATGGTGTGGTCTTCTAACTAAAATATACTCTATAGAGGATAGAGGCGTAGAGAAAAACAGGTTTATAAAAAAAACACGGCTAGTCCGTCTCCGTATAGTTGTATTCACATAGGGCTAAGTGTGTCTTTCACCCTTTGTCTGACGTGAAGGTGATTCCACATGGCAGGACCCGTCTTAACTTCGAGGAAGTAAGTCGTACTTACGTTATCAAAGGCAAAACGATTTGCTTGAGTTTCCCACGCTTGGATCTCGACTTGACTCCTATTGTATTGTTGTTATTGAATTTGACGCAATTTGACTCGGTAAAGAATATACCTACGCTACAATTGCCAAAAGTAAGAGAATGAAAGTAATATCTACTATCTGTAGTCTGTATACTCTGGTATTATTACTTTAATTTTAAAATACTAATATTATTATCAAACATGAAGCAGCAACATTTGTGTGCGGCTGTTTACAGGGTGGCCCGAAAGGTGACACTAACGAATTTTTTTTGGATTCTAGGTGTACCCGAAAATACCCCATGTATGTTCCGCGATTTTTGTAGTTTTCGAGCTATAATTTTTTTAAATTAAATTTGGGAATTTTTGACTGGACCCACATAATTGTTTTTTTTTCGGAAAGTATGCACCTTTTTTAATATTTCTTTTTGTAGTATAGACCTCATGACTTGTACTTTCACCTATAAAATACCCAGCTTCCTGCCATTAATGTAAGGTACAAAAATATTGACCGAAAGTAAAAAAAAATGGTGAAAGCAAGTCACAGTTAAATTTTCAACTTTGAATTAAAAATTAAAAAAAATAGTTCCATGACTTTTAGGTTATTTTAAAAACTGCTCAAGACCCTAAGTTTTAATTATAATCCAAAAAACGTGGTGCTCAATAGGCCTTTTTTAGCCGAAACTTGCCTTCAAATGTACAAAGGTGAATTTTCTTAGCTTTTTATTAGATATCTTATCGTTCATAAGATTATTTTTATCAAAATTAACATTACAATGATACCGTTTATTGAATAAAGAATTAAAAATAACTTTTACAAGCATGTGTTTACAGAGTGGTAACATCGATATTTTTGTTATTTTGGTTTTTTCAAGGATCATTATTCATAATAAATAAAACAATAACTACAAATTTAACAAATTTTATTTTATAATAAGTTTTCAAAATGTCTCCCTCCCTCTTCAATGCATAAATGGCAACGCCTTAAAAAGTTTTCAAAAAAGATTTAGTGTGAATTTGTGGTCGGGAATTGTCAATGGGAAATTTATAGGATCTATTGAATTGCCCGCTAGGTTAAACGCCACCAGAATTGGCGCCCAAAAGGGCGCGTTGCACCTCTTGACCCACCCACCACCTCTGAGGGTCCGCTTTTGACCGATCCAGCATATGTCTAATCAGGTAATTACGGTGGAGCCACTGCCTTTTGACCAGGGGACCATAACAGGGGAACCTGACCAGCTAGGACCACGGTTTTAAACATCCAGTCGCCAGAAAGTGCAAGTTCATGATCCCTTACCGTTAAGAGCATCGGCTAGTGAAACAACTAATGAACTCAGAAAAAGTAGTTGTTACATGACGGCACGTGGGATCGAACCCGCTACCTCCCGCATGAGAGGCAAGGCAACCTGCTATCCACTTCGAACTTTGCAAATATAGCCAAAAAGATGAATTTTATTCGAGCGCACACTCGATTTGTGAAACCAGGTAAGCCGGGACTCTGAGGTAAACGGTTCCATTGTATTCTCCCCACATACGAGGAAATGGGTTTATTTTTGAAACGTTGCTTCTTGCTTGTGCATTGGGACAAAATATTGCGAGGGTATATTGCGAAATAAAATAAAGAACCTTAAAAAAACTACCATTGAACGACTTTAACAAGTACTTATCCTAAATTCATATTAAACGAATACAAGATTGATTAGTTACTCAAGAAATGGGGGACCGAATTTCAATATCTTGGATTTGTTAAAGACAAATCCATGGTTTTTATTGATATTTCTATAGTAAGTGATTCTGCTATTCAAGAAGCAGTTGAATAGCAGAATCACTTACTATAGAAATATCAATAAAATATATTCTAAGTGTGTGTGTGTCTGAGAAATTGGCGGTAACAGTCTGTATAGTAAATCTGGTATTTGGGCAGATTAAGGTATCGGTAGTAGTTATGTGTCACTAATTCTGAAATAAATGCATAAAATAAATTATCTTTTAACAAAAACTCCTCGTGTAAAAAAAATTTTGCCAGAAAAACACACGACCCGTGCAAAAATCTGTTGAAAAAAACCCTGAAGAGGCTCAAAGACTTTACCTTCCTGGTAACGTATAGCCGTGTTTAGCCATACAAATCGGTCCACCTTCGGCTGAGTCAACAAGGCCCAATTATGTGGGATTGCTTATATTAATTGTTTAGGTACACGTCAAATGTTCGTAAGATCAATTAGGCCTGGGCCGGGACCAAGTGAGGTGTATACAGAAGTCTCGTTACCAAGTGCTATTAATTTACAAGTTATCATCTGAACTCTAAAAACTCTGAAAAATAAATAAATAAGCCTTTATTCTCGCAGTGCTGCAACTACTATACAAAATTATATCATATTTTCTTTTTTCCCTATTTTTCCTATCTGAACAGGTACATACTACAAACACTTTTTACGTATTGATTAATGCACAAAAAGTTACATGGAAAGGAATTTCCTGTGTAAGACCTAACTTTTTTTTGGGTACATTTTAAGGTTTAATATTATAATTTATACTCAGTATAATTATTTTTATAACTAAAGTAATTATGTTGCAAGCTTTTACGAAATTTAATTCAATTTTATACTCAGTAATTATTATTTATTTTTCACCGCTACTACTGAATATTATCCTTTATCCAATATGGATAGGTTATCATTATTAATTCGGTGATCGAGCTTATTTCAATAGGTAAAATCTTAAAATAATATTAGTATACTTACATACAGGTGGTGCTTGTGGCGCAGTGGCGGCAGCGCTTTGGTAGTGATACCAAAAGTTAAGCAACCCACGGCGCGGTCGTGATTGGATGGGTGACCATTCCGACCATTTAAGTGACGTCCATGACAAGCATCTCCGTGCTTCGGAAGGCACGTTAAGCAGTTGGTCCCGGCTAATATCTGTGGTATTAGTCGTTAAGCCTAGTCAGAGGCCCTAGGGCGGCTTGATAACTTCTGACAGTAAGGTTTGTCACTTGCCTTACATACACCCCTCCACCAATCCGCACTGAGCCCGCGTGGTGAAGTATGGCTCGTTCCTCCTCATAGTTGAGGTGAGGCCTTTTCCCAGCAGTGGGATCTAATAGGCTGACTTATTACTTACATACATATCCAGAAAGAATACCATGTTGTAAAGATAATCTAATATTTATTGTATAGTACATACTTAATCTCTTTTTTGAAGTGACTTTGCATTTTTGTGTTTAATAAATTATAGTTAGGTACTTAGTTAATTAAAATTGAAAGAATTAAAAAAAGAAAGAAAATACATTTATTAACAAATGGACATCACTTTACACACGAAAATAACTATACATGAAAGGCCCGAATATCAGACAAAGTACATAATAAAATTACAATTTAGGCAACACCAATCGAACTGTGCAGTTGAGCGCCTGTGATGTCCACATTAAAAGGACCCCACTCAGCTTAGGTCATGACCCGCTAGGTACCACGATGCTGGTTTTCAGTGGCACCAAGCCGAGCCGATAAATTGTAAAGAGACTTGTTAAATATTGACTTTACCTACTGAACTCAAGTATTTTGTGAAGGAGGCTTTCGCTCGCAGCTCGAATCCTGTTTGATAACTGGAGCTGCGATATTTCTTGTCAAAATAGACGCGTATATTTCGCCCCTGTTTACTTAAGCAGAATTTGGAACCAGCTCAACTTATTGGTTTAGAAGTCGTAGGAAATGTAAAGGTAGGTGGTCTTTGGGCTCTAAAGTAACTATTTAGGTATTTTTTCTCATAAATGGATGCATTTGACCGAGACCGTATGTGTAGTGGTTACCGCTCTTGACAACAAAACCAGAGGTTGCGGGAATAAACTAGCGATGGGCGATTATTTCTAAATTAATCAAATTATTCGAATGGGCTCTGTAGTCGAATGTATTCGATAAGCAACCGAACTCATTCGATTATCCTTCGATTATGCGGCGAGCAATACCGGAGCGTGCGGTGCGCAGGCCGTACTACTAACGAATGAATTGTCATTCGTCGCGTCGATTAATCATGCGTTCGCTGCCTGTCCTGTGCGCACAGTCGCGGCAATTCAATCGAATGCATCGAAGGGCCGAGTATAGATTATCATTCGACTGTCGATTATTATTCGATTATTTTTTTTCCGAATTACTAAATCGACATTCGATAGTTCGAATGGTCGATTGTCAATTCATTCGATTATTTTTTTTCTAACAATCGCCCATCGCTAGAATAAACTCACAAGGGGCAAATGTTTGTGTGATGCAAATGAACATTTGTATCTAAGTCATGGATGTTTTAAAGTAGGTATGTCTCTTCGTTGATCTGGTCGCTGTAGCACAAGCTCACGCTTAGTTTGGGGCTAGGTAGTTATTTGTTAAAATAATTTATTATTAATATTTATTTGCGAGTTGCGCCAGCCCATCCTCCCGAAACCTAAAGTATACTATCAGTTAATCAAAGTATAATTATCCTAATAAGATATAAATCCTTCCTACTACGTAAATTACGTTCAATATCTTGTATCCTCTTCACTACGTCGTAAAATCATTGCCAACAAAACAATCTTTGTGAGAACATATCTGTTCTATCTGATCGAACGATCCACGATTTTAAACAAGTTTCGAATTATTTGTCAGAACTGGCTCCAATGTAAGGCCTCTGTTGTCCCGAACTGCCCGGGGGCTATGCAGTTCTTCAAGCAAGGAACTCAACTCTAAGTGGATGCCTTCTCCAAAGTCGGTGCATGAATGGATTTCAAGCTGCATCGCGAAATACAAAATGTTGGAAGCTTGGTAATGCATTTCGTGTTCGGTTTTTGTACGGAAATGCTTTTTGTACTAAGAGATTAGAAAGATGGGTGCTAACTACAAATCTAACTACGATTTGGTATGTTATGTTAATATTACTTCTTAATTCCGAAACCATTTACTTGCTTAAATATTTAGTTCATTAATGTATTCAAGATGTAGTTCATTATGGTTGTTTAAATTATTTTATGCTTGATGCAGTATTATGGTTGATTTCAGGTTCTTTATAGTGATAGAATTTCAGGTCATCTTTCCTTACGTAATACTTGTTCCTCTGTATTCGTTTCTCTGATAAATTACTAATGGTGAAATACAAGGCTACTTATCAGTCAGGTGCCAAATGTTTAAGGAATTTTGAATACTAGGGAATTATTTTTTAATAATCGTTTTAATAAGAAATCGTATTTCCTACGCACATGTGAAATTAATCTCGCATTTTTAACAGCGGATAATTTAAATAAATGTAAAAAAAAACTCAGCATAGATAGGTTACTAATTGTAAATCTCTCCTGAAAAAAACACCTCTTTGCAATGAAACTCTGTCTATAATGATCTTCTTCAGCAATCATTTTTAATTTACTATTTATAAAAATACTAGAGAACATAAGAGTTAAAATTTTAAATCCATGTATGTTAGAAACAACCGGTATAAAGGATTTTCACGCAAAGGTGTCTCTAGCTGACATCATGTTTCAATAAAATCTGCCAGTGTCGGACTGAAGGGCATATAAAAACACAATTTCAAATTATAAACCGAAACCGGGTTTACATTTTTGTTTGTAAACAGGTACGTGTATAAAAAAAGATGGATGACAAGAGACTAGAAAATGTAGGTAGGGTCTATTTCGTGATTCGGTATGTAAAGTATAAAAAAACCTATGGTAATTTCAAAACCATTTAGAGATTTTATGCCCATAATCACTATACAGTTACTTATACTACCTACAATTGAAAGACATGGCTTATTTTTACAAAAATACCGAGTATAATTTATCCTTCATATGACGTTACTATTTGCATTCGTGAGAGTTTACCATCGAGAAAAAAGTTTGCTTCGATAGACAATCCTGTTAATATCGGAGGAAGTTTACATTTTCAGTAATATTACAAAATAACTACTGAATTAAAAGTCAAAATACTCAAATTACTTCCTTAATTTTGTGATTTTAGAGCAATTGATTGATATTATATATATCTGACGACCATCTTGGTGTAGTGGTTCGCACCCCGGACTACAAAACCAGCGGTTGCGGGTTCGAATCCTGCAAGGGGCAAATGTTTGTGTGATGAGCACGAGCATTTGTACCTAAGTCATGGATATTTATAACCGTATCTATGTATGTTTATCCGTTATCCTAGTCGCCATGGCACAAGTTCACGCTTAGTTTGTGACTAGGTAATTGGTGTGATTGTTTGAACAATTTATTTATTATTTATATTGTCTGAAAACATGATAACCGAGTGATTAACCCCGCATTTCTACAAAGTTTATTTTTATTTTTATAATAGCCAGACATTTGTCCGCAATTTCACGGATGATGGTAAGCGCCAGTGTCAGGTCAGATGTGCAAAAAAAATGCTTTATTGAAAAAAAATATTTCAATGCCTCTGAGTCTGTCCTTGCAAAGCTCCAATAACTAAGCCGCACTATCTACAGGATAAGTATTCATCGTACGTGGTGTTTCTCGCTCGCTAAACGAGATGCCTCTACTTGAATTCTAAAGGAATTTGTTAGATTTGCTGTCGCAATTCTAGATAGAAGCCACTATCAATGAGACGCGGGTTTTATTAAGTGATTGAAATCGTGGAATATAAGTAATTCATTTATTTTAGTTTTTAAAACTATACCCTTTTAAGCTAACAGATTCGTGTGTAGCCAAAGTAATAATTGGCGTTACTAAGGTTACAAACTCGTATTATAAGAATTGTACGATAATACACTTAGTGGTTTTCAAATTAGTATTTGAAATAAAAAAATCGATAATGGACATTGATTGATCAATAATACATTAAAAAATAATAATGTCAATAACAAAAAAAACATTACTTTCATAAACTAAAAAAACTTTCATAAATAAATTGTAAAAATAATTATAAGAAAAACAAATGTCAAGGTGCAAAAACTGGTCAAATATAAGAAAATAGACAATTTATGGCCGCCAACACTTCCATTAGAAGGAGTAGGATAGTATAAACGCACATCTACAAAGTCTAGTGCTCAATCAAATACATCACTTTCACATTCACTTTCGTATGAAACTAACATAAAAAGCTGAAAACAAAACTTTACTTTTAGGTTAGTAAAGGTACGAGTAGGTACTAATCGATCAAACAGTTGCCATTGTATCAGAACGAACAATATCCTATCACATATCGGATAACTTTATTCAATAAAAGAAAATAAAAACAAAGACATGCATGAAATAAAAATAAATTAACTTAAAACCTACTTAATCAAAAATAAACCCGTGTCCTTGAGGCAAGGAGGCGAGGATGTTGGCTGCGTTACCGCGTTGGATAGCTATACTTATCCTTTGAGCGAGGAACGAGCCAGCTTTACTATTTGCCAAAACAAAATTTAATTTAGGAGCAATTTTTCCAAAAAGTAATTTAGCGGATGGTCCCCACGGTCCAAAAGTTTCAACGCCAAACGGCGCAAACACATAATCACTTGCAAGTGATGCATACTTGCGTCGTTTGGCGTTTTCAGCTAACTCCGCCGCCGCTCCAGCTTTAAGCGCTGACTCCCTGAGATGAGATGGGGCCAAAGTATCGACGCAAGTTGCGTCCCACACTAAGGCCCGACCCCGCTCCCAGGAATGAGCGTGAGGCCATCGGGTCTCTTGCCATCATCACGGACCAAACCACGTGGTTCCAACGTGGAAGGAACATTGATGCTGGCAAGAGCTCTCCTGATGGCGTCATTAAGAGTAGCGTGACGCGCTAGACGCCCAGCACTTTGCTGGCAACAAAGACAGTGGAGACCATATTTGTCGACCTCCTTGCCACAGGGGCACGTAAAAACTTCACAAATAGGGGTACCAAGGCGCAGACCGACACACACCCGGAATGACTCACTATCAAAAAGGGTGCCCAGATTTTTTGATGGTAAAGCATGAAGCCAGTGGCCTGAATCTTTGCAGGAAACTGCCAAGAGCCTTGCACGATAACAATCACTGACAGAATTTTGAAGTATAGAATTGAAGGTCTCTCTCGCAAGAGGGACATTCCAGAGTTTTTGTTGATGACGTTCATTTGGGATGTCTACACTAGGACAGAGACCTTGCCAAAACTCCTCCGCCTCTCTTACCTCAGAGAGCTGGCGAGAATGTTTAAAGATTTTTCCTGCTAAAACGGAAGTGCAATGAAGAGAGGAGAGAAAGGCGAGAAGAGCAACACTAGAAATTTGGCGAATTCCGACACCACCGAATCGAATAGGAAGCGAAGCCTGAACCCAAGAATTATTGTCAAAATGCAAATTTAGATTTTTTTCCAAACAATTTCTAAGGGTGGTATCAAAAAGTTTTAAATAATCCGTTTTTTTCCAGATTGGACTAGCACGAAGGTAATAAGTAAATTTAGGCACAAAAAGACAAGATTTCAGGATTGTATAAGCAATGTGAGAATTCAGACGTTCCAATCTGGGGGCTAAAAGGGTGAAATCATTCATTTGTCAAGAAAAGGTTCAATGCCAGTATCCAGAAGAGGGGCACCTAGAAGGCAAAGCGACTCAGAATTTTGAATTTTGATGTTTGGAGCAAGGGAGTTAAATTTATCAATGATATCCTTACGGGAACCAGAAGGAACATGGTCGTTAATAAATAGTTCACATTTCGAAAGGTTGAGTTCAAGGTCTATTTTCTTGAAGCTCTCTATAATCCGAACGAGGTCCTGAAAAACAGTATCTGCTTTGCCACCGAGTGAGCCATCATCGAGATACCAGGCATTAAATTTAGAATTTAAGGATGAAATGACAGGGTGGATGCCTAAACTAAAAAGGGCTGGACCTAAAGGATCACCTTGCTGAACGCCGACTGCAGATATAATAGAATGTTCATTGTAAAATAAATTAGATGGCCTATTGTAACATTGAAATACAAAAGGATATATCTGAGTCGCATGAGCTTGAACTTCATTCAGCATGGCAATCCTATCAAGGGAGTTTAAAGCATTCTTCACGTCAACTTTTAAAAAAACGTCAGATTCGTCATCACAGGCGAGAAAATTTCGAGCGGAATGAACCACAGCTTCGCAACCTCCTCTACTGCCAAAACCCAGTTGAACGGGTTGAAAAATTTCCTTCAAGGGTAAAAACAGTTCCCGACAGGCTAATTTGGCTGCAAGACGCCGAAAGGTGGATCCGATAGCAATCGGACGAATGCCACCATCTTTCTTTTGAAAGGCACAAAGTCTTGCGCCAAATAAAAACGGGAGGAAACTTTAAACAACTTTGCCGGATAAGAGAAGGTTACAAAGCTTAGTAATATTTGAAAGTAAAGTTCTACCGGCGTCAGTAGCGGAAGCACTTACCAAATCATTAAGGTGTTGGGGAGTGATGCCGTCGATGCCGCCGGCAGAACCAGCCGGAAATGACATAATGGCAGCAAACGTGTTGCTGTCATCAAGAATCTGAAAGGAATTAAAATTTGGAGGAGGAGGAACAGGGGAAGAAGGAGAATCTGGACGTGAGGGATGCTTACAACGAAGGCTCTCAAGAGTTTCCTGATTAGGGGGAGCGAGCGTGTCGTCGGAGAACAAAATACGGGCTGCGTTCTTCAGGTCGCCTTCTATTACTTTATTTTCGACTGATCGAAAAATATTCGATTTAGAAGAAACCAGAAAAGATGAACGGGATGAAAGGGATGGATTGCGTGGTATTGAGGCATTATCTATGAGTGCACGGGTTAAAGATTTAGACGGTGAGTTTATATGCAGAAATGAGTAAGAAAATGTGAAAAGGTTTTGCCAGGCAGTTTCGGTGTTAAGGAGACAATTTTGGATGCATGAAGAGAGGCATTTAGCGATGGCTATTCTCGCTCCCCTGGGGATTCTCTTGAACACTGGAGTAGATTGGTGAAGGTGTGTGATAACAGATTCAAAAGATAGAGTAGGAGCTACTGAAGGATTCGAAAGAGAGGGAAGAGGCAGAGATGAGGGTAAATTTGATCTATTATGACATCGGGAAATATGAATTTTAAGGCCCCTCTTTCCTTTAAAAAGCCTATTAGAATTACAAATATGACAGTGAAGAAACTGCGGCTGTGAGTGGGTACCTGGTGATGCCGACAATGTACTCATAAAAACTATAAACAAGTTACTCAGAACACAAATAAATTTAGAAAAAAGCCTGCCAAATTAATACTTACAAGAATAAAATAAACATACAAAAACAAAAATAACAATAACTATGACGTTGATAGACGGATGCCTGACAGTAGTTCGCGCACACTGGCGCACACCTTCAGACGAGAACTTGACACAGTAGGTGCGCACGCAGGTCTGGCGGTTTGGTTGCCTGGCAACTGAAGCAAGTCCTTGCAAGATGACAACTTCAAAGGCGATGCGCAAGTGGTTGCCTAGACAACTGCAGCGAGTCTCGTCAACTGAGTTGTCAAAAAAATATTGCCCATTTTTAGATGCGCAGCGAAGCAATAAAAAGAATCCTGGAGGTCTGTCCACAATCATACGTCCTCCCAACGTAAAAATAAATGTTTAAAATGCCTTGACGAACGAAAAAAGACATTAAAAGTATTAATTACAAATAAATCTCAATGCCGAGAACTTTGGCATGTGACTTTTTTTTATTATTAAATTTTTACCCGACCGCGCAAGGAGGATATGTTAATTGTTTGGAACGCCGCACGCCCTACAGCCTAATCGGCTGGACAGTTTTTGACGTATGAGGTGACGTTGAATTTGTCAAAATTATGATAGTGACATAGGCTATATACGTTTAAAAATTGGCGCCCGCAAACGGAAATAAAGGGGATTTGGTTTTTTCCTTACCATAGCAATATGGCTATCATACGAAAGCCAGTAAAAATACCATTTTAAAAATATTATAATTTTTGCAGTCGGGCGTTATGTTTTTTGGTAAGTATTTTATTGCCATTCTCATCTATAGGTAAATCTGCCATAGACAGTCTATTCCCAAAACCTTCTAGTCTTTCATAGATACATATTTCATAAGTTGGCACATAAGAAAGAATCCCTAACTGTAAATTACGTTGTTATTTCAATAAAATTCTATTCAATCGTGCTAGAAATTGACGTGTCACCTCGTTACATTATGTTAATGGCGGAAAGTCGTTCGAGACAATGACACATTACTTAGGGTCTGTGCCCACTACACCGTACGATACGATGACCGGGTTATAAACGTACGTATCAAGCACGGCAATAAAATATAGGTACCACACGAACATTTGGTGCTAACCTACGTCTAATGAGTAAAACATTATTAAAACTTATAAAATCATTAGTAAATTTTTGGCAGTTATTGGTCACTAAATTTAAAGTTAATAAACTAATACTACTTACTTACTTCGCTTGCTTAGCGGCCCATAATGGATCTTGGCCTTCGACACCAGAAGACACGACTTATTGCGATCCTGCGCAAGCTCTAAAAAAAACGAATAAACCAATAAAACATTTAAATCAATAGATACGCGATAGATATGCGATCAAGTCAAGCCCAATTAATTTTCAACCTCAAAGAACAAAGAGAGGAGTTAAGTTTTAAGGTTATAAGCGCGGTAATGGTCTTCGACGACATCGTCTACTGGGTAACATACTTCGAACTTTAACTCTTCTTGGTAAGGTCGAAAATGAATTGATTTTTGTGTATTTCGAGCCCGATACGATAATGACACGGTTTTGGTATGTTACGTTACAGTGCAGTGGGCACAGACCTTTATTCCAACCCACTCCGGATTCCGTTTATGGGGATGTAGGGGATTTTCGCTCTCCATCTGAATATATTTCCGTGTGATATGTCTAATGCTTTCGCTTCTCCTGATATCTCTTGATACTTGACAGAACGACTTAAGTACGATTTAATATTTTTTTGTTTACCTAAGGACTGATTCATATGGGGGTTGATTTTTCTGTCTGATTTGAATTTCAAAGATACGTTGTTGCTTCAACATGTATATTAAAAATACTGCTCTTTTGTAAAATTATTGTAATAGCACCTATAGACAAATTTTTATCTTAAAGCAGCTATAAAATTGATCGTAATGGCTTATCATTACTACCCTTGATTGAGATGGGGACGTGAAGACCATATAATTTGGTTGCAGTAAAATTTTATGACTTCCTCGAAACTGCAAGGAAAATTAATGAGGATAGTTAAGGAAGGTTCTTAATAGGAGCATACTTAATTTGAGGTTTGACGTCACAGCAAACTCGAATTCCACTTTCCGATGTCCAAATTATGGACGAAAGCACATAGCATGGTTAAACTATGCGGCATCTTATGCTGTTATAAAAAGGGTCATTTTGAAACTAGAATGTATTCCGTGGCACCTAATAGTTGGAGTGGTCATAATGTTGGTTTGCAATATTTTTAAATGGCAACAATATACTAGCTTAACTATGTGCAATAAAATTAGGAACCGTAATTGCAAATGCCTGCTTGCATAGCATGTATGTTATGTATGCTTGCCTTTTTGCATTCGAGCATGCTTGCATGCTTGTTTGGTTAAAAAAAATGGTTATTAAATGAAGTACCTATATGTCATTTATTTGATTATGTCCAATGAAATTAGTGACGATTTATCACCAGTGCTCTTCTTTACCCAAAGGTTGTCTGGAAAAGATCGCTCCCAGCAATAAAACCACCTACGTTGTATCTATCAGTATGTTCTAGATTGTATGTTTGTAAGTAATTTGTGTTTTCTAGTTGCAATAAAGAATATCTATCGTTATGGTTAATGCAACGTTATTAATTATTATTCATGAAAATATTGCAACACCAATAATGGCAAATAAAATGATTGCATATAAAATTCGTGAAGCCATTAGTAAACCGTGCTGGGTAAATGCATTGAGATTACAGATCCGAGCTAATTCAGGATAGTTCGTTTCCTGAATCCGACCCAAATCGGAACTCGTACCGGAAACGTTTGGATTCAACATTAATCAGGTTGGGGCATCATTTCGTGTTGCAGTGATTTTAATCATAAAACTAGAAATAGATAGAAGTTGGAAAAGCGATCATACTCCTTCCTTCGTGTCAAACGGTAGCACGGGTGACTTCAAACGAATTATTTAGAATTTAATCATTCCGTCTGATTAGACCAGTGAGCACATGATTAGACGCTCATTCACGTACGTACAGTGGCCCCCGCTTCAACTTATCCGAATCTGACAAAATATATATAATCAAATGATGGAACTCTTACGTGAACAACATAAGATTGATATATATGTCAAATCAGGGTAGGTTGATGTGGGGCCGTGTTTACATATACTACACAGAGCCCGTAGACAAGATGCAATCTACTCTATAGCGAAGCTCGTTATCGTTAACACAGTGTATGAAACTGACATAAGCCATCGAAATATCACGTGACTTTTGCATATATTTTGTTGGCGATAACGAAGTTCGCTATAGAAAGATTGCATGTTGTCTAAGGGCTCAGATTTAATTGATTGTGTCCTTTGTGAAGCTGCGAGCATATTTTTCTCTTGATTGCCCAGAGGGCGACTAAAAACAGGACGGAAAGATGTGGTCAAGAAAGACTTGTGCCTCTGCAATGTCGCCGTAGACGATGCGTCCGATAGGGCAAAGTGGAAAAGAAAAAATTGAGAAGGCAGACTCCACCATCATATGGGATTAATAATACCCAGGAGAGAGAGAAAGAGAGATTGAAGCAGCGCGTATTCTTAGCACATAAGGACAGCAATTAGGTATTATTATTTGTTTTTCTGGGCCTGAAGAAGGCCATCTCAACCAATGTTTGGTCTATTGTGTGTGGCAGCCATTTTGATAGCTCACTTCTTATGCCCGTTGGATCCAGGAATCGCCAGATTTTTCGAGGTTACCCAACTGGATGATTCTTCTCACAAGGCTTCACTCAATTATTCTGCGAATAAAATAAGCGTGATAATAATAAAATAAGAATGATTACGTGGTCCCTAGTTATTATAAGTTAAGCATTCTTGTCCAATATGCCTAAGAAAAATGATGCTTAGTAAAACGCTTAGTTAGATACAAATAAGAGTAATCTAATCTCATTGGGACAGAGGACGCAATACGCGTCCTACGTGATCAAACATGGCAGAAGAATTTATTAGAAACGAGATATTGCTTTTGCTTCGCGATATTATTTCATTTGTTCACTTTCCTAACGTATGGTTTATCTGTGTATTATCAGTTAGGTATACTAACGATTTTGTATGAGTGTAATATTAACAACAAAATATTCTACCTACTATTGGTACAAGAGTTTTCAAAAACGTTTTAAGAATTACAAAGATTATTTCCTGTAAACAAACTCTTTAACCACTGAATGTAACTTACAACTTCGCCTTTTTATAATGTTCCCCCTAAAACGTAAAACGTTCTCTGAGAACGCATCCAATGGAATAATCGAACCTGTATAAGGCTATCATTCTTATTTATTAATGCACCAACAACGATCCCAAGGGCTGTATATTATAGTAGTCTAACCAATTATCTGAGAACTCGCCTGTGGGATACACGGATACGGGGGTAGACAAAAACAGGGATTTGATTGATTAGGTGATTTAAATTTTGAAAAGAATGCGAATTTCGAATTTCAAAAGTCAAATCACCCAATCAAAACACAAGCCCCCGCCCACGCCGCCCGCACCGTTGTTCTCCTCCCCCCGCACCACCGTACCCCGCAGGCGACGTCTCAAATAAGCGGTCGGACTTATCGGACTATAGCTTTCGAGGGAATTTGCACAAATAAAAGGTGTTTTATTCTTCCCCTTCGAGGCCTTACTTCTGAGCATTTATGTAAATTTTGACTGTGTGAAGTACTCTCTTATTATGTGGTGTGGTGTGCAATAAATCTACGATGTCCGTATTTTTACCCGACTTCAAAAAAGGTCGGGGTTCTATTCTCTCTTTCTAGATTTCTCCGCCAATAGTAGACCGATTTTCAAGTCTTTTTTTTAAGTATTCTTTTAAGATGGTCCCAGTGTCACCAGTTGTCACTATGAGATCAGATGATGGGGTCCTGGAAAAATTACTGTTTTATATAATTATTTTACATAAATAGTGCAGCAACACCCTTAAAAAAAGACGCACTAAAAGTTAGAAACATTGTTTATCGCTAAGTGAAAGATAGGTGGACGAAAGTCGGTGCTGTGCTAAGAGCATTCATAGGTACGTATTGATATGTATGGAATTTACTACCAGGAAGTCTACTTAGGAAAAGCTTAGTAAAACACGATGTGCACTCAATCTCGTGTATTGCGGAACTGACGGCGATGACAATGACATCCAGTTTTGTGTATCACTAGCGGGTATTACAATCTTTAAATTACCCTCCTAAATACATACATAACACCCCCTTCGTGAACTTATGTATCTTACTTAAAGACAAATACGTAAGTACAAAAGCAATAAACTAAGTGTATAAAGAATACCTGCGTACAGTGCCTCTTGAAGAAATATTAACAAAACTGAAGTAATTAATTAGTAAGTTACAATATTAGTAAAGTAACAGTAAACATTGAAATAGAACTATGACTTGCATACTTGTGACACCGAAAGCTGGAGGATATCCGAAGCGGTAGATTAACTAATACAAATAATTATATGGTGATAAATCGTGAAATACTTGATTCATGAACATAGTTTCAATTCAATAATTTAATATGCATAAGTTTGAACCTATTCATCAAGTACAACCTTAAAGCAATGCTTAGAATAAAAAGAAAAAAAACAAAAATAATGAATCAGAAAAAAAATGAGTAGGTACATGGTTACCTAATCGATCTCAAATCCAAATCTCATGGGCCTGCCACACTATGCTCCTCGCGCTGCTCATCGCTATGCCCTTCGCGATGTTGCCCTCTCTGCCCACACACTGCTCTACTCGCGTAATTAATCGCGACGCTCCTCACTTGTCGGTAGACAATGGACGATGAAACTGTTGCAGCGTGCGCGCTATGCATTTTTAGTTTATCTAACTATATTAATGTAGTAAAAAGAAGTATACATCGTCGTCGTCGTCCTCGCCAACGGAGGTGGTGGATCACATCTATTCATCGCAATAGAACGATGTAAGTACAAGTATTCATATTATTAGCTAGGAAAGACATAATTTTTTTATAGTAAGTCACTATGTCATCAATTTGTCTACAAGAAGAAAAGTTGCATTGTATTAGTTATAGTTATTTTTTAATCTGAAAGTTATTTTTTTTTGTTACAAAAATCGAAAACACCAGGGGTTCTATTTTTGAAACGTCTTCCAAAAAGTAGCATACCTACTCTATCAACGTGTCGTCCCTCTTACTCATTACACTGCGAAAAAGAGATAGCACGTTAATAAAGTATGCTACTTGCAGTAGAACGATTCAAAAATACGGCCCCAGGTACCTTATAAAAAAAAAATATATCTATAGTTTCTGACATTTTTATACTGACCTATTTTAATTATATTAGCCCACCTAGTTCTATATTTGTATTTATTCAGCACCAGAAGATACAGAAGCAGTATGAACAGTTTTATCAGAGAACTAACTTGCGAGGAATCTGGAGAGTTCCATAACTTCTGCCGAATGTCAAAAACAGATTTCGATTTTTTGTTAAATAACATTGAACCTTTGATAAAAAAACAGGATACTCAAATGAGAATCGCTATACCACCAAAAATACGTTTGGCAATAACATTACGTTATTTGGCCACAGGGGACAGCTATCGAAGTCTTCACTTTCTTTTCAAGGTGTCACATCAAGTTATCTCTTTAATAGTACCTGAAGTTTGCAAAGCTATTAACTCTGTTCTAAAGGATCAAATTAAAGTAAGTATACATAGTACGTAAAAACTCTTTATTTTTTTTAATAATATTATATGTAGGAACCATGTTAATACTGTGGTTATACACAAGGGAATGTTTATTAAGAATTTAAGAAAGCAGTCTCTATAGTATTTTTTGCTGGTAATAGGATTTCTTCAGATAATAAATTAATATTTTGTGATGTTGTCCTAAGTAGGGATTCTGAATTCTGCCAATTTGCACTATCTTCTGGTATGCTTATTGTCACTGAAGATGGTGGTATGTTATTGACTGGAGATTGTTGAACGGTGTAGGCTGGAGATTGTTGAACGGTATAGACTGGAGATCCTTGAACGGTGTAGACTGGAGATTGTTGAACGGTGTAGGCTGGAGATTGTTGAACGGTATAAACTGGAGATCGTTGAACAGTGTAGACTGGAGATTGTTGATTGGTATTGGCTAGAGATGGTGGAATATAATTGGCTGGAGATCGTTGAATAGTATTGGCTGGAGATGGTGGAATGGTGTAGGCTGGAGATCCGGGACCAGTATAGGCTGGAGATGGTGTTGGAGAAGAAGAGTAGTTTGAAAATGATAATGGTTGTTGGTAAGATCCAGTATGTTCCAGAAGTAAACCATCTATTTTATACATAATTCTTTGACGCAACCCATCTGGAATTTTTCTAAGTTTTGTTGCTAAAAGTTTGGTATACAATTCACAGTCGTCTTCTACGTGTCGTTTATTAAGAACATTATTCAGAGTTTGAAAACTATTATTCAATTTATTTTGAGCGTCATCTAAATCAAAGTTCTGGCGCCGCTTTTTTTGTATACGAGTAGTTGAAGCATTTTTATTTCGGCTATATTCATCCGAAGTATCTTCATTTTGGGTATTTTCAATCGGAGTATTTTCACTATTAGTTTCTTCATTTCGAGTATTTTCATTTGCAATATTTTCTTTTTCAGGCTAAAAAAATAAATAAAAAATTGTTATAGTAAATTTCTGTATAATGTAATGTAATAATTATTTATTTGTTTCAGATACCACAAACACCCGAAGAGTGGTTACAGATTGAAAAGGGATTTAGAAGACGGTTTCCACGATGCGTTGGAGCTATAGATGGGAAGCACATTATTGTTAAATGCCCAGCACATAGTGGCTCTGAATATTATAACTATAAAAGTACTTATAGTGTCGTACTAATGGCTTTAGTTGACAGTGATTATCGTTTCATTTTTGCGGACATTGGAGGCCAGGGGCGGATCAGTGATGGAGGGATTTTTAAAAATTGTTTACTGTGGCAAAAACTTAACGCGGGTACTTTAAATCTACCGCTAGGTACTCCATTACCCGGAAGAAATGAAAGTGTTCCATATGTGTTTCTTGCTGATGGAGCTTTTGCCTTACATAAACACATATTGAAACCTTTTGCAGGTAATCATAGTTTTGGCACTAAAGAACGCACATTTAATTACAGGCTTTCTAGTAGTCGCGTTGTTGTAGAAAATGCCTTCGGCGTTTTAACATCAGCTTTTAGGATTTTTCAAAAACCAATAGAATTAGAAATAGAAAAAGTGCCTCTTGTAACTATGACCTGTATTTGTTACATAATTTTTTAAGAAACAGTCAATACTCTCGGGACATATATACTCCACCCGGAACTTTCGATTCTTCTGACGAATCACATACAGAAACTGCAGGAATGAGAGCATTACAACGGATACCCAGACGCTCTTCTAGCGATATTATCGTAATTAGAAACGAATTTGCTGACTATTTTCATAATCTGAATGAACAACAGTAAAGCTACACATATGTCACACTCACTACTTAATGGGCTAGGTAAACTTTTTTTTTGGTATTGATATTATATTTTTTTTCGAAAGAAAACGCGCACACGTACGTCTTGCGTGAGCGCTCGATGCGGACTGCGACTGCGCGAGTATGTGGCCAGCCACTCGCGCTCGTATTGCCGGTCCTTTGACTCACGCACAAAAAACCGACAAGCGACGGGAGCGGTGGGCAGGACGAGGAGCATGACGTGCGGCATGACGAGTAACGTTGCCACACTAAGTCTCTGCCTCCTTTCCTCGTTACTTCCCATGCCACTCGACGAGTGTGTGGCAGGCCCATCACAGGAGGTTTCCTAACGCGTTTCGAATTGAGAGGACAGGCTGGTGGCAGTGACGGTGCCCCCTCGCACGCGGCCGGGCTCCGCGCGGCGTCCGCGCTCCCAGGTTGCTCTAGGGACTGGCGCACCGGTGAAGCGGAGGGCATCGGAGACTGCGGCGGTGTGCCGATGGTGGGCAAAGACGGTGGAATAGAATATGGAACATGAATAAATCTTTTCTTAATCTGATTAATATGCCTTTTGCTAGTGTTACCGTTTTCCCTTTTTACGTTATACAGTCTTGAACCTTTTTGCTGACCGACTATACCTGGAACCCATTTCTCCCTCGCATTGAATTCTTGCATCCACACGGGATCTCCTTGTTTAATCTGTTCTCTATGCCTCCCACTGGCTTGTTCGATCTGTTTTTGTTGAGCTCTGTGCACTCTCTCTTCCACAACGTTGGTGTTTCTTAAAAGGTCTAGTCGAGAGCGGAGTGATCGTCTTTGTAAAAGCATGGCTGGACTTTCTCCTGTCGTCGCTTGCTCACAGTTACGATAATTTAACAAAAATGTCTGCAAAGCAGCTTCAACCTCTTGGTTCTCTCTAATGGCTTTTCTTAGCGCCCTCTTGCATAGTTTAACCGCACCCTCTGCGGCCCCATTGGATGCTGGATGATATGGAGCTGTAAAAATATGTTTTATACCATTATACCTATTAAAGTTATCGAATTCTTGGCTGGTAAAGGGCGGACCGTTATCTGATACGATTTCTTTTGGTAATCCAAATCTTGCAAACATCTCTCTCAAAACTTTAATCACTGCTGCAGCTGTGTTCGATGCATTAAAAATGCTTCTATCCATTTTGTTGTCGAATCAATGATACCAAAAAATGTTTTACCTTCATATGGTCCCAAAAAGTCAATATGTAGCCTACTCCAAGGTTCCGTGTAGTATGGCCACGGTTGACAGACCGACTTTGGTGGCGCTATCGCTTCCATTGCACAAATAACACAATCTCGGCTTACCTTTTCTACATCCTGGTCAATGCCTGGCCACCAAACATATCCTCTAGCCATGCTTTTCATCTTCACCATTCCTTGGTGACTGGCATGCAATTCCTTTAGGATATCTTTTTGTAAAGGTTTTGGAACCACAATGCGGTATCCCCACATCACACATCCGCCTTCTATGTAAAGTTCTTGACTTCTGTTATAATACGGTCTCAACTCGTCATTCGGACATTTATTCGGCCAACCCCGTTTAATATTTAGTATAACTTGTCGTAGCACCTCATCTCTATCTGTGAATTTTTTAACATCTTCACAAGTTAGTGGCATAAAATCTTGAATAAAATTCAGATAAGTATATTCATTTTTATGAACATTTTCCTCGGTCTGTTTTGGAAGTAAACGAGAGAGCGCATCCGCACTATTCTTTGAAGTTGATACATATTCTATGTCGTATTGATATCCACCCAAAATAATCGCACAACGTTGCATACGTGACGCTGCCATTACGGGTATTCCTGCTTTGTTTCCAAATATCGTAACTAGTGGCTTGTGATCCGTTCGTAATATAAATCTACGGCCGTACAGGTATTGATGAAACTTTTTTACGCCGTAAATGATAGCCAATGCTTCTTTTTCAATCTGTGAATACGCTTTTTCTGCACTGTTCAGCACCCTGGAGGCATATGCCACCGGGCGCTCGGTGCCGTCCGGCATGACGTGCGCGATGACGGCGCCGAGCCCGACGCTGCTGGCGTCTGTCGTCAACACCAGCGGCTGCTCGGGGGCGTAGTGTGCCAAAACTTGGCTGGAAGCAAGTAATTGTTTCACTGTACTAAAAGCCGTCTCACAGTCCTCCGACCACTCAAATATTACATCTTTTTTTAGTAATCGGTACAAGGGTGTTAAGATTGTGCTTATATCTTTGACGAACTTTGCGTAGTACATTGCCATTCCTATGAATGAACGTAGTTTTTGGGGTAGTGGCCTTCAAAATATCCTTAATTTTATTGGGGCACGTATGTATTCCTTCTCGGTCAACTACATAACCTTAATAAGTGATAGAATCCGCCAAAAATGAACATTTCTCTTTTTTTATCTTTAGTCCATATTTTTCTAGCCTTTCGAAAACCGTATATAAATTAGCAATATGATCCCGGTCACTCTTCCCGGATATTACGACATCATCAAGGAACACCCCTACTTGCGGCAAGTCTGCAAACATCTGTTCTAAAATTCTTTGGAAGATACCTGGACTCGAAGCAAGTCCGTAGATTAGTCTATTGTATTTGAATAGGCCCTTATGAGTATTTATAACCGTATATTTTGAAGTATCGTCTAAAACCAACTGAGCATACGCTTGTGACAAATCAATTTTACTAAATCTTTGGCCTCCGTGTAATTTTGTAAATAAATCCTCTACTAGAGGTAAGGGAAAACGGTCCACGTCTAAATGTTTATTAAGTGTTATTTTATAGTCACCACATATCCGTATAGTTCCATCCGCTTTTACCACTGGCACGATAGGCGTGGCCCAGTCTGAGGTCTCGACCGGCGTGATGATACCGTCCCGCTGCAGCCGCTCCAGCTCCCGCTCCACCGGCTCGCGCAGCGCGTACGCCAGCGGGCGCGCGCGCAGGAACACCGGCCGCGCGTCCGGCCGCACCCGCAGTGACACCAGCCCGCCATTGTATTTGCCGAGTCCGTCAGCGAAAACTTCTTTAAACCTGGAACTGAATTCCGATATATTGAATAACTGATTCGTTTTTACAAAATTTATTGACTCGAACTGTTTGTCAATCTCTAACTCGACCAGCCATTGTCTACCTAATAAATTCGTTTTTCCGTTATTTATTACATACAAATCCAATGGTTTAGCTATATTTTTATATTCCACGAGTGGTTTAATTTTACCTATTGTATGCACAGTCTCGCCTGTGTAGTATCTCAACACTAAGTTACTTGGTAATAACTGACAGTCTTTGAAAAACTTTTCATAACAATCCGAGCTTATACAAGAAATCGTACTGCCTGTGTCTATTTCCATACGTATTTTTTTGTTATTGACACTCATTGCTACTACATAAGGCCTATATTTGCTAAGCGTATTTTCTTTTACAAATGAAAGATTTACCTCCAAATCGTCTTCCAACTGCTCCTCCCGCTCACTCACCCTCTCCTCGATGCTGTGAGTGACGTAATAGGTTGTCAACCTCGGACACATTTTTTTAAGATGCCCCTCTTGATTACAAACACGACACACGTAATTCCGAAATTTGCATGTTTCCGTCAGATGCCCGCGCCCACAAATCATGCACTTCCCTCTTCCTTGACCTTGGCCTACATTGTTCCGGAACTTGTCACAATCAGCTGTGCTCCCTCTATTGCCGCCATTGGCTCGCTGCTCATTCGCGGTAACTCGGCTATGTTCGTAGTTTATCGTTGCTCGGGAACGATTGTTGCGCCTCGGCTCTTGTCCTCTGTCATTACTGAATCTTCTCCCTCGCTCCGATCTTGTTGTCCCGTTTTCCTCCCTGACCGCGAAACACGAACTCGCTGTGACGTCACCGCTCGGTCTGCGCCCGCGATCTTCTACCGCCGCTGATTTTTTTTTCTGCTGCCTCCATTGTAACCGCCAAATTCATAGCTTTATCTAATTTCAGATCGAGTTCAGTAAACAATCAGAGACGTATGCTATCACTGTACAACCCGCACACAAATTGGTCTCGAATACTGTCCTCTAGCCATGTCCCGAAGTCACAAAACCTACTTAATTTCTTTAATTCCGTCATGTAATCTGCTATCGATTCATTTCTCGACTGCTTTCGTTGGCGAAACTTATAACGCTCGGCCAAAACACTTGGTTTAGGCTGCAAATGCCCCGACAATAATGACACAATCTCACTATATTTCATTGAAGCTGGTTTCATAGGTGTACTTAAAGTCACTAAAAGTTCATAGCACTCTGTTCCCATTATAGTAATCAGTAACGGTACTTTTCTTCCTTCTGTTACCTCGTTTACGATGAAATATTGCTCCAACCTGTCGATGTACGTCGCCCAACAGCCGTTATGAACATCAAACGCCTCCATTTTGCCGAGTGACATTTTCTTTGCGTACTAAATGCCGTTTCTCGCTTCAAACTGACTAATTCTTCTGCGTCGATTCGTTCACTACTCGTCGCCAGTTGATATGTATGGAATTCACTACCAGGAAGTCTACTTAGGAAAAGCTTAGTAAAACACGATGTGCACTCAATCTCGTGTATTGCGGAACTGACGGCGATGACAATGACATCCAGTTTTGTGTATCACTAGCGGGTATTACAATCTTTAAATTACCCTCCTAAATACATACATAACACGTATGACATATACGTCTACGCTGGCACCGAGCTTTCTTCTAGGTTTCTTCCACTTGGCGATTTAAAAAAATCTAACTTTTTAGTGACATTTTTAATACAGTTTTTTGTAAAAAAAACTTGCTGTTATGTCGTCTCGTCGGCGCTGGCATGACTGAAAGAGACGGCTACAGTCAAAATACAATACAGACATCGACATCCTTAGTAATGTAATAGGCCTCTGGCAATACACTGTAATATTGAGCGGGTATTTCAATTACTTCGCACGATGGTGTGCATTTTTAAAGTCTTTGAACTCCTCGCTTTGATATAGAAATGGTAAGGGTGTGGGCGCACCTGCAGCGAGGAATGGAGTTATCGGGTTTTATTGGACATTATTGTAGGAATAAGGTCATTTTTAATGATCTTACATCTATAGGTTGGGTAGTATGGATTCTTTCGACGAAATTAAAACCTATTCCAAACTTACGAGCATTTATAAGAAAATCTGATATTTGTGTCCCACGACAACATCATCACATAGGTATATCGCTTTGATCCCAAAGTAAGTTGCTGACACACTTGTGTTATGGAAATCAGACACTACATATATTGGTATTAAATACCACAACACCCAGACCCAAGACAACAGTCAATAGGATGTTACTAGTCAGAGATGATCTATCTTCAGCAGCATCGTCGCTTATTATCAAGTGAAATCGCTAACAATATGGTTTACTACGTTGACCCGACTGAGGATCGAATCTGCACCTCTGTGCAAGTCATTCGACCACGGATATCAACACAGTCTTTCGTCATTCAGTATATTTTGTTAGTAAGAGCTCGTTCACACGAGGACGGTTCGTGATTTAAGACGTATCGTCTTTTTTCACGATTCGTTCTTTATTTTGACGGCGGCAATGCTTTTTGAATGCCCATGTTTACACGGATCACGAATCGTGAAAAATGACGATACGTCTAAAATCTAGTATCGTGTTTTTAAAAATCAGGAATCGTCAAAATACACGGATTTTTAATCAAATTCAATTAGGATATTTTGACGAATCGTGAAAAAACACGATTCCGTATGCAATGTGAACGTCCATCCGTCATGACGTATCCTGTATTTTGACGAATCGTCAATGACGATCCCGTGTGAATGAGACCTAACTTGCCTCGCTCTCCGCTATCATCATAAATACAAATTGTTTTTATGTAGTTGCAAATACACCAAATAATGTTAGCGCCATGTTATCAGGGCGAATAAAATATATTTTTATATTTTCCATATAAACTTTCATCCCCAATTTCCCCCCTTAATGTTTTTATATCGCGACAAAATGTAGCTATGTCCTTTCCAGGGTCTCGAACTGTGTCCATACCAAATTTCACCTCAATCAGTTAAGTGGTTTTGAGCGACAAAAGGTAACAGACAGACAGACAGACAGACACACTTTCGCATTTATAATATTCGTTTGGATTATTTTAAACAGTTTACAGTTGCGGTGATCCAATTTTTTTGTTTTTTTTAAACAAGTAGCCAGCTGAAAGCCAAAACATGTGTTACATTAGAAATAGTTTTGCAATCATTCATTGGGCATTATTATTATTATACAAGAGGTGGGTTACAGGTTATAGGTTTTATAACTACAACTAACAACGACTACAAAACAACATCCATGAAGTCTCGCATGTAAGACAAAATTATTTTTAAATATCATGGATAAATCTCTCTATTCTATTCTGTGAACAAACTGAGATACCAGATTTATCTTGGAGCGAGTAAAATTCGCTTAAGACCCGACTTCTCCTACTTTTAAATAGCCCGTAAACCTCAATTCAAGATTAATAATATGACTGAGTTCCCATACAAATATGTAAAATAATGCTAAACCAGCTGATTAAAAATTAAACGTAGATCGGTGAACTCCAGGCTAAATAAAATTAATAATAAATCTTGAGAGTATGAAGTTGTTGGGACAATTTGGCTATCAAAAAATAATCTGCATCGGCCGGGAATCGAACCCGGGCCGCCCGCGTGGCAGGCGAGCATTCTACCACTGAACCACCGATGCTTATACGCAGATGTATAAACTAAAGTACCTTAGTAGTTATAGTCGCAATGCTACGTTAGAAAGGTGCAATTTCAACACGTTTCATTTATTTTATGACGTATAGCTATGGGTATTACGTATTACCTACCTAGTTACATGCAGTGATGATTGAATTTCGATCGACGACCGTCTTGGTGTAGTGGTCTGCGCTCCGGACTATAAAACCAGAGGTTGCGGGTTCGAATCCCGCAAGGGGCAAATGTTTGTGTGATGAGCACGAGCATTTGTACCTAAGTCATGAATGTATAAACGTATGTAAGTATGTCTATCCGTTAGCGTCTAGGATAGCCGCCATAGCATAAGCCCACGCTTAGTTTGGGGCTAGGTAATTGGTGTGTTTGTTAAAAAAATATATTACTTAAGATTTTTTACAAACCTTGCGATATTTAGGTATCTATTCTCCGCACAAATAGATCCGTTTACAAAATTTGAACTTAAATAAAATCATTAAGCAACTCATTATCATCCAATTTAAGAGCTACGCTCTTGTCGGTGGAGTTTTTTCCATTCCTCTCTGCTTTTCGCCCTTCCCTTGACCTCCTGATACGACCCGACATTTATCTTTTATTTGCTGCATGTAAGCAACTACCAGTCATATTCGAATAAATGCTATTTCAAAGGTACTCGCGTGAGATATGGCTTCGGCCAAATTAGAGCCACCTTATTAAATGGCCACAAAATGTACAAAACCAAAAAATTTTTTGTCTTCCGAAAAAAATCGAACAGATTAATCAAATCTACCAGGCCAAAAATTTTGCAAAAAAAGCAAATTCGAACCTGGAAGAGCAACGTTCACAGCGTTGCCGTAAGTTGATTTTTTCGTTTTTGACGAGCCAACCCAACCCGGATGAAAATACGAACAAATTCTCGGACGGGAGGACGATTCTTGAAGTTGTTAGTGTTATTCTATTATATTCTATTATACAGGGTGTCCCAAAACTCAGCGTTAAGCGGAAGTGACGTGATTCTATTGCTCAAACACAAAAACTTTTTGTATGGGACCAACATCGAAATCTCAAAAAAATTTTTGGCTTCCCCATACAAAATTGCCGGTCAGCTGAGGGCAGTTTGTATGAAGAAGTCAAAAAAAAATTGAGATTCCGATGTTGTTCCCATACAAAAGTTGTTGTGTTTGAGCAATAGAATCGCGTCACTTCCGCTTAACGCTGAGTTTTGGGACATCCTGTGTATATTCAAAATGAAATGTTTTTTCTTGGCACGAAAATGTTATATTATGAATACATTGCATTAGTCTATAACACCGCTCTCTTTTTGTCGGGCGTTAATAAAATGTTTATACAGGGTGCCCCGTTAGTGAAGGATAATCCTTTAGGTACAGATTAGTTTTATCATGCTCTACTACATTAAAAAAACAATTAAAAGGGTTGCCATTTATGGGATTTAAGTTTTTGTTATTTTTGGGAGCCTTACTTACATTATAATAAATTTAATATTAATTTTGTTGTTTGGAATATTCAAGAGTAATACTTTTAAAAAGAAAAATACTTTTAAAAAGTCTGTTTCTATTCTATTAAAATTAAATAATTGTAAAAGATGCTTGTAAATCTCAAAAATTGTAACACTTAAAAATCTCAAAGGTTAGCTAGCTTATAAATCTCAAAAATGGTAATAATTTTAAATTTGCTCCTTAAAAATCTCAAAAGTGGTAACACTTTTACTTGAAATTTTTTTTAGCATATAATTAGTAATAGGGCATGATGTAAGTGAGCTGGACCTAAAGGATTATTCTTCGTTAACGGGACAACCTGTATATATAAGTTATGTCTATCCGTTATTCTTGTCGCCATTTTGTGCAATGGCTTACGCTTAGTTTGGAGGTAGGTATTAGGAGTGTTTGTTGAAACAATTTATTTTACTGCATGTATTTGAAGTATAGAGCATGGGACATCACGCGAAAGTATATCACTGAAAATAAAGTGATAATACACTGAGACCCCGAAAAATCACTAGCTACCCAAACCCAAATCTGACAGCAACTCAGGGTATTTTTGTGCGAGAATCGACCCCCAGCCCGGTCTGACCGGCCGGTGATTTGTCAATGCTCCAGAGGTGTTTTATTACATCAACCCTTGTATTTGTGTCCGGAGAATTAGCCACCGGCGCTTTTACTGAAATACAACAGCTGCACGTCAGGTTACCCATGTGAACTGCAAAAACAGCTTTTATTACGTAAGGAATAGAGGCGGTCCCAAGGTCAAATTGTGGTAGTCTGACGCCCGGTCGTCGTTTTTAACCTAGTGAATGTAGTGCCGTATCAGTCTACCAATGTTCGTTGCAAAGTCGCCTTTATTACAACATCATAAGATGCATCAGTGTTAAGCTAGATTTGCTGACGTCTGTAAGGTAGGCGGTACAAACAAATTGGCCAGTGTACAAATGATTAAGTTATCTAGGAAGGTTTTTGTGGATCTACAAGCATTATTTATTATCAGTCCACACAATGAATCTTAGATTTCTTACCGCAATAGTTTTTCGAACGCTTAATATTAATCGCCTGATTAAGAATAAAATCAACTAAGTTTGTAGTTCACCTACACATGTTTATTTTTAATCAGCCGGTTTAGCATTGTTTGACATATTTTGTATGGGTAAACTGTCAAATATACCGTCAATCAAGATTTACCGGCGGTTTAAAACTTGGTGAACTCGGGCTTGATGGTTGCGATTGGTCCTTGTATAAGCAATACCAAACCAACCAGGGAATGGGAACCACACCGATGGCACAGAATAAGTACTAGTACTCCTGAAATATACTGGGAACAATTTCGTCATCGCAATAAAATTTTGTCATATTCTAGTTCCATAGTTAAAAAAGTTCCCTTTAATTCAAAAATATTGCGATAAAATTCTTTATCAAACTCTTTTTCATTAGCCAATCTGTCTTCACATTCCAAATAACTACCTAACATTAGAAATATGTTATAATATATCGCGAACGTGACCTATCATTATCTGGTTCAGCTCATATGCGCAAGCGCACATCTTTCCGCCTTTCTATTGAATACTTTGATTATATGGCTATTTTTGCCCGACGATATCAAGCATCGGTGGTTCAGTGGTAGAATGCTCGCCTGCCACGCGGGCGGCCCGGGTTCGATTCCCGGCCGATGCAATTTATTTTTACTATTTTAATATCACTACCCGATGATGCCCTTCGATTAATTTTAAGTCACAGGTTAAAAACTATCCTTTTAATATATATATTTTTTTAATTATTTTTTTCTCTATGTATGTACCTAATTGAATAAACTTTCTCCCTTCCATATTCATAGAGAGTGATTCTGCGTTTGGTGTTTTGCTTTAGACATAGACAATTTTGTATATTGACTAATTAATGAATAATTATGGATTAAAAAAATATTGGACAGCATCACATATATGGCTCAGATCCAAAAGTAAGCTAAAGCACAGTGTTATGGAAATCAGAATAATGGGGGAAACCACAACCCAGACCCGAGACAATATAGAAAATATGGATTTCTATATTGACCCGACCGGGGATCGAACCTGGGACAAGTGTGCAAGCCACTCGACCACGGATGTCGTCATAAGATAATAAAGAGAAATAATAAAAAAAAAACCTTTTGGTATCGCGCAATCATAACTCAATAATTCTGAAAAACTGTGTTGGCGAACAGTAAATATACATATAATTATTTGCGCACCTGCTTAATATCGTACTACATTATTACTCGTAGTGTACAAATAGTATGTTTAGATTGTCATTATGTTAAAGGACATAGACAAGTGCGAGGAAGGCACTTTTTTAGCCAATTTTATTTTCTCTCTGTGCTGAAGAAACGAAAAAAAAAATGCCTTGTTTTTTTAATCTAAAATTATGGATAAAATAAATGGGTGTTTTAAGTAGCAAGTAACTGAACTAGTTGCGTTTCCGCCTTCCGGTAGATTTATAATTTTATTCCTTTTTAGGGTTCCGTAGTCTTGACAAGGAACCCTTATAGTTTCGTCATGTTCGTCCGTCTGTCTGTCCGAGGTTTTGCAAGGAGACTGTTAGTACTAGATAGCTGTAATTTTGTAGGTGTATATGTAAACTAATTACGCCGACTAAGTGGTAGAATAACATTTTGAAAAATATTTTTTTTAGGGTAGCTCCCCTACATCTGTAGTGGTAATATTTTTTTTTCATCCCCACACGATGGGGTATCGTGTGGGGTATCGTTGAGTAGGTATTTTAAAATCCTAAGGGGTCTTTTAAACCGCTAAGGGGTTTCTAAAACAGTGGTTAAACACACTTTGTGTGTGTAATATTTCGGTTCAGTAGGGCGTCCTCCTCTTTAAACGCTTAACTGCTGGCTTAAAAAATTTTGAAAAATTCATGATGATAGTGTATTTCATAAATTTAAAAGGAAAACTATAGCAGTTAAGATAACTGTATTAGTTTAGCAGTTACAGTTGTTGAACTTGGGTGTTGGATAATTTTGTACTAAATACAAAATCCTTAGAATAAATTCATTCAAGATGTGACTAAGACGAAGTAGGTGCTTGTTAAAACTGAAAAAAGTCATAATATGTTGTAAATAGATTGGTACGGAACCTTTCGTGCGCGAGTTCGACTCGCACTTAGCCGGTTTTTTATATAAATCTTTTTAAAACGTGTGTTCAAAGTCCTTTCTAAAGTGTTCTTTTTCTATAGGTATCCTGTATTACCTTTGCTGAAAATAATATTTCAATTTCAAATATAGGTGGGTACTTACTTTTAGAAAGCACTCCAGGGTATTGGGTCGAGCGCGGTGCTCTTGAAGTGTCGGCCATGCGAGTTTGAGTTCCACTCCCTTAAATTAACAGAAATAACATTCTAGTAGTATAAAATCAACCCTGGTTGGACCCTTTCAATGGTAAAGCTTATTTTAAGAATCAAATAGCGAAAGGTCTGAGTTTGAATCGTAGGTCTACCTACCTAACCTACGATATAAACTCAGACCTTCCTAACCTAATGATTTGATATTACGTGTGTGGTTCTAAGCAGTAGCGGTCTAATAGGATATTAGGTATTTTTCATCATTTTGTTCAGATACCGGTATTTTATTAAAAATATAAAAAACTAAATTACATACATACCGGATAAAACCATTCCGGGCTTCGAAGTCGAATAGCAAAAAAATCTCGGTCGTATCCAAAAAAATAAAACAGGGTGAGACAATACAGACTAATAGTTTTGCAAACGCTAACTAGGCGAGGATAAAAGTGGATAATTTATAAATATTATTGTAATAATGATTCAATGCTACTAATGCGTGATATCAGGACTAATACTAAGTTTTACTTAAGGAAACAGGTGTTGTCAGCTTAAGTTAATACGTTAACTTGATTTTAATATGTTTTGTTCAAATATCAGTACATTTTAAGTATCTATCCCTTCACCCTGTAAACAGTACACAACAGTGGCAAAAAATACGACTAATGGTAAAACAAAAGAGTGGCCGTCCGATGGTGTGGCGCTGTCAAAATAATGTAATTTTCCTAATGGTCTCCAGCGGGAAGTACCTTATTATCATATTTCTTACCACACCGCCTACTCAGGGACGACTGAATTAATTCATTTAATTCTGCTTAGACATTATGACGCTCATTTACATAGATTATTTCAGGGGGTAAGAATTAAGATGGAATGACATTGTTTTTGCCAAAAGGGACGAGGAAAAATATTTTTTGAGTAAGCATTCTATTACTATAACAAAAGAACTGAAAGCTTTAGATACAATAACAATATTGTATAGATACTAATTTTTAAATAAAAGGATTAAATCATTTTACACGTGCAGCCTGTGGGTCAAGTATACGCAGAAAACCTACAATGGTTCAGGATGTTGTTGGGTCGCCCCCGGTTCTGCAGCGCGTCGGGGATGTTCGCTGACGCTCGCACAGATGACTTTTTTGCAATCATGCGAAAGCGAACATCCTCCCTGATGCGGCGAATAGGGACTACGACCAACAGTTTGCTGGCCGTCGTAGCTGGAGACTACACGAGTGGTTTTGTGGGGCGCTGGTTTGAGCTGCATAGACCTGTTGCTCAGCTGGTGACTCAGTGAGCCGCTCGTGTGGCTTTATAGCTTTATATTATATTTTTACTTTTATCTGATATGTTTTTTAATGAGTATGTACTAACACTAGCCTTAAGTTTCTCTGTTACTAACAAATATGGATCACGTTGTCCGAAATAAACATTTATTATTATTATTATTATTAAACCATTGAAGTGAATAAGATAAGATAGGTACTCTTTATAATCCGGTCAATTTAGACCAAAAAATGAGAGTGAAGTTACATAAAGTCCCAACAAGCTGGATTTCTGTGAAATTATTCAAAACATAATTATAAACAATGTCTAGAAGTTCCCCATCATTCCCGTGTAAGGAAAAATTTTTATTCAGGGTCAAAGGTAAAATAAAAGAGTTTTTCGCGATTTTCAGCAAAGCGGTAAGTACCTCTGACAAAATTGAAGATCATAAAAATATCTATAAAAAATGTATCAATATTTTTTTCTTACAAGCCACCGTTTCTGAGATATAACGATTCAAAAAATTATTATTTACACACCACACTCAGAAGATATTTAAAGAAGAACGGATTTCCTTGAAGCTCATCTGACATGCGTGTTCATCAATGAAATTAAGCTACATACATACGCATATCTTAGTACAATAAAAAAATAAGATTAACCTTTCAGAGGTGCAATAAGCAGAAGAGGCAGTGGGCTGGTCATATCTGTCGCAGAACCGACGGGCGTTGGAGTAGGAAGGTTCTCGAATTGAGACCACGTCTCGGGAAACGTAGCTAATGGCTAATCAAATAATTATAAAAAAAAATGTTTCAACAAACACACCAACTACCTATCCCAGAACTTAGGCGTGAGCTTGTGCTATGGCGACTAGGATAATGGATAGACATACTTATAATATAGGTTTTTATACATCCATGACTTAGGTACATACTGTTATCGATAATGGATACCGATGATAAATGAAACCAGAATTCGTCCATATTTTGTATAATTGATCCACCGATAGCACGATTTACATAGGTATTACACACACGTCTTCCACATAAGGAGTCTCAGCCAGCTTTGCCGGCACAGGATAGCTCCGCCCGCACCCGGCACCTCTGCTGACGCCGCGATTGCTAACACGGCCATACTGACCCCAGCTTCGTCCTCGAAGCTTTAGAATACCTGAAACTAAACAACCGTGATAGAGGGGATTACCATCCTCTAACACCAGCCTGACTTTATTGTCAGAAATACTGTAGCCTGATTTTGCAATCATAGCCTGCCTGACTTTAAGCCAGAGAAATATCAGCCTATATTTATTAGCCAGAGACCTGTCAATCTGACCTCTTTGGCCAAAAATGTACGCGCCTGATGGCACTACTCAGATTTGTCTGACACACCCATAGTCAGAGCAACAATCAACAACCTGACCTAGCCAGTCAGAACTACCTGACCTAACCAGTCAAAAGAACTACCTGACCTCCCTAGTCAGAATCATATCAGCCTCATGGAGAACATGTCAACCTATCCAATCAGATTCATAACTACCTGACCAATCAAGTCAGAATCATAACAACCTGACCAATCAAGACAGAATCATAACTCCCTTACCAATTAAGTCAGAATTATAACCACCCGACCTTCTTAGTCGGACTTTCACAAGCCTGATCTAATCAATCAGAATCATAACTGCCTGATCTAACCAATCAGAATCTGAACAGCCTGATTTAGACAATCAGAACCAACAACAACCTGATGTAACAAATCAGAATCATAACAACCTGGTCTAGACAATCAAAATTATAACAGCCTGATTTGTGCTATCAGAATCGCCAACAGCCTGACTGATCTACCAATCAAAATAATAACAGCCTGATGTCACTAATCAAAAGCACATTAGCCTGATTTAGCCCATCAGAATAACTCAGAAATAGACAATCAGAACCAGAACACCCTGATTTAATAGTCAGAATTACCACAGCCTGATCTGAACATCAAACAGCCTGATGATGTAAACAATTAGAATTACAACGGCCTGATCTTAACAATCAAAATTATGTCAGCCAGTTTTAAATTCAGCCAGAAATTTCTACCAGCCAATTCCACTTTTCACTCCGTGAGTGCTGCCATCGGTTTGCCCAACTTACTCCAGAATCGACCATTACAAGTTAACTTACTAGCACTTAAGACTATGCTCTGCCTTTTGGATCGTCACCCAATAGCAACCGTGCATATGCACGTATGACTTTCAGCTGCTAATCTCACCTACCTACGTGAGAAAGCCCGTGCTAATGCACGTACGTACGGCTCTTAGGCCCTGCCGCCTCTCATCAGCCTTTCTGAAATAGCACCCGTGTCTATGCACACTTGACCTTAGGCCCTGCCGCTCCTATCTCTGAGATAGCATCCGTGTTTAAACACGTAGATCATTAGGCCCTGCCGCTACTCCTTTTAAGGAAGCATCCGTGTCATTGCACGTATGACCACTTGGGTCTTGCACTCCTCTCACCAGTCTACGTGAGATAGCTTTCCACAACCACACAGCATCGTTGACTTGTAGCCAAACGTTAACTCATTTTGAGTTCTGCCATAGCTCATTGACTGAATAATATCATTTTTAACTGCTGTGTCAATTTGAACATCTCACTAATCCAATTTGGATTCTCTCCGAAAGTAGCGTTCACCTCCCATTGAGACGCTCTTCCTGCCTATTAGCAAAAATGCTCTTTGGCTTTTCGGATAATCATAGAAACTTTCAGCCACCGCTCTAGCAGTAAAACAGCACCGACTTCCTGTCAGTAAGTTCCGCTCTTCCACGATAGTAGCATCGTTTTTCAACCGGAAAAACTTACACCAATCTCCAGACAGATAGTTTTCTGCTGATAACATAACGCCAGTTTTCATCACACATGATCAATATACGCCATGATTTGCCAGGTTGATCAGTTTTCAGTTTATCCGCCGGCAACTTTCCAAGCTTTGCTTGTTTGTATTTTATCAGCCGATATCGTTATCAAAACGGTCTCAATGTACACCAACCAGCATCCACAAGTAAGTACTCAACCGATATCATAATCGTAATCGTAATATTATTAACGATCCACCAGCATCCAAGCCAGACATTCCTTTACAGTTGCATTGTACCGTCATAATAATTGCAATTGCCAAAACACGATTATAATCGTCTTCCGTTTTATTTAAACTTTATTGAGAGCTTTTCTTTGTCTTCAAACATTCACCGGTATGTCAGCCACCGTAGCGATGGTAATGTTTTCATAGAGCCGACCCATTGTTTATGTTAGGGGCCCCGATCTCCTTATGCCTAGTAGTCATGTGACGTGTCCAGCCAACTAAGTTTCAACTTACAAATAAATCTTCTATCCAGCCTCACCACAACTAATAACAAGGGCTCTTTGTTTCTCCGCCGCCAGTATGTGACGAGTGAACTTGAACTTGTTCTTATGCCAATGCTTCGTTTAACGCACCGTTAAGTCCGGAACAACTACCGGGTGTTACTATTTAGTTTTGGTGACATTGGTTTGTATTTCTGTCTTGTAATATTTCGCTGTCTTGCATTTCAGTATAACTAGGATGCTATTTCCAATACCACCATGTCACCAGATGTTCTTTATTGCTGACGTTCACACCAAATCGAATTTCCATTCGATTCTTTTCCTCATACGAGTCTAATGTCTTCTCTGCCGTTACTCATAAAACTCAATGCATATCTGCCATCCTTGGGTACGACTTTAGTACCTACATCTTTCTATAATTGTTTTCAGAGTCACCTTTTCATGAAATCTAAGATTGAACCGGTTTATTATTCCTTAAACCTCCAGCCAAAGCCTGCATCACACGATACTTTCTTCTCGCTTCAAATACAACCGACCTCACTTTACTAATTCACCTTACAGTACACCAGCTTCCATGAACTCAGTAATAAATTTCTTAACAATCTCTCGTTCAATCTGAGGTCATCAGTGAGGGCTCATAAATAATTGGTTCATCCTTCAAAAGTTTCCTCGAAAGTTGTTGTTCGTGTGAGCAACCAATGTCATTTAGTGAAGTAGATACACGATGCCAATATGGGGTTGAGATAACAGATCCTCAAAATCTGTGAGTCCAACTTTAGACATAGCACCAGCTTTGATGTCACACAACTAGTTGTTGTATCCGCTGCGTTAACGTATTTAATCTCACCACCAGGTTCTTCATAACTTATTTTAACCCTTTTTTGGTTAGCTACTTTTGGTATTCGAGGATTCATTATATATCTCGCCCCACTAACAAGTAACCTTATTTGCGCACAAATTGACAGTTTTTAGCTTCTTATAGCAATCGACAATAGTGTGCCCAAACCCATGGCAATGTTTTCATTAAGCTGGTTCTTTGTTTTTATTAGCAGAGCTCAAAGCTCCGGCTATCCTATTCGCGATAACCTGACGCGTAGCAGTATTTGGCGTCAACTTACATTCAAATCTTCCAGCCGCATTTGTCGTACTTGTAACAAGCCGTCTTTGTTTTATTCCCGTTGCCAGATTTGTTATTGTTACTCTTACGCTTGCGGTATGGCGTTATCCATCCGGGCACGCACGGTTACGCGTCTAACCCGTCAACCTGTGAAAAATTTGCGTTATCGTTTCATGTATGCTTGCACAACCTTCCAATACTGATATTTTTATCAGTTACGTTATCCAGCATGAAATCTATTTGCTGCCGCCCGTCCAACTTGACGCCTAGACGTTAGATCTTTGCAGACATCCGCCATTCACTCTAGGGTTTGCGTTGTTCGATACAGCTTCCTTCTCTTGCTCACAATACGAGCAGCCGCTATATCTTCAATCGGGTGAATCCACTCCTTCGTAACAACCTTCCTTACTTGGAACAAAACCAGCGTCAATGCCAGGAGCGTAATTCATAATACTGATTCGTAAAGAAACACTCTGCTGCGTCCACCGTGAACTTTTATTCACAATTCCTCGCCGACCAACATTGCATTTGCGACAAACAAAGCGCTGCACATCATTGTAGGTTCACTTATTTTCATCCAGTTGGTTATCGTATTCTTGGCTTTCTGAATCAACCAGCACAACCTTCGCTGCACTTCTTCCGTGATCTTAAAATCAACACGACGCGACCACCAACTCCGACTCGAGCACTTTCTTTTGACAGATTTATCACGAGCCCAACATTTTCACTAATGTTTTCTTAGTCCATCCGTTGTCATGCCAGTATCACTGCCACTTAAGTTCACTTTGGTAGGTACTTGATTTGAGTCTATTTTGGGAAATCCCACCGCTGTGTTATCGATAATGGATATCGATGATAAATGAAACCAGAATTCGTCCATATTTTGTGTAATTGATCCACCGATAGCACGATTTACATAGGTATCACACACACGTCTTCCACATAAGGAGTCTCAGCCAGCTTTGCCGGCACAGGATAGCTCCGCCCGCACCCGGCACCTCTGCTGACGCCGCGATTGCTAACAATACATACTCGTGCTCATAACACAAAAATTTGCTTGTGATATGATATTTATATTTCATTATGTCTCACTTAGTAAGGTTACTTGGGTCCCTTAATGTCTTATTGCGTAGAGAGTTGTACCATAGAAAGTTACCTACAATTTAATCGCTCTTATTGATAATTTTGCACGAATGTTACATTTAGCATATTTATTCTGTGCAGCAATGCTAAATGCAATTTCTTCCCGACGACCATTGAATAGAGGAGTCAGAACAGTCCAAGAACATAGTAAGAGTGGTTCCGCACTAAGCCCGATCCGAAACCGTCAAATGAAGGTCCGATGTAGTTGTACACCTATTTGTACGACAGTTTATGCACTACGTCCGCCTTCCACAGTCCGGTTTTCCATATTTCCATCCATCCATACAATATAAGAGCTTGACTCTTGTCGGTTGAGTAAAACAAAAAAAAATATAAATCAAATAATATAGATAAATACTCTTGTTCAAACAGAAAACACATTACAAACATACAATAAAAGGAAAAAACATGTTGGTAGGTACACAATGTAGGCGGTTTTATCGCTAGGAGCATTCTCTTCCAGACAACCTTTTTTTAATATATTTTACGGACTCGGATCGAACGTAGCTGATAGATATTGTCCGGTAAATTCTGAAAAAAAAAGATGAAGCAGTTAGTTTTAAAATGTCCCCAAAAAAATACATTTGCATCGGCCGGGAATCGAACCCGGGCCGCCCGCGTGGCAGGCGAGCATTCTACCACTGAACCACCGATGCTTATAACTACATACTACAAAATGCTCATTGCGTTTACTCACACAAATGTTACAAAAACACTATCAAAATGTTCGTATCAACGCAAAATCAGCCGTACATCAACTACATAAGAATAGTAATTCGCTGGCAATCATTAGTAGAAAAGTCATGTGAAAGAAAGATGAAATTGGCCTTTGACCTACTGTCTACAGCTGATTAGACGTAACAGCAAAAATCGTGCCAAGATTATATTTTAGTCTCGAATATTTAAATCGACGGTAAGTAAGTATACCTAATAATAACCTATTATTATTACGGTTCTTTTGTCGGTTATTACAAGCTTTTATTTTTTGTCCCATTGCATGGTCGCTACACAGTTTTTTTTGTCTTTAGGCACACAATACAGAATTCAATTAAAATGAAACAGGAGATACATTTTTTATGGTTACAAACTAAATTATATTCCACTTTATGCATTCATAAAAACATTTAATGGGGTGCAGCGCGAAGCAAGTCGAGTAAGTCTAAACGATCTTCAAACAGAATCAAACTTAATAATATTAGTAATTAGATCCATTTGCTTTAAAGTTTTAGACTTGATGATTTAATTAGAACAATAGTTTTATTCTGCGCAATGCGCAAAACCATCAGACATTTGTGTTAAAAACTGAAAAGTGTTCATATTTTCTTATTTATATTTTATTCGTGTATATTACAAAGATGTGGAATATCAATACAATCATTTTCATGTACACATTATTGTTTCATGCGTAAAAATCACCAAGTTTTCGTAAAAAAATGCTCTTAGATATCATTAGCTACAAGTCATGTTTATTATATCATAAATAATTTGTTTCAAATTTCAACAAGACCAGGGCCTTGTGCAATGAGTAGGCTAACGTAAATAAGTTGTTTTAATGTATTTACCTAATTCAGCTCATCGTACAAGTGATTTAGAAATACGTTAAATTTCTCAATTTCGTGCAGGACCGCCTTAAGTAAGTAGGTAAAAATATAAATATATTAGGTTTTACAGAGTGAACACATTTTAAAATACCAATTTAATTAGCTACATGGTCCCACCAAATCCCTAATATAAGTTTTCGGAACTTAGCCATATCCGAATCAAAGATGTCAAGTTTGCGATCTATCAGCCAAGTTGTTGTGTAGGCGACACATTCTGACAATAGGGTTTAGGGTTCGGGTTATTTCGCTCATAAAAATGGGTTCTTGGGTTTTTTTTTAATGAAAATGTAAACAAAACAAAATGTATTATCTATTTCGTCTCTGTATACCTACTGAGGAACAGAATTAAAGTGAAGACTCCGAAATTCAAGCACCAGCAAACATAATATTAAAAACATTGCAAGAATGCTACGCCATTTTGTAACACAAGAATCTCTCAATACCCCAGCACTTATCTAGGCAGTACGTGTCTCCGCAGCCTAGAACCTCACGTATAGTGGCAACAGTATCGATTTCGACATAGCCGGCATATATACCGAGGTCAATGTCGAGGTCTCTCGGTCAGTAGTGCCAACATGGCTTCAAGAAGGCTGCCTGTTATTGTCCTTGCTGTAAGTCAATTTTTTTTAACCCCCGACGCAAAAACAGGGGTGTTATATGTTATATTGTAGGGTAAAACTCAGGTTTTATTACACTGTTTAGGCGGTAGGTTGAGATAAAAAAGAAGCAACGGCTGCTGCGACAGTCGAATATACGATCTTGAGCGTATCGGTTGTTTTCATTCCTTCGACTCCCGCAAACAAACCTAACAGTTGGCGAACGAGTAAAAGTGCAACGCGTGCAACAATAATGGCGAAATTAGCGGTTGGCGTCTTATCGACGTTTAACCATGACGTACAAGAGTGGTCTGTGTACAAAGAACGTTTAGAACAGTGGTTTCTCGCGAACGACATTTCGGCGGATACAGGTTCGGATAAAGCCGGTACGAAACGACGAGCTATATTATTGAGCAATTTGTCAGAATCAACTTACAAGCTCGTGCGTGATTTGGCTTCACCAAAGGATGTCGGTACACTCGATTACGATTCAGTCGTGAAGTTGTTCAATGACCATTTTAAAACAAAGAAATGCACATTTGCGGAGCGGTGGAAATTTCACAGCGCCACACAGCATATGGGTGAAGGCTTAGCAGAGTGGTCAGCGCGCGTACGAAGCTTAGCGACTCACTGCGGTTTTAAAGCGGAGTATCTGGACGAGCACCTTCGCGATAGATTCGTTCTGGGCTTGGAGTCCGGACCCGAACGCGATACGCTGTTTACGAAGGATTTGGCGGATTTGACCTTAAGTGCGGCCCTGGACACGGCAGAAGGAATACGCTGCGCTCGAGCGGGCGCTCATAGCTCATTGCAACGGCGGGAGGCGCCGGTGCCTCTGCAGGTGATGAAGGTGGCGATGTCGAGCGGCGCGGGCGGTGTGCAGCAGCGCGGCCCGGCGTCCGCCCCGGCCGCAGACCAGGCCGCCCAGGCCGCCCGCTGCTCCGTGTGCGGCTACCGAGGACATCAGGCGGCTACGTGTCGGTTTGCGCGTTACAAGTGTAGGAAGTGCGGTATTCAAGGCCATCTCAGGCGAATGTGTAATAAGCTAGATGGGCAGCATTATGTCGAGCGCCGTGAGGATGTCGATGACGATGGTAAGCAATTATGTTGTAATATTCGCACCTTACGCGGGGAACCCTTGAGGGAGTCTGTTGTGGTCAATGGGGTGGATTTGATTTTTGAAATCGATACGGGATCTCCGGTTACGGTCATATCTGAGCAGATGTATAAACGGTTCTTTTCAAATGTTACGTTAGAGCCTAGTGACGTTATTTTACATAGTTACAATGGGGATCGATTGAACATAATGGGAGTGTTAAAGTTATCGTTTACGTATAAAGATAAAACCAACGAAATTGTTGTTTACGTTGTTTATAATGGGGGTCCGCCATTGTTGGGGAGAGATTTTTTTTCGCGATTTAACTTACAAATTTGCTCGGTTAATAATTGTAACAATTTTATAGATGACATCACATTAAGATACCCGAAATTGTTTTCCGATAAACTAGGTTATTTTAAAGAAGTGCAAGTGGATTTAAACCTTAAACCAGAATCAAAACCTATCTTTTTTAAAGCACGGCCATTACCGTTTTCTCTCCGTTCTAGCGTTGAGAAAGAATTAGACCGGTTGGTTAATTTAGGAATTTTAGTACCGGTTAAATATTCCGACTATGCCAGTCCCATTGTGCCTGTATTGAAGCGAGACGGATCTATCAGACTTTGTGCAGATTACTCCGTAACAATCAATAAGCAATTACTAGTTGACAAATATCCGTTGCCGAGGCATGAGGAACTTTTTGCTAAGTTGCATGGTGGAAAGTTTTTTAGCAAGTTAGACCTTTCACAGGCATACAATCAATTGATTTTAAACGAAGCTTCACAAATGCTTACTTGCATTAATACACACAAAGGACTCTTTAAATTTACTAGGTTAGTGTTTGGTCTCGCCAGCGCACCCGCAATTTTTCAAAGAACCATGGAATCGGTCCTATCAGGGTTGGACGGTACGCTATTATTCATGGATGATGTTTGTGTGTGTGCTGAGGATCGCGCGCAGATGATGTCAAGGCTGAGCGAGGTGTTCCGTAGATTGGAGGAGGCCGGGTTTGTTTTAAATAAGGACAAATGTACGTTTTTTCAGGAATCGGTGTCCTATCTTGGATTTGTTATAGATCGCAATGGTATACATAAATCCCCAGAGAAAATAGAATCCATTTTGCAGTCTCGTGCACCAACAAATGCTACAGAGCTTAAGTCATTCTTGGGTATGGTAAATTACTATAGGAACTTTGTTAAAAATGCATCCTCGATTTTAAGTCCTCTATATCAGTTACTACAGAAAAATGTGTCTTGGTCGTGGACCAAAGAGCACGATGAAGCCGTAGCTAACATTAAGTATCAGTTGGCATCAGACAACATTTTAACTCATTTTAACCCGGAAGCTGAGCTAATATTGACTGTGGACGCGTCACCATATGGTTTAGGGGCGGTTTTATCACAAATGGAAGATGGCTTAGAAAAACCTATTTCGTACATGTCCCGATCACTCACTTCGGCTGAAAAAAGGTATAGCCAGATTCAAAAAGAGGCTACAGCTATTATTTTTGGTGTAAAAAAATTCCACCAATATTTGTATGGTAGAAATAAACCGTTCATTTTAAGAACGGACCATAAACCACTCATATCAATATTCAACCCGGACAAAGGCATTCCTGAAATATCAGCGAACAGATTACAGCGTTACGCAATATTTCTTTCGGCATACAATTATAAAATAGAATATATTAGGAGCGTTCACAATTGTGCTGATTATTTAAGTAGGTCAGTGGGCGACGGAACCTGTTCTAATGCGCGCGCGCACTCGGGTTCATGCGTTGAATCGATCGACAAATCTGCATATGTACGGTTCGTTTACGAGGGTGAACCCTTCCTATCGTTTTCAGACTTACAGGAAGCTGTAAAGCAAGATGAGGTATTGTCTACCGTCGCTCACTATGTCTTAAACGGTTGGCCAAATAACATAAATGATAGGTATAAAACGTTCTATAGTCATAGACTTGAATTATCTGTAGAAAATAACTGTCTCATGAGAGGCCATAAGTTAGTAATTCCTATAAGCTTACAAACAACTATTTTAAACGAGTTGCATAGAGGTCACTTAGGCGTGACAAAAATGAAAGAAGAAGCCCGTCATAGGTTTTGGTGGCCAGGTATGGCTGCCGCAATTGAGAGACTTGCCGGCTCGTGCGTAACCTGTTTCTCGCAGCGCGCGGCGCCCCCTCGCGCCCCGCTCACGCCTTGGCCCTATCCGGCCGCGCCGTGGCATCGAGTCCACTTAGATTTTCTTGGTCCGATTAGTGGAAAAATGTACCTGATAGTGGTGGACGCCTACTCTAAATGGGTCGAATGTTTTGATGTTTCTACTGGTTTTGGCTCTCGTGTAGTTATTGAAAAGCTGTGTGAAGTGATGGCAAGATTTGGATTGATACATACAATTTGCTCAGATAATGGTAGCTCCTTTATGTCTTCCGAGTTTAAGAAATTTTGTTTATTGAATAGCATAACTCACCTGACGTCTCCTATTTACAACCCGGCTAGTAATGGTCAGGCTGAGAGTGCCGTAAAGATAATTAAAAAGGCTATTAAATCTATTTTGCTGTCTGGGTATTATTTGAAAGATATAAATGTCAAGTTGCAGGAATTTCTTATAAACTACCGAAATTCAATTCATTCTACACTCAACAGATCTCCCGCTGAGGTATTATTCGGCCACAAGTTAAGATGTCGTTTAGATCTTTTAGAACCAACCACGTCATCTCCATCGGACGCAGTGCTCGACAGTTGCGTTAAATCTAAACAGTGCTTACAGAGTGATAACTATAGCGGCAATCGGAAAGTAAACTTTAATATAGGCGATGTGGTGTTAGTTAAGCTTTTTACCCAGCAAAAACATTACTGGACTCGCGGCGTAGTATGCAAGAAAATTGGAAAATCATTGTATTTGGTGCGGGTGACCAGCAACGACCAAATTGTGAAAAGACATACCAATCAATTGTTAAAATTTAAAGGGGGAGAAGTTGGTGATCATCATCTGAAAGCTAGGAGAGAAGAGACTGTCCCTGCTTTCATATTACCAACAGAGCAGAGCAGCAACGAGGAACCATCATGTCAAGAGGAAACCGTAGTATCCACTGATTTATATCCACAAGCAGGAAATGTCGTCACCCATTCTAATCAAACTGAACATAATCATGACGATTGGTTTGACTGCGGCGCTAATGATGGAAACGGGCAGTCGGATGACGTCACCGCGCCGACACGTCTCGAAGACGAGCCTGGTCGTACCGCGCCGCAAGAGGAAGCCACCACACGTTCCAAACGTACCAGGACAGTTGTAGATTATAAAAAGTTTTTTTAAAATAATGGTGGAGGGATGTTATATTGTAGGGTAAAACTCAGGTTTTATTACACTGTTTAGGCGGTAGGTTGAGATAAAAAAGAAGCAACGGCTGCTGCGACAGTCGAATATACGATCTTGAGCGTATCGGTTGTTTTCATTCCTTCGACTCCCGCAAACAAACCTAACATTATACGAGTAAGTTTAACGGGCCTGTCGGTGTATCTGTGTATCGTCTGTGGTATCGTAGCTCCCAAACGGATGAACCGTTTTTCGTTTTGTTTTTTGTCTCATAGATAATTTTATCTCTAGTGTTCTTAGCCACGTTTTATGGAAATCAGCCCAAGCGGGCCGCCGCCACAAAATGTCGGATTACATATTTCTTACAACTCTCTCAATATGGGTATCAAAAGGCTTGACTAGTACGATACTATAAAATATGACAAATTTTAAATCCAAGATGGCCGCCACCACAAAAAGGCAAATTTGTTAGTTTTTAGAGCTTAGTTTTTGTGTCGGGGGTTTTAAAATTTTGTAATTCTACTTTTATTTAACTTTAACAATTAACATAATTTAGAAAAATGACGACTGTGTTGTTGAAGCTGTCCGCGCTCCGGACTTCAATCCAATTTTAGGTTATTTAAGCCCACGGAATTGGCAAATGTTTGTGTAATGAGCTCGATCAATTTCCCCATGAATAACTAATAACGATTTTGACATATCTAATAACACTCTATTACCTGAAGAGACGGCTATTTGAAATGATTGTTTTATATGCCATGTCACCTAGCTGTCATAAAATCCAAACTAGCTGTCTTATATTTAATCAAGTGTTATGCAAATTCAGTATAATAGGGGCATGTATTTAAGTTATGTTTATAAAATTATATAATGATAAGTATGTATTTATATTGTTATTGTAAAATCACCATAGCACAAGCTTTTTAGGATTAGTTAGTAATTGTTGTGATGGTTTGTTTTTTTAGCAAAATTAAAACACAACCGATCTAGAACCTGATTTGCATTTTGAGTTTAAGTGGTAAGGATTAGTATTTAAGTTTTATCCTACCTTAGAAACCCCAGTGTTAATTCGAAGCCCTTTTAACTTGATTTTATGACAAGGAATTAATTATTTAAATTAAAAACACACACGCCTAAAAAACCTAAGTACTTACTACAAATATTTCTGAAATAAAAGACCACAGAGAGTGTAGAACACTTTGAATAAAAAATCATATTCAAATCTACTGCAAGTTGAACGCAAATTGAATTATAAATGTTTTAAAACTTACGCTAAGTGGCTCGAATTATACTGAAAATATTATTTCAGCTGCTAAAAAAGAAAAACTAAAGCGGAAAAATACGGTGCACATTTTAATTAACATGGCGGGCAACATTCTTTTGGCAACAATATTTGATGCTCGGTGCTCCGTTTGCTGGAAATCCTACAAAATTTTGTACTACGGCTTTAGGCATTTTTCAAAAATAAAAAATATTTATAAACGTACTATGTATATTACGTTTTAAACGAATCTAAAAAGGGACGAATCTAAAACTTGCAAAGATAAAAAGTTCATATAAGAAGCAATTTTCTTGGTGTCCCAAGTAAATTTCTTTTAAGCATTTTATCATTGACAAAATAAAATCAATGTTGGCGCAAGTTTTGGCCCTTTCCCCTTAAATATGTATGAATTGTAGAAAAGTGCACCAAACTGATATGATAATGTACAAAAGAGTATCACTTTTCTAATTGGCTATGTTTTTACAGTAGGTGTGTCTAGAATGAGTCAGGTCTCATGACGCTATGTGATGTCTCCAAATTTTTCTATAAAATATATATTTCCTAATGAGAGACCGTTTCATTGTCAACATTTTGTAATAGTTAATTAACCTTTTAACTTCCAGGCTCTCGCAGCAAGCTGTATCAATGCACAAGACTTGGTCCTCCCGATCCCAGAAGTGATAGTCACCATTGGGGGTGCTTCCTCCTACGTACCAGTGCAGTATGATGACCTTGTCATCCCCATAATTTTCGACCCGGTTCCAGCCCCTTCATATTCGCCCCAATCGTATTTTGAACCTAGCTTTCAACCCAACTTCGATTCTTACCAAAATTTCTTCTCCCCACCACCTCCTCCACTGATCATTCTTGATAATGGAAACAATAATGATGATATGTCATTGTTGTATCTTTTATTATTGTTAGGTAAATTTAATGGGGGAAATGGAAATAATTGTGGAGGGGGTTGTTATAACGGTGGATATTATTGCCGGTGAAACAAATAAAATTAGTTAAAGTTTTGAAACGGATTGTAAATTAGATGAAGGTAATGACTATGTATATTTAGCTTGGGAATGAAGATAAAATCCTTATTTAAATTTAAGTGCGTGAATAATTACGGGTTCATAACAAAGTCAAAGTAATAAAATTAAATATTAGTAAATGCACTGGTTTTATTTGAATTGCCAAAATATATAATATAGTTAGTTTAGGCATAACCAATCTTAGCCTAGAGATTCATGACACCTAAAAATGTCTAAGTTAGTGGAATTCAACGGGTTAACCGATAGGTTTTTGATAAATAAATATTCTACAAATCGGTTACGATAACTAGTTTCTAGTTTTTTGTTTACTACAAATTACAAAATACTAGTAATTGCCATTTATTTGCTTGACCACTGTAAAAACCCCCCGTTAAAAAAAATACAAAAAAAATAATTATCTAAGATAAACTTACAAATATTATAAAATTAAACTTTCACGTGAATTTTAGTAATGGATGCTGTTACTTATTTTTTAAACCCTGTAAGTATAATCCTATTAAGTCATCGCCACATATACTTGTCATCATTGGCCAGTTTTCCTATATTCCCTCAAAGACTATGGGTGATGGACGAGCGTCGATACGTCGACACAAATAAAGATTGAACACCATTTTGTCTTAATTTACTGCCACTGGCTAACTCGGTCAGTGGTCACATTTTGAAAAAATACGACGTACCTAACCTACGCGTATATTGTATCGTAGTTACTAAGTACCTACATATTCTAAACCTTTGAACTTGGTCTGAATTAAAACCTATTTAGCTTTTGTATTCATCCATTTTTTTCCTAACTTGAATCAAACTAATTGATTTTCGTACTCAAAATTCTTAAGTCAATATTGTTATTGGCAAAAATATGAAGAGGCAAAAGTAATAATTTCATCCTACTCTCCAGAGGCAAGTGTTATTATTTTATTTTGTACCTTTCTATCAAAATTAAATTTGCTTGTAACCAGTCTGTTAATTAGAAACCTAGTTAGAATAGGTAGCTGGAGTAGTGGAAAATAAATAAGTTAGTAGTTCATGAAATCAGTTTTACAGAGTAATTGCGAAATTGTTTTAGTTTTAATAAAACCCGTTTACACGTGTTTAGGGTTCCGTACCCGAAGGTAAAAACGGGACCCTATTACTAAGCCTCCGCTGTCTGTCCGTCTGTCGCCAGGCTGTATCTCATAAACCGTGATAGCTAGACAGTTAAAATGTTCACAGATGATGTATTGCTGTTGCCGCTATAACAACAAAGACTAAAAACTAAATAAAATAAATATTCAAGGCCCCCCTTAGATATTAATTTCCTATACAACAAACGTGTTTTTTTTAGCGTTATTTGCTCGTTATTAATAACGGCAACAGGTAGACGCTTCAAATGTTCACAGAATATTAATTTGTATATACTCTTACAAATTAATAATTAAATTAAAATAATAGTACCTAATATTTAAGGGGGGCTCCCATATAACATACGTGTTTTTTTCGCCATTTTTTGCTCGATATTTATAATGGCAACAGGCAGACTCTCAAAATATTCACAGAATATTATGTTGTATTTTACTTTAAAAAAAAATCAAATTAAAATAAAATAAAAATATTGAAGGGGGCTCTCATACAAACGTGTTTTTTTGTCTAATGTTGTAAGTTAATGGAACGGAATCCTTCGTGCGCAAGTCCGACTCGCACTTGGCCGGTTTTTTTTACCATAACCAAACCAACGACACCACTTAATGGTCAGCAGGCTGGGTACGAGATCCCAGGTACGAATCCCGGATCGGGACGAAAGTTTCTGGGTTTTTCTGTCTTGAAATAACCAGTTACAGCTTCGGAGTCAGGAATTTGGTGTTGTTTCGTCATAACCCTTGTAAAGTTCCTGATAGCATAATTGAAAGGTACATTGACACACTTAACATAACAACAACAAGGCAAACTCTCCATCCAGTAAACTATCAGGAACTAACCCAAAAGTGGTGGAACCGGCCCTAAATAATGACCAAAACCCAATCCCGTGATTAAACCGCTAAATACATATACCAACCGTTGGGACGCGAAATTTCCAATCGATGCAAAATATGTTTGCGGTTTCCGCTTTGATAATTCACACTAGGATACAGTACGCTATACAAAACCTAAATGTGACCAACTGACACTTCAGGCGAACTCCGCTAAGGCAGTGTTACATGTCAAGCTTCATAGGACCCGCGGGCGGGCCAATAACAATTGATTTTTTATTGTGTCTTGAAACACGATACGTGAAGGCTTAAAAGAATTACGCTCATACGAGATTCAATATGAGTCACATGTAAGATTTGAACCACGACACGCAATTTGGTTTAGTGGTACGCACGCACCACGAAATCAGTGGTTGACTGGTTCGAATCGCCTAAGGGGCAAATGTTTGTGTAATAAGTACGATGATTTGTAAGCCTTGATTTGCAGATTTGTGTTTATAAAAAGTATTCCTATAGTCGCCATGGTAAAAGCTGAAGTATGGAGCTAGGCAACAAAATATGTCACGCTGTTAATTTTTTTGTTAACATCTATAACTTTTGATCTTTATTTGAATTAATTTGGCGCTGAGGTTTGCCTTCCACACACATGTCCTTGTGGTACTGATGTCAGCTCGTTGGGACATCACGGACGCTCCTGTATTAAAAGTGCAGGCCGCTTTTCGCGTCATGCCAGCATCAACGACATCATCCGTCGGTCTCTTGCCTCTATCAACGTGCCGGCTTTACTCGAGCCGAACGGTATCGCTCGTGATGATGGCAAAAGACCAGACGGGATGTCACTTGTCCCTTGGCGGATGGGTCGGGCTCTTGTCTGGGACGCTACCTGTGTCGACACACTTGCAGCCTCTCATCTGCCCGGGACAAGCCGTGATGCTGGTTTGGCTGCGACAAGTGCCGAAAACTTTAAAAAGAACAATTACAGGCAGATCCACTCCCGGTACCACTTTGTACCGTTTGGAGTCGAAACACTGAGTTCGTGGGGTCCCAACGCTATCTCTTTTTTCAAAGATATTTCCAAGAGGCTAGTTAACATCAGTGGTGACCTAAGAGCTGGCAGCTACCTTGCCCAGCGTATAAGCATCGCTATCCAGCGCGGTAATGCTGCCAGCATCCTGGGAACCTTACCACAAGGACCCTTTTTATAATTTTTGTTTTTGTATTGTATTAAATAATTTATCTTAATTTTTATTAATAAGTTGTATATATGTCGTGGCCAAATCGCTGAATTGATCATTTCATGAAATAGTTGACCATTTCGTGAAGTGTTCACGTTTCATGAAGTGGCCAACTAATGGTAACCAAATCATTAAACGATAAACGTTTAGCGATTTGATCACTCACGTTTGACCATATCGTGAAAATAGGGTAACCATAAAATATTTAATGAAAACTCAGAACAATTTTGGAATGTAGAGCCTGTTTTTGATGTGTTGAATTATTTTGAGTCGACCACCTTGTCCAACACTTTTGTGAACTTCCTTCAATACCTAAAAATAAGTCTCCATCGGAATTATACGAATCGTAGGATCATCGGCGTTTCTTTCTTGAATATGAGGTATTCCTCTTCGACAGTTTCCATAATATCATATTTTGATAACCAGTAGTAGTCCATAGACTTCTTTTTCGTGGTCAGGGTGACCACGAATTTGTTTGTTTTATTCTTAGTCTTTTATTTGTTTTATCACCTAAAAAGAAATTAAAATTATTTTGGGTAAGTACCTATCAGACATTTGACAATCAATATAATAACAGATAAATAAACATTTAATATGATAAAATATGTTATTCAATTCAATTAAGAGCATAAAAATGTAATATGAAGTAAAATATTACTAACTTGTGAAATACGTTCCAAACTCCATGGTTGTTTCACATTTTGCTCGGAACTTGCATGACCTGCATAGTACTCGAATACTTTTTCATCAAACACTCTTTTGTTATCTCTTTCTTCCACGTTTAATAACGAATTATTCGCGTTTTTGCTGTGAGAAAATACGTCTTCGCTTACACTGGCCGCCATCTTGACACAAACAAAGCGCTTAGGCGCTGTAAGCGCCTCTACCGGTAGTCAATGAAACAATTCCACAATATGATCGATTAAGATTGATTATTTCATGAAATAGCAGTGCGTCCAGCTGGCCCTATCGTCAAACGATTTCTTATCATTGATCTGGCCTGAGCACATCATGATATGGCCAATGGACAGTGAAATATTTCCGCATCGTAGAATTGCCCATTTCATGAAATGATCGGCCATTTAATGAAATGGGCAATACTACGATGCGGCCATGACATATATATTACTAATGTACATTTACATTGTTCTAATTAAATTAATTATTAATTTCTGTTTTTTTATTCACCGTTACAATATTACTAATTTATTTTATAGTCATGAGAGCTAACACGATTTAGTGTTTAAAATAAAATGATGTTTTTTTTCTAAAGCCTACCAAATCCCATGACTGGAAAACTAAAACATTTAAAAAAAATGTCTTTCCAGTTTGATATACCACTTCTGTAGGTATTGCATCAAGCAATATCTACAAAACTGGTTTATCAAATTGTTCCGCACACTAACTCGCTAAGTCCAATCTAGAGTTTGGTCTAGACTTATAATTTGGGATCCAACTAGATTAGGCCGATTAATTTGCGTAGATTAAAATATTAATCAAGTTGTGTTATCGGGGTTTGATTATTTCATTTAAGAACATTAGGATAGGACGTTATCAGTTAATTTGAGATTTAAATATTTTCGCAGTGTAATAATAAAAGGCAAATAAGGCAGAGACAACGGCACAGATTACATGACAAAGGTAATAAGTCATGATTTATATAATATATGGATAAGTCTATGTAATATAAATATTTGTACGAGTGTCTTCATTAATTTTCCACCTAAACTACTGAACCGGTTCCGATGAATCCATACTAATATTATAAATGCGAAAGTGTGTCTGTCTCTCTGTTACCTCTTGACGCTTAAACTCAGTAGTTTAAGCGTTGGTTCAGTAACCACCTGAAATGAAATTGCAGATGGTTTCAAAAATCAATAGAAATCTGCACGCGAGTGATTAAAAAATAGAGCTCCAGAGTTCCATGTTGCGTTTATTTTTGTGTTAGTTCCTCACCTATTGTTGTGTTATAATTCCTGCCAGAACCATTATTTTGACATTCTGGTCTTATTCTCTTTCTTTTTTACAGACATTCAAGAGAAAAACAGTATTTACCTGTTAATAGACTAGTTAATTGAGGTATCAGGATCAGACCGGAATTGAAAATATTATAAAATAAAACTGATCCCCCACAGAATCAATCAGATGCGAGATTAGACCGGAATTACTCGCTTATAAGCTGACTGCGTCAGAAGGAGGTCATGTTTTTCGAGTGTTTGTCAAGTATGTATGTATGTCCATTTCTTTGTCACGCCCTACAGCCCAAACCGCTGGACGGCTTTTAAAATATGAAGTGTCGTGGCGTTAAGTTCAGTCAGTCATAATTGTAGTAGTAACATGCTATACAAATTTTGAAAATGAATAAATGAATTTTGAAATGAATCCACTGAAAAGGAAAGGGTTTATTTTTTTACCATAAAGATATGGGTATCAAAAGAGAGCTAGTAAAAATATGACCAAAAGTAACAATTAAATGAATTTATATAGTCGGGTTTTTTGTTCCTTTAATATTATTTTGCTTCTATTTTAGGCATGATACTCAACCGTTTATTATTTCTGACTCAACTACTAGCGTCAGGCTATCCTTGTATTTAATCCCAGGTTCCCCGTTCACGCTGTCCTGGTTTCCGGGATGAAAACGCCCGGGTAATCCGATCTTCCTAATCGAGGATCATTTCCCGAGGGAAGGATGGGAGCCTGCAGTTGCATACCCCGAGCTAATTAGGATTTATTTCGGGTTTATGGCTAGAAAAGACACTATACTATTATAGGTATTTACATGTAGCATCGGAATAAGGAATCTCCGGTGCTATATTGGGCTCGGTTTCGATAGGTTACAAATTTTAAGTACAGTCTATTTTTTTGTGATATCAACAAAAAGTCGTACGTTTAATTAAGTGATGCAATTTCTTACGTATTTTTTACAAGTTTTTCCGTGTTTTCGTCTAATTTTAGTAGTTATCGAATGACGTCTCTCTAAATTGAATCATCTTACTGCATGAACTCTCTAAATATTTTCAAATCTCTGTCGACTAATTGCAAGTGTGCAGACGGCCTAATCGCCTGGCAAATTAGTCACGTGCAGTGGAACGCGCTTCGTCGCTACAATATTTGCTGTTTGCCACCCGCTAAGTTCCACGACTTTGCCGCTATGAGCGGAATTTTAGCGCGGGGCGGCGAATGGAAGATACAAATGTACTAAAATGTCACGAGGCGCCGCTGCCCCGCACTGTGGCCGGCGCCGCTCCGCTCGCCGTCCGCCACGGCAGGCCTTTCTCACTCCCCGTGTTGGTACCAAAAAACGTACCTACTGGGGGCGCAAGTAGTAGACCTTGCGGGTTAGCTAATCCCAACTTGCAGAAGTGGGCTTTCAACTCAGATAAAAGGCCTAGAACAAGTAATCCGGACTTGCGCAAGTGGGCCTAAGGATTGTTGTTTAGTCGCCAGTCTGTGCTCGCCCTAACCTCTCTAACAATTAGTCACGTATTCACCGAAGTGAGCAGTGAACAGCAGTCACACATCGACCCTCAGTGACCTGCGGCACAAGTAGCGGGTAGTACCAAAATGTAGGCCAGCTCTTTAGCGTAGTCAACTACTTTTAGTTGACTACGCTAATTTTTCCACGGTCTTTTAAAAAAAAAACATGGCGTAAGTCGTAGGTAGTTCTCCACGTTAACTTTTCCACTGTCTTTAAAAAAATTACTTCTTGTTCATTTTCATTTTCTTCACTACTGAAGGTCGTGTCCCTGATTCGTCCTTTAAGTGGTTTGCTAGAATTTGCTTCTATTTCAGCTACCTACTCGTATAAATTTGCCTCCTTATTAGAAAATAATTAGAAAATAGCCTTACAGTCATCAACAAATAAAAACCAATAAATTTTGTGGGCCAATGTCTAGGTAGCTGTCTAAAGAACGAAAGCTAAAGAGATGGAAGACAATTTTTACCTCAGATTAAGGACTTCGTAAAATAATTTATTTAGAATAAAGAAAATATTTGCTACATATTTAAGGATGTGGTCATATCGTGTCGATACGATTTCTATGAAGACCTGTACATTGAGCTACGATGGACGAAATCCCAAGGGTGTAGAAGTTGTTCTAAATCAATCAAGTTCTATACGATCCGATTCAGATTCACGCCTAAGCAGGCCTGTGTAACTCCCCGCGTAGGTAGCAAAAACGTACCGACGCACAGCGATCCACTGCAATGGGACAATCAACTTGGGTGTCGCTAGCAAGCAATGACACGCGCGCTCGTTTTATTCACCGGCGGCGCGTGGCACTACGTTGCTGGCTGGACGAGCATGAATAAACTCAGAAAGGTGCGCTAGTTGGCGTTAGTAGCTTCTTGTAGCAGTCAACCCTATCGCGTCGCATGACAGTACGCCACAGAATAGGTTTAGGATCATATTCCAGAGTTATAAGAATTAATTTATCTTCAATGGATTTCTATAGGTGTCTAAACGAAAATGTGCTTAATTCTGAGGCGAACTAAATTACACCATAAATCATTGACGACATTTAGTTGATATTTCTTTGAATTTCATTGCAAAGTCAAACTTCTGTACGGAGTACTAGAACTTATCCTGTGCCCTAAGACCACTTCTTAAATAATACAAAGGCGTAAAACGTAACGAGTGGAGCTGCCCTTAGCTTTCGTACAATTAGTCACGTAGTGTCCAAATGTCCATGGCTCGGAGTTGGCGCTTGTACTCCTCCCGTTTCGCTACGGCTCTTCAATTAAGTGCCCAGGAGTATTGGTAGACTTTCTGTACTTATAAGTAACTAAGAAAATAAAAAACCAAAAACTAGCACATTATAATGAGGAGCTTGTGGCGCAGTGGCGACAGCGCTTTGGTAGTGATACCAAAGTAAAGCAATCCGCAGCGTGGTCGTGATTGGATGGGTGACCATTCCGACCATTTAGGGGACGTGCAAGACAAGCATCTACGTGCTTCGGAAGGCACGTAAAGCAGTTGGTCCTGGCTAATATCTGTTGATATTAGTCGTTGACTGGTTCCATGCCACAGCACGCACCGGTGCGACATAACAATTGATTTTCTATTGTGTCTCGAATTTGACAGCGAATGGGTTAAGCCTAGTCAGACGCCCTAGGGTGGCTTGATAACATCTGACAGTTAGGCTTGTCACATGCTTTACCGACACCCCTCTACCAATTCGCCCTGAGCCCGTGTGGTGGAGTATGGCTCGTGCCTCCTCATAGTTAAGGTGAGGCCATAGCCCAGCAGTGGGATCTATATAGGCTAACTTCACTTTACTTTTACTGTTTTTCAACAATCGATCGACTGTCTCATCCACAGGGATTCGAACCCACGATCCTTCGCTATCCTGGAATGCTCTTACCAACTGAGCTTCGGAGGACGTTAGTCAGTCGACGAATTTTTGTAAGTGTTTGCTACGCCATCCAGTAAGCCGGCGTTCGATTTCATCAATACTTGGGAAATAAAAACGAAAAACTAGCCCAGATAATAACTTTCTCCTAGGTGTTTTTTCCTCCGAACTTCACGGTGGCCAATCTCAACCGAGATCAGCCAATTGCGCGAGTGTTATTATAGTGCACAAGTATGTCCGTATATACAGGAGCACTCTCTTTTCTTCACTCTTATCTATAGCAGGCCTGTGTATCTTCCCGCGTAGGTAGCAAAAACGTACCTACGCGCGGCGACCCCTTGGTAAGGGACTAAACAAGTTGGGTGTCGCTAGCCGGCAGCGACACGCTCCCGCGTTTTATTTACCGGCGGTGCGCGACACTAGCTTGCTGGTTGGACGAGCGTGAATAAAGTCCTAGAAAGATGCGCTAGATGGCGTAAGTAGCTTCTTGTGGTAGTCAACCCTATCGCGATGCGTGATAGTACGTCACTGAATAGGTTAAGTGTATTATGAATCATATTCCAGAGTTATAAGAATGAAATTATCTTGCAATGTATTTCTGTAGGTGTCTACACGAAAATGTGCTTGAGTCAGAGGCGAACTGAATTACACCATATCGTTAACAACATTGAGTAGATATTTCTTTGAATTTCATTGCAAAGTCATACTTCTGTACGGAGTACTAGAATGTACTTATTCTGTGTCTATAGTTCGATGAGACGGCAATCCGACATGACCGCAGAGGTATCAATCAGGCGCAGGACCAACGGCTTAACATGCTTTCCGAGGCATGGGGGAGATAACACTCCCTTTATACATCGGGGAGGCCTATCAATCAATCAATCAACCTTTATCGCACACCACATGAGAGAGTATGGTCTTATTTAGTCATTTATTTATTTGACGACCGTATTGGTGTAGTGGTTCGCGCTCCGGACTAAAAAACTAGAGGTCGCAGGTTTGAATCCCGCAAGGGGCAAATGTTTGTGTGATGAACACAAGCTTTTTGTACCAAAGTCATGGATGCTTATAAATATATTTAAGTATATCTATCCGTTATTCTAGTCGCCATAACACAAGCTCGCAACGCTTAGTTTGGGGCTAGGTAATTGGCGTGAAATAAAAAATTGTTGAGAAAATCAACAGCACATCAATAGTATAACTTACATCAAGTATAATGCATTGAGTATGGGCAATAACAGATTTCCCTAAAATTAACCAGTGTAGGTACTTACTGGGGTAAAGTATAACAAATTAATTAAAGTAAAAACATTGTTTACTTTAACTAAAAATTCATAGTTGGATACCATCTTAATATTATCATCACAACGACTAAGAGCGATCTTTTCTAGACCACTTTTAAGAAGCCTATTTTGAACAGCGGATGAGCTGTAGCTTTTGATGGTTACAAAAACGGGTAGACAATTTTATGCAGGAAGTTGTATACTGACAATACTTGTACTTGTAATAATAAAATCGTGATGAAGAAAGCACAACATCAAAAACATAAAAATCTGTGCAGAACAAAAGATTTTATTAACTAATAACTCCTGGTCTCCGTGCAAATCTGGTAACATTCCCGTTTTTGCCCCGACCTACTCAAAGACAAAGGACATTATTTTCTCGACTGTATCTGCCGTGGATGGTCCACAAAAGTGGTTGTTTCATTATGTCTGTTTTGGATAATATTGCGAATGAAAAAATGCTTGACACATCGCGTGGACACGATTTGTCAGGTATAATGAGGAGAAATGACGTAAGTCTTGTCGGGGAAGGTAACTTTTTGAGGGTAAAAAATCGGTTTGATGAAGGGCTGGACAGGCAAGACATACCTTCAAAAATTTAATCGCGAATACTAAAATTTGAGGTACTACGACTTTAATATGAAAACGCAAATTATTTTTTAGGGTTTCGAAGCAGGTCTTTTAAAAGATTGTGTCAATCCCTAGAATATTATAACTTCGTATCATGGGTATCACATTGTGTAAGTTCCAGGTCCACACAAAAGAAAAAAACAAAAAAACATCACCACAACGCATGGTGATTTCATACGAACAAAATAATAATATTATGACGTACCTACGAGTATAACCAAATTTGGTCTCCACTCAAATATTTTCCATGGCAAAACATTTTACGAAAAGGTCTAGTTACTCGAATGGGGAAGGTGGGTTTTACCCGACTGCACAAGGAGGGTTATGTTTTTCGAGAGTATGTATAATTGTTTGGCACGCCTTACAGACCAAACGGTTGGACAGTTTTTGACACATGAGGTGCGTTGAATTTGTCAAAATTGTGAGAATAACATGGGCTATCATCATCATCATCAAATTTAAGAGCTAGGCTCTTGTCGGTGGAGTTTTTTCCATTCCTCTCTGCTTTCCGCCCCTCTCTTAACCTCCTGATACGACCCGACATTTATCTTTTCTTTTATTTGCTGCATGTAGCTTATTCTTGGTCTTCCTCGCTTCCTTTTTCCTTCTATTCTTCTTTCTGTTATCGTTTTAATAAAATTGTCGTGTCGAATCAGGTGGCCTAACATTCGTCCCCTCCTACACTCTATTGTTTCCATCAATCTCCTTTTTTCCCTAACCATAGACAAAACTTCTTCATTTGTTTTCTTCTCCGTCCAACTTATACGCTCCATTCTCCTCCAGCACCAAATCTCGAAGGCTTCCAGTCTCTCTCTGTCCCTCTTTGTCAATGTCCACGCTTCACATCCATAGAGTGCTATACTCCAATTGTACACTTTAACAAGTTTTTTGCGAACTTTGCTTGATATTCTGGCCTTGAGCAGGTGCTTTTTTGCATTATAAGCTTGTCTCGCCATCGCTATCCTTGCTTTAATTTTTTGGTAATAGAAGTAGGAGAGGAAAACGGAAAGGCAAAAATAAGACAGGGAGTTAGGCAGGGATGTCCACTTTCACCGCTAATTTTTAGTTTATTCATAGAATGTGCGATACGCAGAATAACGGAATCAAAATTAATGGGGACGTATTAAAATTCATTCGTTTTGCCGACGATATTGCAGCCATTGCAGAAAACAGATTGGAGTTGGAAGAACTGGTTACAGAAATGGACAATATTTTTAAAGAATTTGGTCTCAAAATTAACATAAATAAAACAAAAACACTAATTGCTTCTAAAAAGGAAAAATATAGCCCTATCTCAATAAATAACACAAAAATAGAACAGGTTAAAACCTTCAAATATCTAGGTAGCTTGATAACTAGTGACTCCAGATGTACACCAGACATGGGCTATACACATTATAAAAATGGCGCCCGCAAATGGAAATAAAGGGGGAGGGGGGATTGTTTTTACCTTAGCATAGCAATATGGGTATCAAATGAAAGCGAGAAAAAGACCATTTCAAAAATATATAATTTTTTGTAGTAGGGTGTTTTGTTTTTTATAATAATTATGTTTGCTTGTTTTATAAAGCACTAGTATAAGAGACCTAGTTTAGTTACGTACGTCCTTTTGAGTAGACCCCCAAAGTATTCTATATGGTAGGAAGGAGGTACTACCTACATAAATAAAATTGGGTAATGTATACCTTCCGAGGCTAAGGGCTGCACTTATTGGGCTCCAAGGGGTAATTACCTGATACTTCCCCAACTTAGTTACATATATTATAACATCTGTTGTAACAAAAACACACCATTCGTGCGAACGTAACGTAACGGTTTGGGCTACGGTAGGATAATGTGCGATTGTATTCGGCAGCACTTCAGGTTATCCATTTGAAAGTCGAAAACAACTTTTATTACGTAGTAAATAGAGGTAAGTAGTTTTTAAGTCAGGGGTAGTCTGACGTGCAGCCAGCCGTATGGACACAAAAATGAGAGCAGGCTACATCATGACCTCCTGAGGTCATACAGGAGGATACATCATACATACCTAACAATCGACCTCTTGGTGTATAGTGGTTCGCGCTCCGGACTACAAACCCAGAGGTTGCCGGTTTGAATCCCGCGAAGGGCAAATATTTGTGTGATGAACACGAGCATTTGTACCTAAGTCATGGATGTATATAAACATAGGTATTATAAGTATGTCTATCAGGTATCCTAGTCGCCATAGCACAAGCTCACGCTTAGTTTGGGGCTAGGTAATTGGTGTATTTGTTGAAACAATTTATTTATTTAATCGTCTATACTATAAAGCAAGAAAGATCTTTATATATAACTTTATGTTTAATATATAGTATGTATATTTTATGTATGGATATAGTATCATTATAATTTGTATGCATAACTATTGTATGTTTAAGTAACTCAGAATATTTATTACTATTATTAACATTTAATAGCCTTAGTAATTTATGTATATGTTTTTTTTATTCTTTACCCATTTCACTTTATATTGATAGTTTTCACCGCCGACCCAATTCAATTTTGGACTGTCCTCTACCCGAAGGTTGTCTGCAAGAAATTGCTTTCAGCAATAAGACCGCCTAAATTGTACCATTCTCTATGAACATTTATGTAAATTGATACTGTGTGTGGAGAGCAATAAAGAGTATCTATCTATCTATCTAAAGAAGAAGAAAAATAAATACTCCAATTTTGGTAAGGGGTCATTTTCATGATAGCTTGTAGAAAACCAGACCAATAAAAATGTACAAATCACTGGGTTAAAAATGGCTCATGTTTTTTTAACCCGACTGCGTAAGAAAGAGGGTTATATTTTGGACACCCTGTACAGTATAATTTTAGTGGTTTATACACAATGTTTATCATTATTATTTGACAATAAGTATTTGCGATTTTTTTTTTAAATGGGTTTGCTCTTGACTCCAGACTAAGCCAGACGTGTCACAGAAAGAGTCGACGATAGAGCAAGCTCACCCAGAAGAAGCCTGTTCACTCTGAGTTTGAAGGTCTTTGGGTTGTAATCCGTTGGACACACTGAAGCGGGTAGTGAGTCCCACTACCCGCGTAGTACTAGCGAGTATCGTTGGAATATCAACACGAAAATGTATGCATTTTTTTTGTATAGTACTAAAATGCCATGTTAATTTAGACCAGCCAATAATATTGAATTTTAGCGGACGCTCCGTCGAAACATCGACGAGTCTCTAGCCATGGCTGTAATAAATACAGACCTGTCACCTGGGACCTGGTGTATAATATCTCCAGTAACATCTGAGTTAGCGATGGCGATTGTTCGAAAAAAAATAATCGAACGAATCGATAACCGACCATTCGAACTATCGAATGTCGATTTAGTAATTCGGAAAAAAAATAATCGAATAATAATCGACAATCGAATGATAATCTATACTCAGCCCTTCGATGCATTTAATTGAATTGCCGCGACAGGACAGGCAGCGAACGAATGATTCATCGACGCGACGAATAACGATTCATTCGTTAGTAGGTAGTTAGTAGTACGGCCTGCGCACCGCACGCTCCGGTATTGCTCGCCGCATAACCGAATGACTGCGGTAGCTTATCGAATACATTCGATTACCATTCGAATAACTCGATGAATTTAGTAATAATCGCCCATCGCTAATCTGAGTTGTGTAACTTAGTACCACCATGGACGCCATGGATATATTTCGTCCATGGTACCGCTTAATGCTATCTTACGGAGTTTTGAATACAAGTCTACACTAATATTATAAAGACGAAAAATTTGTTCGTTTGTTTGTATTGAATAGGCGATTTGAAGGTTTGCTTAATTAAAATTTATTTTCTGGACACTGGATCACGGACTGGTTTAGATTGTGAGCAGATACCGTTTCGAAATATGTAAAGAGGTTTATCCAAACAAATCATTTTTTGGAACCGTACTGCGAATTCGCATGCAAGAATGTTTATTTTGTTACAACTAGTAAAGGCTTATAAAAATGATATTAACATAATATTAGCACTAGAATAGGACCCTCTTTGTGTTTCAGTTAGGTACCACCTGTACGATTTTGTGCAAATGCCAACAACACATGTCCTACCCTAGACAAAAACACGATTCACTGCTACTTTTTACCCGACTGCGAAAGGAGGGTTATTGGTAATGAAAACGATTCGGGTGGTGACCGTTATTGAATAGAGTCCGTTAAAAATAAACGGAGCCGCTCTCGGAACGACAAATATCCGATTTAATCAAATCCGCAGAGCTGTGTTTGGCGATGATACAGTAGCGATGGGCGATTGTCCGAAAAAAAATAATCGAATGAATCGACAATCGACCAATCGAACTATCGAATGTCGATTTAGTAATTCGGAAAAAAAATATCGAATAATAATCACCAATCGAATGATAATCTATACTCGGCCCTTCGATGCATTCGATTGAATTGCCACGATAGGACAGGCAGCGAACGAATGATTAATCGACGCGACGAATGACGATTCATTTGTTAGTAGTACGGCCTGCGCACCGCACGCTCCGGTATTGCTCGCCGCATAATCGAAGGATAATCGAATGACTGCGGTTGCTTATCGAATACATTCGATTACAGGGACCATTCGAATACTTCGATTAATTTAGTAATAATTGCTTATCGCTATGATACGGTGCGTTACTAGATGCGTCATGAATTTTGCTAACACAGATCTTTGAATGAAACTGTATATTGTATGTAATAAATACGTTGTTTCAACAAACACACCCCACGCCCCAAACTAACCGTGAGCTTGTGCTATGGTGACGAGGATAACGGATAGACATCTTAAATACATTACGTTTCGTTAAATTTATACAAACATCCATGACTCAGGTACAAATGCTCGTGCTTATTACACAAACATTTGCGCCTTGCGCTATTTGAACCTGCAAGCTCAAGGTTTTGGAGTCCGGAGCGCGAACCACTACTACAAGATGGTCGTCAAGTATGTGATGCCTTTGATTTTCGACAGAATTTGTTTATGAGATTTCAAAATATCTGTTTTATTGCTATACTACCGTTGAAAACTTTGGTCGTAACGAAAACATACCTAATTGAACAAGTTTTATTTAGATTTCGATTTTCAAATCCCTATATTTCTTATCGAGATTTCTTAGCAGCGATAGCTGAGCGGAGAAAACTTCACTTTTCATCCGTGAGGTCGTGAGTCCCACCTGTACCACTGAGTTTGTACAAAAACTTAAGTACAGTCTTTTTCAAAGATATCGCTGCCTAACGGTAAAGGAAAATATCGTGAGGAAACCTGCACACTAGTTGGCTAGTGTTTGAGATGGAGAAGGCAATGGCAAACCACTCCATAAACATTGCCAAGAAAGTCGTTGTGTGTGTTTCATTCCACATAATGATCACGACCCTCAGTCATGAGGTTATACGACTATGAAGAATATTTCTTATCGACTTTATTTATTTTTTAAAATATAATTTTTATTAACATTTTAAAGTGTCGAAACGTGATAGACCCTTGATACCGCGGCTCTAAACAATGATCGGGTACTCTTTCCAAACCATTGACGTAGGTTCTTCAGCCAGGAGCCACCATACGTTTTGAATCAAAAAAGAGAGTCGTAATCGTTTCTGGATACTTTCAAAAAATAGTGCAACTAGTCAGACATGATATAAATAATAATAATAATAAATTATTTCAACAAACGTACTAATTACCTAGCCTCAAACTAAGCGAGACGTGTGCTATGGTGACTAGGATAACGGATAGAAATACTTAAATACATATAAACATCCATGACTTAGGTATAAATGCTCGTGCTCATCACACAAACATTTGCCCCTTGCGGGATTCGAACCCGCAACCGCATGGTTTAGAAGTCCGGTGCGTGAACGACTACACCAAGACGGTCGTCAAGATGTAACCCAACCTCCGTCGCATTTTCAGTTGCAGTTAATAAAAAAGGTGCTAATAACCCATCTAGTTTGTCTATTCTATTGTCGTTGTTGTTAGATAGGGTGCCAATATACGTAGCACGCTCGAAACTACTAAATTCAGGGATTTGACTTCATTAAGTGCGCTCGCTTATCCGGAGCCGATCACACCGCTTCACGTGTTATGGCCGGTCGGGTTCCACCGTTAATCAAACTTGATACTTGATTAGTATTCTGGCGAATACGAAAAGCACCTAGATGATAAAGGTTTCGTCGAATATCGGTTCTCTCAAAAATAGCCTTAGCGTACTACAGTAAATACTTATAATAGATTTTATGGCTATGGTATTTTATGTCAATAGACAAGTGTTTAAAGTTCTGTAATATTTTAAATTTTAAACCACTTTTATTTAACACTAGATAAATGCAAAGTTAGTCTTTATTATCTACGTCATGATGACACTTAGGTACCTATCTGTCATTAATACCAAATGTGTCATAATTATTATCAGTAAGGCGGCAAAATATGACTATGATATTGAAGCCATACTAATATTACAAATGCGAAAGTGTGTCTATCTGGCTGTCTGTTACCTCTTGGCGCTTAAACCACTGAACTGATTGAGATGAAATTTGGTATGGAGACAGTTGGAGACCCTGGAAAGGACATAGGCTACATTTTGTCGCGATATAAAAACATTAAAAGGGGGTGAAATGGGGGGTGAAAGTTTATATGGAAAATCCAACTCTTGCGGGCGAAGTCGCGGGGAGCCACTATAAAATATAAAGTGTATTTAGGTTATGAGTCTAAAATTAAGGGATCCCGGCCCTTATTTATTATATTAGTGTTTTGGTGAGAAACTATTTAGAACCCAACGAAATACAAAAACAACTAAGCTATGAATTAATTGAATAATCATGCAAAGCACATTCACAATCTCAAACAAAACAGACCCTCGTAAAATAAGATGACGAAGTTGGTTACCGACAACCCTCCAGGGTTCACTACGCAATCGGCTTAGTTAGAGTGTAAGGAGACCTTGTAATTACAGCTAGTGAGGCTATTACTTCGGCTAGGGCTGCCAACATGGTTACAATATTGTTTTATTGTTATAAGGTGTGTTTACGAGGTGGTGAGTTTACAGTTTTAATGTGAATTCACGTGTTGTGGCTGTGCTGCTTTGAAGCTACGACTGTAAATCTACAAAAAAAGCCATTAAGATATATCAGTTCAAATGATTGGTTGGTTTTAAGGTTCCGTACATCAATAGAAAAAAAGGAACCCTTATTTATAGGATCACTATGTGGTGAAAAATGATTTATTCATCAATAAGATTACCTAATTATAGTCCGTGCCATTTAACGGTGCATAAAAAGTCATTGACCCGTCACCCCTGCAGACCGTCACCACCCGTGTACCACTGCACGCCAGTATGCGACCCTGTAGTGGATTATGTAACTTTGAATGAAATTATTTCAATCAAAGTTTTGTTGCTAAAGTTGGCCATTCATGGCCAGTTACATTAATTTGTCGGTCTGAGGTACGACCAAAATTTTACGTTTTCAATATCGGTAATAAAAATCTAGGCTATAGGCATAAGTGCTAAAAAAGTAACTTAACGTTATTATTTTTTTCCACAATTGCCCATATTTTACCGGATCTAAGACCTTCTCGCCCATTTTACCCACTCAATTAAAAATAACTAAAAGTCCCCTTTGCGTGAGGAATTGCCCACGTTTAACAGCACTGAATGAAAGTCAGTTTTCAGATTATTTTTATGTTAGTAAGTGGAGTCATTTTTTGAACTGACCGTGAATGGCCAGCTTAATAGAGTAACTGAAGTTGTCAAATGTGACATTTTCAAGCGATTTAAATACTGAATTGTTAGCAACAGAGTTACGTAATTAGCCCCCCTATCTATAAGTAGTAGCGATACGAATCTTCCTAACAAATGAACCTCGATACGGGTCGAACTTGAACCCAAAAATCAAAAGTAGTAATAATCGCTAGTTGGAAAGACAAATGATACGTGTCACTAGGTTTTAGCTGTCAAGGTGAACGACCTTTTATGCACGTTTATCTGGCACGTACTATACATTTGTAGTTGTTGAAGCACCTTTTAGGTAAACATATACCTGTGACAGAGTGCCTCGCTCTTTCGATTGATACTGAATAGTTTTCTTAAAAATATATATACATATCGATTTGATATTATAACACTTAATTAAGTAACATGTTGTCCATCTGTCTGTCAAGAGCTGTTTCTCAGAAGCGCGTTGAGGTATCAATATATAAATATAAGTGAGTACAGGCACTCGATATTTTCGGTGTTAAAATAGCCATGAAAAATAAAACATATTTCAAGTGTAAAAAAACACTAGTCGATATGTAATTAACCATATAAGTACATCACTGTTAAGTTTCTTCTACTGTTCTCTTATTTCAACCTCAGTGACTCAGGCTTATTGAAACTAAGCCTATTGGTACGTATTTTATTGATGACGAAGAACACACAATTATAAACAATGGCTTTAATCTGCTTTAATATTTCAAGTAATTGCTTCGAATTTGATGAATATTCATGAAACCCGAAACATTTAAGACTAGCTGTTGCCCGCGACTTCGTACGCGTGGACTCGATGATACAAAATATATATTTTATACTTCCATTGCCATCCAGCTATCATGATCTCTTAGTCTACTATGTCGTAAGGAGAAGGGAGGAATGAAAAATCAAGGTCAATAGTCACTCTTTTTTAGATACGTTACTATCACCTCGCCATCCTCCTCTGGTAAGAAACTTTCGCATGGCAGTAAAACCGACTCCAAAACTAAATTTTGTCGTATATGTTTCTTAGTAAAAGTGTAAAGGATTTTTTTTTAACTTTTTAGTTTACTTTATTGAATTATTTTATAAAAAAAAGATAAAGGTAACCTTAGCTTTAGTGATCAGAAAAAAGTCAGACTCAAACCGTCCTACCGAAATAGATTATTGCAGCTCAGCATTTATTTGTGTCCCTAGCCTACTCACAGGTCGGTTTGTAAGTTACTACTATCGTAAAGTTATTATTATTATTAGGAGCCTGTCGTGTCCCACTGCAGGGCAAAGGCCTCCCTACTCTTTCTCCTATAACGTTAAGTAAGTAATACTATTCTAATATTCGTAGTTCAATTTTCGTTAGTTAGTTAGTGATAAGTAGTAAAAAAAATTGTGCCAATTGACTTTGATCTTTCATTAATGATACAGTGATTCAACAAAATTTCGACAAACTGTCTGTGGTGAAAGTATCCACGAACTACTTAGCGTTAAGGTCAGCACCATCAACTCCTGAATGTAATCGCTATACCTATACCTAAATTAAAGCTGTAGCATATAATATGGTATACATGCCTATAAAATCTGAAGGATTCTCTCGATTTCACCAGGTCGTAACTTGGAGACAGTAGGATTACCTTGGGAGTTTGAAAATCAGTCTAAAGTAATTTAGTATATCAATTGCTCCAGACCTTCAATTTGTGTAGGTCAATAGAAAATGCTTATCACGCTGAACAATGTTCCCTAAAGCGCTCTAATTTATATCTCTTATAGTTGAGCTGAGCTGCTAGGGTTCTATATCAGTTGCTCCAGACCTTCAACTTGTGTACATCAATTCTATTGCTGTGCTCATCACGCTGAACAATGTTCTCTAAGGTGCTCTACTCATATCTTTTATTGTTAAGCTGAGCTTCTAGGGTTCCATATCAGTTGCTTCAGACCTTCAATTTGTGTACGTCAATAAAAAATGCTTATCTCGCTGAATAACTTTTCTTAAGGCGCTGCTTTCATATCTCTCTTAGTTCCACGTCAGGTACTCCGATCTTATAGCCTAGTATTTGCCTAGACTCAATAGCTACATAATAAAGAAAGTTTCATTTAAATCCGTTCAGTAGTTCCGGAGATTAGCGTGTACAAACAGACAAATAGACACAGACAAAAAAATTAAAAGTTGTAGATTCCTATTCTGTTACTTTTTTAACATCACCATCAATTTTTTTGGTAAAAATACTCAATGTACAGACGCATCGATATTACAGTTTTATTATATGTATAGATGAACCGAACAAGATTTTATGAAAATTCATTAAATCCGTTGCAATTACTAGAAATAATAAAAGCAAAATTGCTTTTCTGTATTCATTTGAGCCAATAATTGTAAAGTTCCGATTTTGACGCCGTAGGTACGTGTCATCGCCAAAATATTTTCTGATTTCGCACAAGAAGAGTCTTATTTACGTTATTTATAATAATAACACAACACTGTCCTTTTTCACTTTCTGCAACTCACCAATGGTTTTAAAATGCATTGTACCTTTGTTGTGCAATAAAGAATATCTATCAATCTTTCTGAACTGTTTAAACGGAAATTAACCTAATTGCAAAACATTAGTAGCACCATGGGTAGCACAAAGCACATGCGCCGTATACGGCCATTAATTGAAGTGAGTTCAAGCTGAGCGCCTGCAATTTGAATGCTGGCAAATTCCACTGATAACGAATTTGCTATTACCTACGCGGAAGGGGTTACTATGTTATGAAACTTAGTGCGAGCAACAATTTGCAAGCGAAAATAATGTTTAAGTGTCTAGTAGAAAACTATAAAATAGCGATATTACTTAGTCTGTATATAGGCCGTGACGTGAGTGAAACAAGCTTGCTTTTATCTGTAGAAATTCTTCCACATTTTTAACTTGTTTTCTTTTTTATTTTATGATTAAGGCCATTTTTAGCACCTGAAGCAAAAACGACGGGGTGTTATAAGTTTGACGTGTCTCTGTGTGTGTGTGTCTGTCTGTGGCATCGTAGCTCCCGAACGGATGAACCGATTTTGATTTAGTTTTTTTTGTTTGAATGATCAATTAGTCGGGAGTGTTCTTAGCTATGTTTGATGAAAATCGGTTTAAGATGGCCGCCGTAACAAAATGGCGGAATACATGTTTTTTTTAAACTCCCTCAATATGGGTATCAAATGCAAGGGCTTGACTAGTAGAATAGCTGTGAAAAATTTCAAATTCAAGATGGCCGCCGTGACAAAATGGCGGATTATATATTTTCCTCAATATGGGTATCCAATGAAAGGGCTGACTAGTAGATAACTATAATACACTATGCTAAATTTCAAATCCAAGATGGTCGCTATTACAAAATTGCGAATTGTATTTTATTTCACAACTCCTTCCATATTGGGTTTAAAATGAAAGAGCTAGAGACTATTGGAATAAAAGTACCTTCCTTATTTTATAATAATTCTACATTTTATTATTATTGATAAAAAAGCCTGATAAAACACCAAATTACTTAGAATCTTAAAACGCAAGAAAATAATTAAAATAAAAGAAAAAAAATAGGAAGTCCCCTACAGAAAGCATGAAATAAAAAAATAAATAAAAAAATTAAAAACCCCCGACACAAAATAATAGATGCACATAAAAATCCTAAAACAAGATTTAATAACTATGGAATTATAGCTAGATACAAAGGTTTAAATGGAAACCCTATAAAAACTAAAACTGAAATTTAGACCCTACGTAAGTACGTATGTATACAAATTTTTAAAACCAATGTTGTCGCGTCGGGGGACCGCTCTTTACCTGAACATTAAAATTACAACGAACAAATTAAACTAACTATTTAGAATTACAAGTGAACCTACTTAACGTATGTACTTTAACACAAAGTTAGTCTAATATTAGTGCGGTCCCCCGACGTGAAAACGTTAGTATTAAAAATTGTATACCCACGTACTAACGTACCTTTGTATCTAGCTATAATTCCATAGTTATTAAATCTTGTTTTAGGATTATTATGTGCATCTAAGTATTATTTTGAGTCGGGGGTTTTTAACCAAGGTTTCACTAAACTCACTAATGTTCTTGTGAAAAACTTCTTTGTAGCTCAGTTAGAAGTTCATTCGGTTTGAAGAAGAACAGATAGGATAAAAAAGATAAAGTAATTGAAACACTAACCAACAACATCTTTATTTTTAACAAAAATGGTAAATGCGCCTTGATTTCTGAAATGTTACAAAGTGGATTTTTTTCAAAACAACTCTGATCGGATATACCAAATAAATCATAAGGTGCACTTACAAAAAAACGGCCAAATGAGAATTGGACTCGCGCACGGAGGATTCCGTACAATTTTTTTTTCTTAGATGTAACCACAAAGCGGTCTTCGGACTATTTTCTTTACTTGTGCTGTGAAACCTTCCTTCTTGCCAATTTCATGATTCCAGGTTTATGGAAAGTATATAGCTTTTGATTCCTTTGCGCAATGTAAGAAATTACGACTAAAATAGCCGAATCTTTGGATTGCGTTAACTTGAGCTACTTAGATTTTTTTACAGCTTCAATGAATCATAGCCACAAGTATTTGATGTTAATTTTAACTGGATACCTCCTAGTGTTCCTGAGAATAAATGTCTTGACAGACGAACAACAAAGTGGTGTTTCAACATAAGGGTTTCCTTTTTTCGTCTTGACATACGGAACCCTGAAAAGAAGTAAGTAAAAATAATTAAAAACACGAAAGAAAACTTAAAACTAAAGCCCAGTTGCAGCAACTAGATATTTTTGACAAAAATCTGTCAACAAGTAGAACCCTTTTGCGTTTGGTTGTGATGCAACAGAGCCGTATTCGATCGATCCATTTGTTCTTTGACAAAATTAATCCACTTTCTTCTTGAGTGAAGTACCCAGGCCCTTCAATTTGTAATCTTAGATAGGCCACTAAATTCAAAAGCCATTCCTTTTCCATTGTGCGGAGCGTGAGGGATACCAAACTTCCTACGCGGGAGGTATAATCTTGAATGATAAATTACTACAAAGAGGGTAAGTACAGTCAGGATCACGTCAACCTACTCTAAAACTTCAAATTTCCTTACCCAAGTTTCGATTTTACTTTTTAGTGATTAGAGTTCAAATTCGAATGAAAAACTTTGAAGTTTCGCAGTAAGTTGATATGATATGTACCTCCAAATATGCGCCGCGATATGCGATAAGAGTTATTAGCATATAATTTATAGTTTGGCGGCTTTGTTGTTCCTGCTACTTGACTTGAGTAACGTTTCAAACTATCGACTAGGCACGTACGTTTCGTACGCCTTTCATGTTACGTTTGTTACCAGCTAGGGTATTAAGCCGGGGCCAGACGGGTGTATCGTGTAATGTAAAGTTATGGCTCTTTCACACGGGATCCGTCATTTAAGATTCGTCAAAATATAGGATACATCATGACGGATGGATGTTCACATTGCATGCGGAATCATGTTTCGTCAAAATGTCCTAATTGAATTTGGTCAAAAATCTGTGTATTTTGACGAACGTGATTTTAGAAAACACGATATTAGAATTAAGACGTATTCGTCATTTTTCACGATTCGTGATCCGTGTAAACATGGGTATTCAAAAAGCATTGCCGCCGTTAAAAAAAAGAACAAACCGTCAAAAAAGACGAATCGTAAAAAAACACGAATCCTCCTCGTGTGTATCAGCCCTTACGTGTAATTTAGCATCAATCGTGTGGATGGCACTGCAAGCAAAAAACCGACAGCCGATGGAACTTCATTTAATTTCTTTATAATTCGGCTTAATATGCCTTAAATCGATAAATTATTCCCCATACTACAGTCTGATTATAAATGCGAAAGTGTGTCCGTCCGTCTGTTTGTCTATATACATCTTCTAGCTCTTCATGCTTAAACCACTGAATATACATGTACATATTCTGCTGAAATATTACAGTGTGCGCTGGCGCAAGCGTTACATACATGTAAATGTAATACTTAGGTACTCTTAGTTCCATCGTTTTACAACCGTCAGTGTTGATTCTCATTACCCTCCGCTGCGGCCAAGACACCCTTATCCGTCACTATGATCAGTCTGGTGAGTCTGCCAGACTGGCAGCGGGTCCACGCTACCTACCTACCGTCCTAACGCTGCTACCCTGGGTGACCTGGGTGCAGTTATCCTATCACAAGCAACATTCTTATTATATTTAAGTATCTATTATAAGGCGGGGCTAGGCCTCTAGGGATTTAGTGTCTTGGGGTAAAGGGACTCTACGCTTACTAGGGAGTTAGTTTCCTTCCTGACCTTATAGTTTGACTGACAGACGGGACTTCTTTCCGGCCTGTTCAATCTTATTGCATTATTCAATATGTATGTAGTAATATTCTTTCCTTCGGTATCAGGTTGCTATGCTCATCAGGTTTTGTTAATAAAATCTTCTTCTTCAGTAAAATTCACTTTACATTTACGACCAAAATAAACACTTTCACAGAATTTTAATTACTTTTGGTCACACACATCTACATTCCTAATTACTAACGTTCGAATGCCCATCCACGATTTCATTTCCCTAACTATATGGCACATAATATAGCGCGTCATATATACAAATTGCTGAGGAGTCACTGAACATAGGTATAGTTGAACGATAACAATCTTGCTTGACAAATTTAGCGTTACCTTACTCGTTACATTACATCACACGTTACACTCGTCTGGACCCGGCTTTACACACAGCATGTCAACTTACTCACTTCAGCATCTTAAGCAGTTGTAATAGGGGATATTTTGCATCAAAAATGTACCATTCACAGTACAGTCATACACTTTCTAGGTCGTTCGTAATGGGGTTTTTACTTTATATGAAAAAAAAAACAATTGAGATATGTTATTCCGAGAAGGGCGGAAAGCAGAGAGGAATGGAAAAAACTCCACCGACAAGAGCCTAGCTCTTAAATTGAATGATGATGATGAACTAATACAGCCTTGCATGGCACCCGTATTTTTATAAACTCTCAATAACAAAATATCTGAATTATGTTCACGAAATCTCAAAATACATTTTAAATATTTGAACGAAACTAAGTAAGATCTCTCTAAATAACTATTTATCAGTCTTAAACAGGATATATTTTTATATGTAAACTAATTAGACATATTATTTAAACAATATTATACGATGAGGTAGAAAATGGCTCATTTTTTTATCTTAAAAGCTAGGTAATGAGTCTTTAATTAACATCTTTAAACTTAATTATTTAATTAGACTTTAGACTTGAACCACTTATATAAAATGTAGCTTAATACAAAATCAACACAAAATATCAAGGATTAGGAACTATTAAGTGTTAAAGTATGAAATTTCCGTTTTGTATAGACGAAATCGAGAAAAGTAATTTTGCCATACTAACAATTTATCAGTTTTTTTAAAACGCCTGAACCGTTTTCGAGCTACGCATTATAGCATTTAAATTTCTATCTAATTCATTCTGCTCTTGTTTTTTAAAGTATTAAATATTGCTCATAAAATGCTAATTTAAAAAAAAAATACTTTAACTTACCCCTCCCCCCCACCTTTTTACCCTCTTAAGGAGAAATTTCTAAAAATACTTTCGTAGTGCTGAACTATACCCTATAAAAGAGAGCATCGCGCAAAAAATAAGTTTCTATTTTAGTAGTTTAGGCTGTGCGTTAATGTCAGTCAGTATTCCATTTTAAGCTAATAAATATTTAATAAGACCAATTATTTGTGGTATGACATGTTGTCTCTGCCATTATGGTCTATGCCTAAAATTAAAAACGCGCGTTTAAATAACCGCTTATACTGTAGACCCATAACCGTTCCGATTGTGTGTGTGTGCGAGCTCCTCTAGAGGTTTATTTGTTATTGAGAGAGTTGGGACTTGAGTGGAGGTCTGAACCGTTGAATGGACCTGAATTGTGGATACTTTCAACAGGATTGACTTTACTATTACGCAATAGCCTTTACAGTAAGTAACAAAAAAGACTTGGGGTTAGTGTTTTACAATCGAATAAATAAATAAATAAAATAAATAAGTTGTTTAAACAAACACACCAATTACCTAGCCCCAAACTAAGCGTGAGCTTGTGCTATGGTGACTAGGATAACGGATAGACATACTTATATACATTTATAAACATCCCTGACTTGGGTACAAATGCTCGTGCTCATCACACAAACATTTGCCCCTTGCGGGATCAATGTCTTTTTCACGCATGTGGTACTATTTTATAGACATGTCTGTCAATCTGTCCTCATCCTAGCGTTATCCCCGGTTGTGCACTCGTATGCGAGGGCCCTGGGTCCGCTTTTAGACCGTGATCCAGGATTTATGGCAGATCAGGTAATTACAGTGGAGCTTCTGCAGTTTGGATCATAGTTGCATATTCAGGCGCCTGAATGTGCAGGTTCCCTCACGGTGTTTGCCCTCACCGTAAGAGCATTGGTTAGTGAAACAATTAATTTACGTAACTCAGAAAAAGTCATTGGTATTTTAACATGGTTCCTCCCGCATGAGAGGCGACCCGCTAACCACTGCGCCACCGACCCTCTATGTCTGTCGATCTGTAAAGTTTTAAATCTTACGCTATAAAATAGTTCCTCAAAAAATTCTATTAAATTTCGCTCACAAAAATAAATCAGTATACATTTGATTAATTTTTGTGAGCAAAATTAAATTCTATTTTGTAAAAACTTGCAAAATAATTGCTTAATTTAAAAAAAAAGTTAGCTGATTTCATCTAAACTGGTGGTCAAATATTTGTAAAAATATTTCCATCGGATACATGCGGGTACATTCCCCAAGTATTGATGAAATCGAATAGAATTTAGTTCCTCAATGTTTGAACACCCTGTATGTCTCCCATCACCATGTGTGTCGGCGGTTGTGGTTAATTCGTTATTGGCGGGAGGATTGGGACTCAATTACGAATGTAACGCAGGAGTGTTTATTTAACAAATAGCCACAATCAAGGGACTCTTGTAAGGGACCTCTTAAATTGGCACTTAGGACAGTTTATTTGAGTAAGGATAACTAGCCGATAGCATTTAGTAGCAACCACTACAGTACATGAAATGACATAACATCTTGGTTCTTGATAAACGCTTACAAATTATAAAAAAACCGTCCAAGTGCGAGACCGACTCGCGTGCGAATGGTTCCGTACCACTAACTTAAAACATTAGACAGTATAGGCAAAAAAGTATATATTTTTATTTTACTTATAATTACAAAAGTATTCATCACAGGAAACAATTTTAAATGAGAGTTTCCGCGCCTGTTTCTTAACGTGAGTGATTTGAAGTCAATAGATCCAAGACTTTAGAAATTACAGGGGGGGGGGGGGGGAGACCGTGTAAACGACTTTGGCGGGTTATATCTCGCAAATGGTAATAAAGCTAATAAAAAAGTGTTGTATGGAAACCCTACCTTATTTTCATACTTCTTAACAACGATACCCCACACAAGTGGGTGCACTCAAAAAAATAATTCACCCTTCCTTTTACATGTATGGGGAGGTACCCTTAATATCTTTTACGTACGGACGGAACGGACGGACCCAACGATCTTATAAGGGTTTCTTGTCGGACTACGGAACTCTAAAAATACCCAAAAATTCATCAACCGTCTGGTGGCACTTGAACCCACGACCCACGACCACGACGAACCGACGGCTGAATAGCGAATCAGCCGATTGCTCTCCCAACTAATAAATACCTTCGTAGCAAGCACTTAAAATAATTCGTCGAGTGATTAACGTCCTCTGTAGCTCAGTTTGGACAACATTCGCCCGGGTACCGAGGGGTCGTGGGTCCAAATTCCACCTGAAGACGACGGTCAACGAATTTTTGTGAGCGAAATTTCATTTCGTAAAGCAAAGAAACTTAACGATTGTCTTCTTCATGTGGAATAATAGAAACAAAACCTCATAAGCTATGTAATTCAACAATAGTAAAAGAAAAAGAAAATCTCTAAAGTTTGGGTGAATCTCTCAATCTGCCATCAAAAATTACATCGGCATAAATTGACTATCATTTTTCCTAGTATAGCTTCTAAAATTATGTAATTGAAAAATTTCTTACAATGATACATCACCATCATCATTAATCATTATCAGCTGCAAGGGCGTACTGTGCCGCGCTGTACAAAGGCCTCCATAGATTTTTAAAGTGACCTGTGGTTTGGTTCGTAAATTATTTGTGTTAAATGTTATTCTACGTAAACATATACTTGTTCCTTACGTCCCAGCGCTGATGAAAAATAAACGTAGAAAACACATTGTGTGTCAAGTTCCTAGGTGGAGAATCGTACTGGTTATATTCGTATTGTATAATAACGTAAATAAAATACTAAACATTTACCCTCTCACTAAGTCAAAATGTAAAACCGTTTTGATAAAATAGCTTCTTGGTCTGAATTATGATAAGGTTGAATCTCTTCTCAAATAAAAGTTGGTTGATCTATATAAAAAGTAGCTGATATGCACTACAGTACTGTATTTGTTTTGCAATTAAGCACACAAACGGACACACAAACACACACACACACGGACACACATACAGGCACTCACTCACACACACAACAGTAAAACACTGTAAAAATGTAAAATTTCAAAAATTTCAGTGTCATTATAAATTATAATTAATTAATGTATGTATTTAGAAGAAAAAAAAATGTTTATGAAATTCTAGAGGTGGGCGCTACCAGCTGCGACACAGTCTTTTGACTACTGCGGTTGTTAACGCAAGAAAGTTTCTGTTATAATTTGTATGTGTTGAAATAAATAAATTATGAAATTATTAATTATGTGACATTACAAGCGGCCTGCATATAGTGCGTACCTGAGACTTTTTTAAGGTTCTCTGTCTGTCTTGCTACGCTTTTGGTCCCAAAAGAAGAACCTTGGCCCAATGGCCTCTATTTCTACGCTCTGTCCACTTGAGTGCGCTTACTAATCCGCAGATTGAATTGAATTGATTGCAGATTAGAAGAACAAAGACTTAGTTCTTCTACGTATAAATTAAGTATTTCGTTAAATTCAGTTTGTTTCGAAAGATTTGAATAGCCATATCAATGAATTTATAAAGTAAGTAGAATTTAAAAAAACATTTACGGATATTATCCCCGCTTTTTAGGGTTCCGTAGTCCGACAAGGAACCCTTATAAGATCGTTCAGTCCGTCCGTTCCGTCCGTCCTAGTCTGTCACAGCAGAATATCTTCTACGTTTATGGACTGATTTGCATGTAACTTAATTCGAGGATACTTCACATATCTCATTTTCAAAAATACGAAAAATTAAAATGACCCCTTTTTAAGGGTACCTCCATGGTCATACATGTAAAAGAAGGGGTGAATTATTTTTTTGAGTGCACCCCCTTGTATGGGTATCGTTGAAAATAAGGTAGGGTTTCCATACAACACTTTTTTATCAGCTTTACCATTTGCGAGATATAGCCCGCCAAAGTCGTTTACATGGTGTCCCCCCCCTGTCATTTCTAAAGTCTTGGACCTATAAACTTCAAATCACTCACGTAAAGAAACAGGCGCGGAAACTCCTTTTTAAAATTGTTTCGGGTATCCTGTGATGGATACTTTTGAAATTACAAATAAAATAAAAATATATTCTTTTTTGCCTATACTGTCTAATGTTTTAAGTTAATGGTACGGAACCATTCGCACGCGAGTCCGACTCGCACTTGGCCGGTTTTATGAATTCAAGGTAGTAGGATGTAGGCTACTCCCACACTTTCCTACAATTAATTTTATCATTATATTATTCAAAATTATTAGCAAATATTTTTTGTCCAATCATACATATTTATCATACTTACACTATTGTCATACTTAACCTATTTATTTACATACACATTTACAATACACTTATTATATCTAAATTATCTTAAACGTACTCGTACAATATTAATATTTACTTAACATAAAACACAACATTCGATGTGCGTCAGTTTATCGATATCTCTTCTGTGCTGTGCCTATACGTTCTTTTCTTATTCTTGCACCTTCTATATTACAACTTATGTGTGTGTGCCTTTCGGATTGGACAATATACCACCGCTTGAATAACCGTGAGTTGGACTACTTATTTACCAATCCCATCATCTACACCATCATACCTACAAGGATAAGAAGAGACCTCTTTGTAGCCATTTCGTTGCAAACGGTCTGCAGTAACAACTGGCAGGCGACTTGGAACTTTGTTTAATTATAATTTTATTTAAAGCTTAAGAAATTCGCTTTTAACGACTCTATAGAAGGACGCGACCAAGTTTTCCTGAGTTAAGAAAGCAGTCTTGTATAAGTAGCGGTCTCAAGCTTGATACGCATATTAAGCTAGTATACTGCTACTTCAAGGCTAGTAGCTTTTTCTGATAGTGTAAGTAGGTACTTGTACCGCATTTTGCGGCATAATTAGTAGGGTTTTTAGGGTTCCGTACCAAAAAAGAAAACTAAAACGCAACCCGTAAAATATCACCTAGTTGTCTATCCGTCTAGGCCACTTCTAACAGGCAGCGTAAAGGTATCAAGTTGAAATTAACATCAAATACATCTGTAGTCCCTTGAAGTTTAAAAGCCAACGCAATCGAAACTAAGGGAAGGGAATGGAACCTAAATCTACAAGAGGACTTTTGGCCGCAGGGACTCGTGTTTCGGAAGTTCCAAGGACAGCTGGCAGACACCGCGCTACATATCGCTGACGCGTGTCGTTTTGTGTTTTGTTTTTTACTCGTAAATATTATATGTTAGTTTATTAGTTATTTATTATATGGGCCAAAATTTTCTGTAAATTAATTGCCTGAAATGAATGGTGTTATTATTCAACCGAAAACTTTTCCTGAGAGGTAAATAGCTGAAACTCGCGGGCCTATTATAGGGTGCTCCCAATAGACCTAGAATAATTTATTTATAACCAACAAAAAAGAAAAACGAAAATATGGAAGTCGCATATGATGTGCTGTACCGTCTATACAAAGTCAACATTCAAATACTTTACTAAGAAATTCAGCTGTTGATAGAAAAATTCTCGCCTTGATATCTTTTAACACATTTGAGAAAATACCACCAAAATGGTCAGATAAATAAATAGGAACGTAAAATAAACGACGAAGCAAAATATCGACACCAAACCAACTGCTCCTGCAAGGGAAAATAAACTGTTCAACTTGGTCAGAAAGGGTTATTTTTACTTGAAGATGTTTGCAAAGATATCTATTTTTTTCTTAACATAAAACTAAGCGAATACTTGTGTAGTAGACGGTGATAATGCCAAGGCATTCGGTGTCTTTGGAGGTTGGAGTTTTTCACATTGCTAGTAGAAAAACGAAAAAATATACTTCATTTTTCGTGTCTGCTAGACTGTAAACGAACTCATGTGTAATTCATATTCAGTAAGAAAGGTTTCGGGATTTTTTTTCATAAGTTATTAACTGTACCGTTAAGTTAAAGACGTTTGCAAACTCGTCAGTTCTGTACTAGGGCTTATTCATACGGGATCCGTCATTGACGATTCGTCAGAATACAGGATACGTAATGACGGATGACGATGAATGCATACGGAATCGTGTTTTTTCACGATTCGTCAAAATATCCTATATGAATTTGGTCAAAAATCCGTGTACTTTGACGATTCTTGAATTTTAAAAACACGATACTTTAAGACGTATTTAAGACGTATCGTCATGTTTCACGATAAGAGATTCGTGTGAACATTGGCATTAAAAAAGCATTGCCGCCGACAAAAAAAAAGAACGAATTGTGAAAAAAAAAACTTTTCGTCAGATATCACGAATCGTCCTCGTGTGAATGAGCTGATGATGTTAATAATACCCAAGGTAAATTTGATAGACTTAAGAAACACATAACATGATACTTTTTAAAGAACCCTATTATTCATATTAGACTGCCTCGTTGGTCTAGTGGTCAGCACGCTGGGTACTATCCACGAGGTCCTGGGTTCGAATCCCAGGTCGGGCCGAGAGTGTTGGGTTTTTCTGTCTTGAAAAAACTCTGACACAGCTCTGGAGTCAGGAAGTTGGTGGTGTTAATAACACCCCCGTGCCTCGTAAAGCACGTTAAGCCGCTGGTCCTGCACCTGATCTTTCTACGGTCATGTCGGTCTGCCGTCTCACCGAATTATGAAAGTAAAGGAGTATAGAGTGCATCTGTGTGTTGCGCACAACTATAATATGTCCCGCGCAGTTGGCTAATCTCTGTTGAGATAGGCCGCCGTAGTCGAAATTCGACTAGGAGGACTATTATTATTAATCATATTACAGGTTATCTGCATGCAAGAAATTAGAAAGCTTTTTATAGCCAAAATCACTCTTATCAAAATGCATAATAATATATACGAGTATTAGGTATATACCTATTTTAAAATATATAGTAGACAATCTTTTCGACAATAACCCGGGCACAAAGTTATTTAAACAAATCTGAAAGCTGTAGCTAATTTACTGAAATACAGGTAAATCCAGTAAATCCATATGCAGTGCAATAATATCTAATATTTAAATAAGACCTGATTGTGATTCTAAGTACATTACGGCTGGCATCAATGCGCTTCCTTTGTGCAGTCTAGCCAGAACTAAGTCTGGTGCTTACACCAGGAATCCTATAATGAACCGCCAGCCATGCTGGGTACAGCCATGCATAGTATGATAATGAAGTCATTAGAGTTATCGCGGCACCACCTTAAGTGCACACCACACTCCGAAGCAATGCGGCTTGCGGCTCCGAGCCGCGCGGCTATAATGGAACTATGGGAGTGTATGGAACGGCCGCATGCGGACATGACGCACCGCTAGGAGAGGGTTTCATACACTCCCATAGTTCTAGATCATACAGCCGGAGCCGCAAGCCGCAATTCGCGGAAATTGCACTGTTATGTTGGGCTTCTAAGTAATAAGGCTGACTGCGATTAAGAGCGTTTATTAATCCATGTTATCGCTTATATACTATGGGAGGAGGTATCTTTACAATCCGAAAACGCTGACAAACTACAATTTGATAATTTTTTGATGATTCTTACGTTAAACTTCATTGCAACAGAACCTAATAAGTAAAGCAACAAATAAAAATGTCAACTACTTACAAGTATCATGTTCTGTACTGTGAAACATGAAATTACATATGTCCTACTTTCCAATTCTGGTGGGAGTGGGTCATGTGCAGTCAGCAGCACCTCAAGGTATATAGTTTAGGTGCGAAAACGGCATCTATTACGTAGGCTGGCCGATACTGAGATTTAGAATAGAGCCCTCGAATGTTAGCTATTGATTAGGTTTGTTTTGTATTTAATCCAACATATTTACTCACCTCATCAGGCCTGTGTATCTCCCCGCGTAGGTAGCAAAAACGTACCTACGCGCGGCGACCCCTTGGTAAGGGGCTAAAGAAGTTGGGTGTCGCTAGCCGGCAGAAACACGCTCGCGAGTTTTATTGACCGGCGGTGCGCGGCACTAGGTTGCTTGCTAGACGAGCATGAATAAAGTCCTAGAAAGATGCGCTAGATGGCGTAAGTAGCTTCTTGTGGCAGTCAACCCTATCGCGTTGCGTGATAGTACTTCACTGAATATGTTTAGCGTATTATAAATCATATTCCAGAGATATAAGATTGAAATTATCTTGCAATGTATTTCTGTAGGTGTCTACGCAAAAATGTGCTTGAGTCTGAGGCAAACTGAATTACACCATATTGTTGACAACATTGAGTAGATATTTCTTTGAATTTCATTGCAAAGTCTAACTTCTGTACGGAGTACTAGTACTTATTCTGTGACCTCATTTTGAGAGTATAACAAAGTGTTTACGTATCAGAAGCAATATTTTTTGACTGCTGAAAGTTGATCTAATCCAAAAAGCTTAAAGGTTGCCCGCGGTAGTATTTTAGCATTTGCCGGGCGTCCCATGAGGTTGCTGTACTGTTTTTACGGATACTATTTTTCTTTCGTCTAAATTACAATAGCCCTGGGAAGCTTCGTCCTCTAAATTGCATTTAGAAAATGTTTTAAAGAAAATAAGAATAACTTTTGTTGGGCTTTTGCAATAGGCACTTTAACGTGTATTGTGAATATAATGAGATGGCTCGTGACTCGTGCCTAATAAGAGTAAGTTAAGTAACGGTTTTTTCTGACGTAGGTATTTAAGTAATTGTCGAATCACTACAAGGGTTGTTGTAAACTCGTCACACATAAAAATTGGTGTAAACTCGTCACACTTTTATTTTTCTGTGATTTAATATTTTTGGTGAATGTAAACTCGTCACACATGCTATTGGGGTACAGTCAGCGGGATAAATAACACAAGATATATCGGTAAAATCAATCCTAAGCAGCTTGTAACATTGCCGTGGTGTTGTGTAGATACACCATTATTTCCGGGGCATCTAAGTAAAGGCTTATATCTTCAATAATGCTTTTAACATTTTCAAATTGTACGAACTTAAATCATACCTGAATTATGAAGGAACACACTAGCTATTGAAAGAGCGTCGGTGGCGCAGTGGCTAGCCGGTTGCCTCTCATGCGGGAGGCACCGGTTCGATCCCACGTGCCGCCATGTACCAATGACTTTTTCTGAATGATGTACATTAGTTGTTTTACTAATCGATGCTCTTACTGTAAGGGGAAACCAGCACATTCAGGCGACTGCATGTGTAACCATGATCCAAAACTGGTCAGGTTCCCCTGGTAACAGGGTCACGGAGGTCAGATTCCAGTCGCTCCACTGTAATTACCTGATCTGCCACATCCTAGATCATGTTCCGAGAACCCTGGGCCCTCGCGTGCGAGTGCACAACCGGGATAACGCTATGAATATGATGATGATACACTAGCTATTCAAAGCGTTTGCTTAAACTTATTATACCAGCATGCGCGTAACGTAGTTTTCTGCTACCTTGTTATTTCTTCCAAGCGGCTTTAAAGCGTGCACCGTTAAAGGATCGTCGCTATAAGGGCTCCAACACACTGCCAGCGAAGCGTCTAAATAGAAGATTTAAGCATGGTCTAGGGGTCAGCGATGTTGCATTCGATCAGCTTTGAAAAAATCTGCGACTTCTATTGATCATTTCAGACTTAGACTCGGAGTCAGGAATTTGTAGTTGTGCACCCCCGTGCCGAGAACGCACGTTAGTAATTAAGGACCATCAGAGGTTGCGGATTCAAATCCTACAAAGGGCAAATGTTTGTATGATGAGCATGAGCATTTGTATTTACTTTTTGGACTTAGGCAAGTTATGGATTTTTAAGTAAACGTATTTAAGTATGTATATCCGTTATCCTAGTTACCATAGCACAGCTTACGCTTATTGTTTGGGGCTAGACCCTCAAGTTTAGGTTAGGTTGTTTTCAGGTGAATGGTGTATTTGTTAAATCTATTATTATTAAAATCGCATAAAGTCGCATCGCTTGCACGTTGCACGAGCGCTAACTCGTATTATGTTTGGGAAAGCGAGATAAGTTTAATGTTCGAGCGAGCAACTTTAGGCTTCGGTTGAACCAACTGTCTATGTGCAAGCTGGTAAGTCTACTAATTTGATAAGTAGGTGCAGTAGCCAGATAACTGTTTACTTAGTCTTCGTGATCTCGCTTTGATATTGGATTAACAAAAACTGAAAAATTCATCATTTTAGGGCCAATTTCACCCATTTAATATTTTACGTTTCACCACGTTACGAAGAACTATTCTTTCGAATACCGTGTAACAGATAACTGAAGGAAGAATCAACAAAAGTGGATTCTTCGATCTTCGATCTTTTCATGACTGACTCATGTCAAATGTCATGCTCGATCAGCTGATAATACCTTTTGACGCCATTTTGAGTTTTAATATTATCTGCAGAGTGCCCGTTATCCGTTCATGACGGCTGGATATAGGGACTACTTTCGTGTAACTTTTTAACCCGTTTACGAGTTTGGTGAAATGGAAATGTGGTTATCTGAGTGTAAGTTAGGATTTTATAGTTGGTATAAAACTTATCCGACTTTAAAGAATTTGGGCCTTAAACTTTTGAGGCTCTTGTCGGGATAGCTAAGATGCTCCAAATATAGAATATTATAATTTATTCAATTAAATCCAATTAAAACCGGAAAATTTTAAACGAGTGACACGTTGATAATTTGTATCTACCATGTGTCGTTGATTTTAAATTAACTGCGTTATAAATAGATAAGGGATGAACAATGTACTTATGGTGGGGATAAACAACATATGAGCACTGAATGAATTTTAGTCTTGTTTGTCCGAAATTCCAATGCATTATTGTATCAACAGAAATAAAATAAAACAGCTCATTCATTACAACATTTAGAGAAACATGTCCCGTTGCCTATTGTTCGCTAATTCGATTCCACAAAATACAATAGCCCATTGAAAAATCTATCAAAACATAATACGGATATAAAATTATCAACCCACGGATCTTTTCTTCAATCCTCTGGCAACTGTCCAAAATGCTGGCTAGTATTCTGAAAATGGCGTCTTCTTCAAAGGCGCATTACCTCATCATAGCTCTATCAATTTCCATATCAAAAGTTGCAAGTTACAGTGATTACTATTTATCTTTCCCTTTTGTAGAAGATAACGTATCTGAAAGAGGAGGAGGGTCAGAACACAACAGTGATAGTGTTACTGATGTTGGTAAAAAGGATACCCACCAAGATGATGAAATAGATTATTCAGAGAACAGAACTTTAGAAATTATCAACCACGAAATAGAATACAGTGGATTGAAGACAACATGTCCTCATTACAAACACGGGAAAACGGTGGAGTTCGACACAATATGTGATGTGTGGCAGTTGGTGTACTATAAGCTAGCGGAGGATTTATTGTGCTTCAAGATTTACATAAGGAAAGTGTTAGAGGAGGTAAGTCATAGTGTTAGAGAGGAAATATGATAGGACCAGGGCCCGCAGCTAAATGGCAATCTATTATTCTATCAATTCCCAGATCATTCATAGTGAGAAGAGAATGAAATGGGGGATAGACCCGCGCGAACGCGACATGGCCAAAAATTACTATCGATCCGTGCGCCGGCTAGGTCACATTTCAGTTATTAGTGTGCACGCCAATGAGCGTTGTGAATTATATCACTGTGCTACTTATGCTTTCTACAGTGTTCAAGTAGTTGAAACGCATATAAAAATAAATTTAGCGACCCAGGATCGCGACGGATTACCGAGTTATTACATATCTCTTCTTTCTATATTCTGAGGATAAATTTGATTACATTAGTGTACTTAAATAAATAACCTACAATTTGACTATGAAATTAATGGTCTACAAAACACATGTATAACAAACCACAAACAACTGATATTGACATGGACATGGAAATCGAAAAGTCAATTGTGGTGTTTGTAAACGCGACCGCAACGCTGAATTTCATTTGAGGACCAATTTATGGTCTATTCCGATTCACATTTAATCTTATAACGGGGAAATGACGATAATAAAGCCAGTATAAATAAAAGAGAAATACATAATCGAATAATTGAATAGGTAACAATAGAATCAGAATGAAATTAACTCCGGATAAATTAAAAAAGGTCGCGCTTGTTTTTTAAAACGAAAAAACTTTTAAAAATAATTTCGTAAGGGCTCATTCACGCGGGATTTCAAATACAGGACATTTTGACGAATCGTCAAATACAGGATACGTCATGACGGATGAATGTTCATACGGAATCGTGTTTTTTCACGATTCGTCAAAATATCCGAATTGTTGGTATCAGCGGATCCGTCACAATAAATTCACGATTCGTGTATTTTGACGAAACGTGATTTAAAAAAAAACACGATACTAGATTTAAGAAGTATCGTCATTTTTCACGATTCGTGGTTCGAACATGGGCATTCAAAAAGCATTACCGCCGTCGAAAAAAAAACGAATAGTGAAAAAAGACGAATCGTCAAAAATCACGAATCGTCCTCGTGTGAACGAGCTCTAAGACTATTGAGTATTTATCGCGCGTTTATTGCGTATAAAGCTATGTAGGTATGTAAAATTTAGGGTAAAATTCATATCAAGAATTCAATATGTTACTGACTCAGTTTGTGTCGAACTACATGAAGTCAAACATTACAGCGAAATACTTAATGAGTTTGGACCTAATTTTATCGGATCATTCAATATACATAATATGACTTATCTTCCCTTTTTTATGATAAAAGTAAGTCTCTTAAGTGTAAGTATCTTACGGTTAAGAGACTTACAACTTAGTACAACCCGATCAAGGCAACTGGGTCGAATGTCAAACGACAAACGACGACGAATACAAGAAAAATACCAAAGGCAATTAAAAAGAAATGTTCTTACACTTTAGATGAAATGCCTACGTTTGTAACAACTTTGGTGTTCAATTTCTGTCGTTATTTTCGTTGTATTCGTCGTTCGGGTGGTAAAATGTAGATTATTATCCTCTTCTATCCCAATAATCATGTATTGCTTCCACTCATTGAGGAATTTTGTAACTTTGTTTTTCGACGATTGCAGCACAACTGAAACGTTTTGCTTGCCAATTATACTCCTCCGGATATCCACTTAATTCCCTTTGCTCATTAATGAGCTTTTTTAATTTAATTTCACCGCTAATTACCTTGCCCGCCTGACGAGGATTCGCAAATTATGTTAACTATCGCTGGAATTTTCCAGTTTTGTGGAACTCTAAAAACCTGGAATGGTTTAAATGTACTTTGTTAATCGGTACAGTGGGTGCCTAAATATTATAATGATTCGGCTTCGCCAGCGTGGAGTTCGACCTGGGCCCTTAGACCTTAGACAAGATGCAATCTTTCTATAGCGAACTTCTTTATCGCCAATAAAATGTATGCAAAAGTCACGTGATATTTCGATGGCTTATGTCAGTTTCATACATTTTGTTAGCGATAACGAACTTCGCTTTAGACTAGATTGCTTGTTGTCTACGGGCTCTGTTGTCTCTTTTTTCGTTTTTACAACATTTTTAGGATTCCGTAGTCCGACAAGGAACCCTTATAAGATCGTTCAGTCCGTCCGTTCCGTCCGTCCTAGTCTGTCACAGCAGAATATTTTCTACGTTTATGGACTGATTTGCATGTTACTTGGTTCAAGGATACTTCACATATAGATCTATTTTTTTAAAATTTCGGGTATCTTGTGATGAATACTTTTGAAATTATAAATAAAACAAAAATATATACGTTTTTTCCAAAAGAACAGTATAAACCTCAAAAGTTTTTTTTGCCTTTACTGTCTAATGTTGTAAGTTAATGGTACGGAACCCTTCGTGCTCGGATCCGACACGCACTTGGCCGGTTTTTTCGTTTTTGTAACATTTTTCATTGATACTCCTCCCTTATTAGTCGTAGCAAGATGTAATATAGCTATAAACGAGACAAGATGCAATCTATTCGAAAGCGAAGTTGCTATCGCTAACAAAATATAAAACTGGCGTATGCCATCGAAACATTACGTGAATTTTGGATACCTAATTTGATTTGGCGAAGTTAGCTCTAGAAAAAAAAAGTTTATTTATTTTGCCAACTAGGGGCCAATTATTAGTAATTATACAATAAGACTTAGAAATTAGGGTTAGTATAGCAGAAACAAGTTTTAAATTAAAAATAATAATCTTACTTTTTAAACAATTTTTTCGATAGACCAATACTGAAATGAAATGTTTCAGCATTGGTGCATCGAAAAATTGCATCTTGTCTTGTCTTGTGCATCCACACAGCACAGCAGCACTGCCGGCGGTTTTGCCACAAGCAAATGCAAATGTATGATGACCGCTCAAGCCGACCTTTGTGGGTGCACCACTTTGTGGGTCCTGTATTATTTCCTAGTAATTGTTCGCTAAAGTGATTCATTGTTTCCAGGAAAAGGCAGAAAACGCGTTAAAATACGGCACGTTCTCAAACAAGGTGAAATGGAACGCCTGCGATCTGGAAGTGGTGCAGGGGGGCCAGACGAGCGAGTCTATGAGGAGGCACTTCCTCCAGAGAGTGGCGCAAGGCGTCATGATAAACGTCATCATTATGGAACACACTGGTACTTTGCATAATTGACATATAATAGGAAAAATAACATTATTTTGTTTTAAATTAGAGGATTTTTGCCCAGTGGTTACTAACAATTGCATTAGCTGTAGTGCATGCGTATTGAGGGAGGGTGGCGTTACATTCTGCATTTGCCTGAACGAAATACTCAACGCGGTTACGGTTGGTGTGGTTTGGTGCCTGCGCCAGCGTCTCTTGGCAAAATAATTTTATTTTTCCTATCTGGTACTTTGCTTGAAGGATTTTCCAATTTTGCAAAATACCATATACCTCTGAATGGCCAATTCTGGTGCCTATAAATAGTACAACTATTGGTTTTTACAAATTTCCGAAATATTGGGTTATTTGTAAATAATGTAAAATGTAATTTTATATGGAAATTGTACCACAATCTATAAAGAACCCATTCTTTATACAAGTAATTTGCAATTTTGTATATGAGGCAGTGAGAGTACATTCTTTCCCGGATTTCGATCGTATCATAGAGCACGTTGTTATATTTGAACACCAGAATCGGACCTTTTAAAAGCTTCTTGGTGTTTTACTAATATATATTTACTAACCCATTTAACCACATACTCGTATACTAGTACTCAATTACCGTCTTTTGGTATACCTAGTTGTCCGCACTCCGGACTCGAAAGCCAGCGGTTGCCGGTTCGAATCCCGCAAGGGGCAAAATGTTTGGGCACAAGCATATTTTGTACCTAAATCATGGTTATACAATTTTTAAGGTATTACCTTTTTTCATCCTAGTATTCCTACTCAAGATTGGTGCACCTAATTGTTGAAACAATTTAAAACAAACATCGAAATCGCAAAATCAATAAAATTATTGACCAAACCTTATATTGCGATTTTAATGTTGGTCCCATAAAAAAAGTTGTTGCATTTGAGCACCAGAATCAGACCTTAACTTAGCATTAACCCAATATAACCGTGTATATCCTCGAGCAATCATTATTTTCGAAGACAATTAAGTGATAATTTTTTTTCTTTTCATTTTAGTGCCATGGAAGCTGCATACCAGTAGAAACCAATCAGAAATACACGGTAGGTTTTTATTTTTCTTAAGTGATGTCAGATATCTCATACGCATACCAAGAGATGTGAAAATAAATATTTCTGTTTTACACCAATCTATGGTTGACGGGTAAAGAAAGCGTTTAGTAATAAATGCGCCATTTTTTAAATTGTTTAATTTGCGCAGAAAACAAAAATAAATCACGTAAGTAGAAAGATTTTACTATTGCCAAGTTATGGTTCATATTCATCAGTTTGTACATCGTTTAACAATAAATGTATCAAAATGAATATTCGTCATAATCGGTAGATTCGGTCGTACCTATATTTCAAAATGAACAATGTTTAAAACACGTTTTTGTTCAGCAAATAATTTAAATTTCTTTATGGCATTTATTGTCAGGGCTCGTTCAGGGAATTGTTAATTTAACTTGACAAAGGATTTAAACTGGAGGCAGTTGAAAACAATTTTGAAGAACAGTGTCATTAATACGAAACACAATTTCACCCAATCACAATGGTCGGGATATTTGCAATATTATTTTATAATGAGCTCTTGTATCGAAGGATTTATTTATAAACGTAGAAGCATAGTGCTGTTCTGTTTGCAACATTACTGAATCTGACAGGGCAATTGATACTCATAGCCGCTTGATTCTTACTGTGATGAGAGATGATCAGGTCCAACTTTTTTTTGAGAACATTTATAGAACACAAACGGTGACTTACATACTAATTACACAATTTAACCAACACTGTGGTCAATTTGCAATGACGGTGGATACAATTTTTAGTGCGATATTTACTTTCGTAAGAGATAATGTCTTTGTATATTATGTTTTAAGAAGACGTATGGGCTTTTTAAAAGTCATACGGATGTGCTAAAGCACGCCGATTGAGATATCTGCAATGTCTGTAATTTCAGCACTGTCGCGGGTGGTACCTGCGACAGCGCTGAACATGTGAAATTTTCTATTTAGTATCACAGAATAATATCCCTAATCCCTAGCCGAATTTCAGCCGAGTCTACTCTCTGTTCCTTCACTCTCATAATTCGGTGAGATGGCAGTCCGACAGAACTTTAGAGAGATCAGGAGCAGGACCAAAGACTTAACATGGTTTTCGAGGCACGGGGGTGTTAATATCACCAACTTCCTGAATCCGGTGCTGCGTCTGAGTTATTTCATGACAAAAAAACCCAACACTTTCGACCCGACCCGGGATTCGAACTCGGGATAGTACACAGCGTGCTACTGCACTAGACCAACGAGGCAGTCAATTGGAAAATGTACCAGCTCACTGGCGCAGGAAGCACATACAAAAAGTGGCTAACGACCTCTGTAGCTCTTGCGTGCATGCATAATAGCATCCTGGCGGCATTGGCTAAGTAGGACTAGCGATGGGCAATTCCTAAATAATTAATCGAATTATTAGAATGGTCTCTGTAATCAAATGTATTTGATAAGCAACCGCAGTCATTCGATTATCCTTCGATTATGCGGCGAGCAATACTTGAGCGCGCGGTGCGTACTACTAACGAATAAAGCGTCGATTTATCATTTGTTCGCTGCTTGTCCTGTGCGCACAATCGCGGCAATTCGATCAAATGCATCACAGGGCCGAGTAATAGTTGTTATAGATTATCATTGGATTGTCGATTATTATTTTTTCGAATTACTAAATCGACAATCGAGAGTTCGAATGGTCAATTATAATTTTTTTTTCGAACAATCGCCCATTGCTAAGTAGGACTCGCCGATGCTAGAGCGCTGGATTAGTTTGCACGCTACTAAAGCTGGCGGCTTCTACTAGGTATTTTTATTTCGAATTATATTTTACTAACATAGGCTAAGTGCAAAAAAGTTCCTTACATAAATATGGACTACGGCGGTCTGTAATAAATTTCATTTATTCATATACTTTTTTGTAGTTTCAGAAAAAGCGAACAGCACATACACTCTCAACCCGGAAAGCCCAGACCAGTGGCTCGTGGTGAACAACCTCCTACTCTTGAGGGACTGCTTCGATGGAGACGTGATAGTGTTCGCCAGGGCGCCTCATCAGCCCCGGCGTAGGGAAATTTCGGAAGCACTGGCTATATTTGGGGAGTTCGACATGGAAGGGAAGATGGCATGTAGGTAATTGAGGGCTTTGAAGAACACTTAATTTAGGCTTCTTGAATAAATATCTTTTATAAGTATTGTTTATCGATCTTTTCTTTCAACGTTTACCTTCCATATTTTGCTTTAAGGCTCCTTTTTTTAAATTCGGTATGTGGGTGTTATCGGGGGTGAAAAATTGATCTAGTTATGTTAGTCTTATGTTTGGGAAAACGCGTGTTTTCGAGTTTTCATGCGTTTTTCTTTCCCAGTGTTCGACGCAAAATATGGTCGATAATTTCGCATCGGTGAGCATGAGCAAGAGAGAATAAAATTCTGCAGAAGTAGAAGCAGTTAGAAATGTAATTAATATTCAAAAGTACATTTTTCTTTGTAAAATAAGGTGCATTTACTTTCGTAAAAACTTGCAAAACAATTTTGTTAATTATAGAAGTAATTATGTAATTTTCAATTATAATATTACCCTCGTGATAAAATTCATCTCACTTACATGCTTAGTAAATCATCTAGGGATGAGCGATTGTTCGAAAAAAAATAATCGAATAATAATCGACATTCGAATAATACTCTTAAAACTTGACCCTTCGATGCATTAGATCGAATTGTCGCACAGGACAAGCAGCGAACGAATGATTAATCGACGCGTCGAATAAATAAATAAAGATTCTTCATTTTTCGCTCCACAATCTAAGGATCTAAGAATGAGTATTCATTCGTTAGTAGCTAGTACGGCCTGCGCACCGCGCGCTCTGGTATTGCTTGCCGCATAATCGAAGGATAATCGAATGACTGCGGTTGCTTATTGAAGGCATTCGATTGCAGAGACCATTCGAATAATTCGATTTATTTAGTCATAATCGCCTATCGCTAATATCATCACGAGGGTCGACCCACCGTGTTTTAAAATAAGCCAGCGGAATACTCTCGCAAGGGTATAATATACGGCTATGATTATGGCATATTTTTATTTCGACGTGAAGTGGTCGGCAATCACCGCGGAGCGCCATTCATTTCATACAAACCACGGTAAAGGCACTCTGGTTATGGACTCCGTATTCCAAACTACTATACTAACCTGAAGGCCTACAGCCCAAATCGAAAGCTTTCGCGATGACGATTGCAATTCCAAAGCGATGACACATAAACTGCATCTTTTCATTATTACGTTTTTAGGCGTCAGTTTGTAAGCTATTATTCCGTTCCTCAAAGCTGTAACATTTGCAAAAGCAATCAAGTTAGGCGGTAGGCTGCTGTTGTAACCAGCTTATATATTTGTGAAAAAAAGTTGGTAAAACAAGCTTTTTCAGTAGTATCATTATGTTTAGAAGAGGTAGTAAATTCTTTAAAGATTTATTCGCGTTTATCCAATCAGATATTTTGTTGCAAAGACTCTGCTTATCTGGTTTTCCGACCTTAGAAAAAGGATAAAAACGATCAGGCTATCTATTTAAAAAATGCATAGGAAAAAAGTAAGAATTCAGATTCAGACACTTAGGGATGCAACATCGCTCATAAAACATCGATATTCAAAACATCGATATTTTTAAAATAAAAACATCGGTGTTTATGAACGATACATCAATACTTTTTTCGATGTTTTTAGGATAATATAAGTCATTGCTTTAAACATGGAAGATAAATCGTTTTGTCAATACATGTAAGTTTTGTATGTTGTGCCAGCAATCTAAAAGCTATATAAAAGATAGGTGTCTTTGTAGACGATACGAAATGGTGTGAAAATTGGATATGAACGACAGAAAAGGTAAGAAAGGGTTAAAATTGCATGATAGGATTAGAAAATAGTGAGTATTATAAAGAAAGATGTGAATAAGCAAAAGATGTAAGAATGTCATTTAAAGCGTCAACTCAGACACTTCTTCTAGGGCTTATACAATATAAGCCCTAGAAAAAGTGTCTGTCTTCTAGGGCTTATGCAATATAAGCCCTAGAAGACGTATCTGAAAAGAAGTAATTGAATCTGTTTTCTTACTTTTTTAGGTATTGACCTACGTGATTAAACAAATGTTACAGTTGGGAAATCTTACTTACTTCGCTGACTCAGCGACCCAAAGTGGATCTTGGCCTCCGACACCAGAAGACGCCACTCTTTCCGATCTTGCGCAATCTCTTTCCAATCTGCTCATCAAACGGAGGTCTTTCTGTACTTTATCTGGGAAATCTACTAAGACATGCTCGTATTTCTTCTTGATTCCGACTTAAACATCAACCAGTTTTCTTTTCTACTCTAGTCAAGCTCAATATCATAACTTCAAACAGCTTGTTTGGCATATTTCATACAAAAAATTGCTGTAAAATTTTATTCCAAAATGCGTCTAAAGCATTGAATAAAGACGAAGAGGTTACGTAAAGGTACGAAAGGAACTGCGGCATAATATAAGTGCAATAGAGTAGATCTACTTTTGAAGCCTGGTTAGACTTTAAATTAGTTTCTTACGTTTACGCGAATAGTCGAACTCGTTAAAACACAATTTTAAGGATTACATCGCGATTTATTTACGTTTTATTTAAAACGTTTCGAACACTACAGCGTTTGTGGTCACACGGAGACTCTCTCTCGTTTCCCTCGAAACGTCAGGTTTATTAACCCGTAAAATTGTAATTTAATGTGCTTAAATTAGTTCTTCTTCCAGACTTTTTTATTCAGGTATTATGTGTCATTTTGAGCAAATGAATGTGGGACATTGGGAGAACTATTGTCCGACATACATGCTAAAGATAGTTTCAGATTGAGCCCCTTTGGTCGTTTGGTATACCGACTTTAAAATAATTTCTTCCTCTTCCTTTGCAGATACAGTATCTTTTCTTTAAATGCTGCCTCGTTGGTCAAGTGGTCAGCACGCTGGGTACTATCCATGAGGTCCCGGGTTCGAATCCCGGGTCGGACCGAGAGTGTTGGGTTTTTTTGTCTTGAAAAAGCCCAAACACAGCTCCGGAGTCAGGAAGTTGGTGGTGTTAATCCCCCGTGCGTCGGACAGCACGTTAAGCCGTTGGTCCTGCGCCTGATCTCTCTAAGGTCATGTCGGACTGTCGTCTCACCGAATTATGAGAGTAAAGGAATAGTGAGTGCACCTGTGTATTGCGCATACACTTGTGCCCTATAATATGTCCCGCGCAGTTGGCTTATCTCTGTTGAGATAGGCCGCCGTAGTCGAAATTCGGCTAGGAGGACATTATTATTTTCTTTATATCAAGTGTAATGTTCATTTAATAGTTTTTTAAATTAGATCTGAGTGTCCTACTTAGTAGTGCTGCTGCATGTTTTTATGTTGTGATACAGCTCCGTTCGCTTCAAAGAAAAGCACGAACATTTTTCAGTTCAGCCTTTGTGAGTTATGTGAGTTTAGCTATAGTTTAGTTAGCCATATATTCAGAGTTTTGATAAGCGCTACCCCATTTAAATTTTTTGCTTCTATGGGAGATTATTTGATAGCGCAGGTAGGAACTTATCTCTTTCTAGGTCACTTTATTTCATACCAACTTCTTCGGCTTTTCTCTTTATGCTCTGTCTTAATGTGAAGAAAAATTTTGATAATTTAATACATGAATCGTTCGATTTAGTAGCAGTTACGTTAATAAAATTTTACTTAGTTATTGGTAGGATTAATTGGTGATTGGTTTGATCTAAATATTCACTGTGATAACCTCAATCTTTTCAAGTTCTATACCATCAATCGAAAATAAATAATACTTACTTATTAAATTTATATTGAAAAATATACAGGTTGCATATTTTGTAGCGCGAGCAACGAAATTTTAATGGCTTATTCGTACGAACGAATGTAGAACATCTTCATAACACATTTAGCAGAACTGTCGCCGTCCATAAAAAGAAAATACTGATAGGAGCACCATATATTTCGTTAGTACGTATTTTGCGGCGCTTGGTGCCCGAATATCGCAATTAGTATGATATCTGACGTCGCTGTTTCTTTTCGTGTCATCCGTCATCTTGCAAAATATGCAAAACTATAACTACTTAGTTACTATTTAGGGTTCCGTACCCGAAGGGTAAAAACGGGACCCTATTACTAAGCCTCCACTGTCTGTCTGTGTGTCTGTCTGTCTGTCACCAGGCTGTCACAGAATATTAAGTTGTTAAAAAAAAGTAATAAAAAAAAATATTTAAGGGGGGCATGCAAACGCGTTTTTTTCGCCTACACTGTCTAATGTTGCAATTTAATAGTACAGAACCCTTCGTGCGTGAGTCCGACTCGTACTTAGCCGAATTTTTCCTACTTATTTTTACTACTGATTCCAAGATCGAAACTTCCAAAAACAAGTTTTGGCCGACCTACGATTCAAACCCATTGGAGGGACCTTGTGGGTAAAAGCCGGCGAGCCGACCAGACAGTAATTAATAATATAAAAAATAATTACCTTGCACAAGAAATTAGCCGTTAATGATCGATAAACTTGTGAATTCAAACTCATAATCGTATACGAAGATAATTATGTTACTCGTAAAACAAAACAAATCGACATGTTCGCTAGAGCCACTAGTTGTTTGACTGTGCCGCAAACGATCAAAGACGATTGAATAAGTTCCAATTAGCATCAAACTCGGCGTCATCAACACGAGTGCGTTTTCAAACCCGCAGTCGATTCGCCCAAACCGAGCGTTGAGTGAAACCGACAAATGTCGATACATCTATACATATAGTATTTTAATAGACCATTCGCAACACTGCAACTGGTTGGATGTGTGGAAATTGAATTGAAAGTTCGAAAATCAGTACCTTTAGCCGGCACGTCAATATACACATTTTTGAACTAAGAAAACTGCTTTTATTACAAAGGGAATAGAGGCGGTATCAAGGTTACATGTAAGTATAGTCTGATGTGCTGCCATGTGTACTAAAAACAAATCGTTCTCTGGGAGCATTGAAATATGCACTGATTAACACTAAACAGCGAATACAGCAATGATGTATTAATTAACTTTTTTTCACTATTTGTGTGGTGAAGGATCTACCTCCTAGTGGTCCACCCCGGGCAACGACATAGACACTAGCTTGTGATGGCGGCTGAACCATCCTATCAGCGGCGGTAAGCTCCGTTAGGTGCCGCCTGATAGCTACCACCTAACCTCCTTCTGGAGCCCGGCGCCAAGCAGCTTGCTGTGTTCCGTCGGTGAGTGGGAGTGCCAGAACCTTCTGGGTGAGCTCGCTCCACCGTCGACTATGTCTACGCACGTCTGGCTTAACCGACAGTCAAGAGCAACCCCTTTTTTATAAAAAAAATAGAACAACGTCTAGCTAGAACCAGAAGGTGCATTTTCGATGATTTTGTGTTTGGGACTTTTAATATAGGTTCAACATCGGAAACCTCTTTTGTTATTTAAAAAAAACCGGCCAAGTGCGAGTCGGACTCGCGCGCGAAGGGTTAACTTAAAACCATTAACTTAAAACATAGACAGTAAGTATAGGCAAAAAAAGTATATTTTTTTATTTTATTTATAATTTCAAAAGTATTCATCACAGGATACCCGAAACAATTTTAAAAAGGAGTTTCCGCGCCTGTTTCTTTACGTTAGTGATTTTAAGTTTATAGGTTCAAGACTTTAGAAATTACAGGGGGGGGGGGGGACACCGTGTAAACGACTTTGGCGGGCTATATCTCGCAAATGGTAAAGCTGATAAAAAAGTGTTGTATCGAAACCCTTATTTTCATAGTCCTTTTCAACGATACCCCACAAAAGGGGGTGCACTCAAAAAAATAATTCACCCCCCCTTTACATGTATGGAGAAGTACCCTTAAAAAGGGGTACTTTCAATTTTTTGTATTTTTAAAATGAGATCTATATGTGAAGTATCCTCGAGCCAAGTTACATGCAAATCAGTCCATAAACGTAGCAGATATTTTGCTGTGACAGACTAGGACGGACGGACTGAACGATCTTATAAGGGTTCCTTGTCGGACTACAGAACCCTAAAAACCCTGACAAGTGATAAGGCTGAGATCAATTATTTTATGTGTTTTTATTGTTGATATTATAGTAAAAGTTGTTTTAGATCAGCAGAATGACATTACAGTTGATACAATTGATTAAAAAAACAGTTAATAAAGTTATACCATGTATATTAAGTAGGTACATACAATTAGAAATGTGCATACCTGCCTACCCTTATACAATTTATAACTTATATTCTTATATTATATCATCAACCTCACCGTAAGAGCATCGGTTAGTGAAACAACTAATGTACATAACTCACGTTACACGTGGAATCGAACTCGACTCCTACTGCATGAGAGGCAACCTCTTACTCTTATTATTATCATATAAAAATACATAATTATAAAACTTAACAAAATTAAAATATTTTACATTTTCTAAGGCCCACTTTTACGAAACTCGATAAATACACTTAGCGCTAAACATACTTAAAAATATCATTCTGTCTTTGTCAGTCATTCGACGTTGGCAGAAACGGGATGATATTTTAAACATAATTACCGTTAAACGTATTTAACGTTTTTCGTAAAAGAGGGCCTTAGTACCTACCTCACTACTCTTTTACACTGAGGCCCACTTTTACGAAACTCGATAAATACACTTAGCGCTAAACATACTTAAAAATATCATTCTGTCTTTGTCAGTCATTCGACGTTGGCAGAAACGGGATGATATTTTAAACATAATTACCGTCAAACGTATATAACGAGTTTCGTAAAAGTGGGCCTTAGTACCTACCTCACTACTCTTTTACACTGAGGCCCACTTTTTCGAAACTCAATAAATACACTAAGCGCTAAACATACTTAAAAACATCATTCTGTCTTTGTCAGTCATTCTACGTTGGCAGAAACGGGATGATATTTTAAACATAATTACCGTCAAACGTATATAACGAGTTTCGTAAAAGTGGGCCTAAAAGTCAGACGAAGCGAATGATATTTACTAAAACCACGAAAACGTTGGAGAAGTGGCTGAACATTTGGCTCAGGTACAAGCATTACATCGAGTTTGCATTCCTCGCTTCAGTTTTCTGAACTAATAAGGAAGTTAAATAGTAAGCAATTCGTTCGAAACACGGTATATTTCACAGCTATAATTTGAAATTCCATAAGTTTCTCTGGATTATTTTAAAAACACTAATAATTAATAACTAAGGGTCGTTTTTGGTGCATAAATACATCAAATTTCTGAGAATGAGATCAACATAAAAATCTCAAAAGAATTGAGACTTTAATAGTAATATATTATATACAACTTATTGATAAAAAAAGATACATTTTTTTATTATTATTGTAATTTTGGTTTTCATATTGTATTAAATACTTAAGACTTTTACTGTCGTACTTAGAGACGTCAATTAAAGTTAATCCTTCATTAAGTCTCATGACGTCCTTTTCTATTTCATTGACAAAGAAAGTGACACAACGAGACTTATTATAGATTAAATTTAATTGACCACTCTGAGTGCGGCAATCCATGCGACTCTTCATTGAAAGTTCCATATATCATTTACGGTGCGGTAACTCCTACAAACTCAACTTCTCACACCAAGTCATATAATATTGAATATTATTTGCTCCCAGTATATTAATATTATCATAGACCAACGTGTCGTTTTGACAAGGTTTAATGACATTACGTCGATCCACAAAAATAAGGTTGCAAAATTAATTTTCGCGGATCACGCCATCGGCTTCAAAGGTTCGTTCAAAGGGATGCCTCCACCCGATATGAAATTTGTTCGGCTTTTGTTAAGGTTTTGTGAAAACTGCTGTAATATTGGCTGGGATCTTTGACGCGGATATAGTGACAGCATGGGGAATATCGTTAGGTAAATAGAGTACATACCAAATACTATACATATAGTACTATCTAGACAAACCTAACATAGGCTTTAAGATTCTATTAACCAAAAGTATGCCATAAAAGTTGTGTAATAAATAAAATAAAATTACTATATTAAAAGTAAACATGAATAAAATACGCTAAAAATAAATACCTCAAACATTCACAAGACATTGACAAATAGTACCTAAACGCTTGCAATAGACTTCAAATACAGGACATGCTACGTAATAGTGGCGATAAAATGTGAAAATACGCAATTAAAAAAAAATATATCACTTTGTTGAACATTGAATACTGTAACCACTGGTAAACCATATAATTACTGTTCTAAAATCTCCGCTGATCTGTTTTAAGATTAGAATTTTAGCATTATAACTTTTTAACCAAAAACAATACCTACTGGCTATGACATAAAAACGCCTCTACAATATTTTGTGATATATTTTATTTACGGCTCAAATACCAAAACTTCTTCATACCAAACAGCCATGCTACTGCCCTAAGCCCTGAGCCCGGCATCAACTAATAAGCTGAAGGCACCAATAAGTTTGTTTGATTAGTTCAGCCTGAAGCTTCAAGGCCATTCTAATTAGGTTTGGCGACTTCGACCGCGAATAGCCGACCTATTGCCCCGGCTATATCGGGCCAGAGGCGCTACTATATAAGGTGATCTTATATTACCGGAAAAATAACATATTTTGGAGGAAAACTATGTAAATCACTGAAACCATTATAACCATTAAAACACAATTTTAGGGATTACTTCGCGATTTATTTACATTTTATTTAAACAGACGTTGAGAACACTTTACAGCGTTCGTGGTCACAGGGAGACTAAGGTATTATTTGTCATTAAAAAGTTTTGAAAAATTAAACTACCGTCACTCATTAATATTAATTACGTTCCTATTTACGCAGAAAGAGCTAACCGTGTCTTGAGATCTTGCAGTGCGAGGTATTTTGCTTTGGTTTTTGCTAGAATAGGATCCCATGCCGGTGGAACTTTCCAACCATCTTCTCTTTTGAAATTTGGATGTTTTCTGATTTCAATGGCTTCACGTTGCATTCGGGGAATAAAACGCCGTTCTGTAGCAAGTATTTTAAGTTGGTCAAAACGATTGAAGTGATTGGGTTTGTCTAAGGCATGTTCACACACTGCAGATTTCGTGTTCCGTCTATGTTTTACGTCAGCTATGTGTTCTAAATAAACAAATAAATCACTGAAACTTTGTGTGACTTTATCTTGACACTAGAAAAAATAAGGACCTGCCAAATTCTACCAAAATATCTGTCACTAAGTAAGATATATACAGGGTTAAATTTAACTTTAACCCTCAATTGCTAAAAGGAAAATATTCCAAGAAGAATATGAACTTATGTATGTACCTTTTGGAAATATATTTCAATGAGCATTTAAAAATATAAAAAATACAGTTCGTAAGAAAATAGTGACGGATGATTTAAGACAAGACATCAGATACGTGTATAAAAACAAGAATAGCTATGGCAAAGAAAGCGTTGGTTTATTTTATTTTATATTTTAAATCTATAGCCGACACTGTAACTCATGCCAGCATGATTGTGTGTATAAGTGAGATGGCTGTAGAAGAAAATACGGGCCACGACTTGCTTGCAGAGTACCCGGTCAACCTTCACCTAGCGAGATTAGAGAGATTCAGTTTAGCGACTACCACTGACTTCAAATAGTAATCGAATAACTTCCATTTTAGAAATCTGGAAACGTTGAACTAAGGTCACTGTAATTATAGATGTTTTCTCATGGCTCTACGTGAATATGGTTCAAGATTTCACAATAATGCTACTGTCATTTTGGAAATTAGGAATTGATTCAAACAACTAATTATTGCCGCACTCAGAGACGTCAATTAAAATTAATCATTCATTAAGTCTCATGCCGTCCTTTTCTATTTCATTAACAAAGAAAGTGACACGTAGTACGAGACTTAGACCCACTTTTACGAAACTCGTTGAATACGACTAACGCTAAACATGTTTAAAAATATCATCCCGTTTCTGTCAACGTCAATTGACTGACAAAAATGTTTTAAATATGTTTAGCGCTAATTGTATTTAACGAGTTTCGTAAAAGTGGGCCTAAATCATAGATTAAACTTAATTGACGTCTCTGAGTGCGGCGGTTTTGACAATCGTTGGATAACTGTAAATACTTCCATAGGAAAGTATTATGTATAAGATTCACTGCTACTTTTTAATCACAGGGTGGGTTACATTGTAAAGGTGCCAAATTTTCAGGAGTTACTCAGGATCAGTAATATAATAAAATAATGTAAAGTTAAAAACTGTTATCTGTGAAGACCAACAAGTGGTTAATTTTTTTTCCCGGCTGCGGAAGGAGGGTTATGTTTTTAGACTGTACTTTTATCATCCATATGTAAACCCTGGTTTTCGTAAAATAAATAAATAACTAAATAAACAAGTTTTTCATGTAATGAAAATTTCGACCACGGCGGCCTATCTCAACAGAGATTAGCCAACTGCGCGGGACATATTATAGTGTACAAGTGTGTGCGCAATACACAGGTGCACTCTCTGTTCCTTGACTCTCATAATTCGGTGAGACGGCAGTCCGACATGACCGTAGAGAGATCAGGCGCAGGACCAACAGCTTAACGTGCTTTCCGAGGCACGGGGGTGTTAACACCACCAACTTCCTGACTTCGGAGCTGTGTCTGAGTAATTTCAAGATAGAAAAACTCAAACACTCTCGGGCCCGACCCGGGATTCGAACCCGGGACCTCGTGGATAGTACCCAGCGTGCTGACCACTAGACCAACGAGGCAGTCACTTAATATGATATGCAGTAGAGTAATATGATGATTCAAATCATTGGAAGAAAAACTCGCACGCACGATATTTGCGTAGCAATTTATTGAAAAGTGCTGTATAGTCGACCAAATTGAATCATGACTCACCTTATGGTCATTTTTCTACTGTCATTCTATACAAGTAAGTTGAAATTCGCTTGAACATACATTTCCTAGAAACGAACGTGTTATCATTTTATTAGACACTGACAGTCACTGACAAGGCTATGATCGCTATCTGTACGAATAAGTTTGTATAAAAATCGGCGAGAACTTCATTTCATGTGGGTAAGGGTTGCAAAAATAAAAAAAACACAAGTAGGTAGGTAGATATTCGGGATTCGGCACAGCCGGGCGCCAAGTCTGTATTGGGAACCAGTTTCTTTTATAAAAGTTCCACTGGAACTTGTGTTTGCCATGATGAAATAAAACAGTATACTTAGTTGAAGAAAATAATATTTATTTTAAGTATATATTTAACAAGTGGCATTAAATTGGTAAAGTGAAAAGTAACCCGATTAGACGACAAATGTCACTCCCCCAAACACCACAAATTTTCATCTGGGGACCTAGACGGCCATGGAATAAGAGTGAATGCATCTTCATGCTGGGTAAACTAATTCGAGACAATTCTGGCAGTATGCATCATGAACAAAGGAGAATACTGGCACTTTTTCACGCAAGTAAACTGTTCGCAAAGTCGGTAACATTGATTCTTCTAATAAATTGTCATAGTTTATAGAGGTATGACGAGGAGAAATTTGAACAAGTTTTCCGACACTTCCGGGATCCATCCAGGCACACATGTTAGCTGAAATTCAGCTGGATAATTGGTTGGGCACAACTTTACCCTCTGTGTATCGCGTGTTATCGTAACGCCACGAAGTTAAACGACCATGTTGAGAAGAGCGAAATGATTTCTTGTCTGTAAATATGTTATCCGTAATAGTGTTGCATTTCGGTTCTCTTCCGTTCCGTTCTTAATTCGACGAACGCCATGAATATTTAGTCGTCTGTCTTCGAGGGTACCCTCTTTAGCATGCCGGCTGATCCAGGTTCTGACTGTGTTCCGACTTATTCTTAGCTGTTTGTTCTGCCAAATTGGCCATTATACGATTTGTTTGTAGATATTGACTTAGGTTTTTATACAATTTCAGACTTACTAGGTATACTTGACATTTGACACACGACGTTTTTTATTTTTTAAATTATAATACATTTTTCTTCGTAGTGAAAAGAGTTTGGATTATGGACTTATTTTAAATTCATATTAAGACTGGTTTATCTAAAACATGTCTAGTGCAGTGATAATAAAGGTTAAACTTGCATAGATCTCTGACCCGTTATGACGCATTTTTATTCATATTTAAAACGTACTATGTGCAACATGCATGACAGCGAAGAAAACCTTAGTACATTTATGACTGCAAAGGAATAATCGGCAAAGTGGGTCATGATTCAATTTGCTCGACTGTACATTAATAGTCATTGTGGTGCGTGAAAGTTGCGTTATCTCTATTTTTTCTTTATTTTTGGATATTTTAAAGTATATCTCTATCTACGTCATGTCTGTGAGTCTGAGTCAAAAGCAAACCCATTCCAAAAATATATGTTATTAAAAAAATACGATGATCAAAAATAATTAAAGTTACTACTTTATATTGTTTCCGCACTAGTTTCATATTTCTAAATTTTGGAACCCCTTCGCAATGGGACCCTATACAATTCCCAATTAAAAATATAGGGTGTCCCAAAAATAAAGTAAGATTTGAAATTACCGCTATTTAAACGGTAAAGTGCTGGCAACCCTTAAAAATAAACAATTTGAAAGCTGAAAGTTTAAAAGGTTAGTAAACCGAGTATACCAACTGTAAAACAGCCGGTACGTTTTAAATTAACTGTCAACTTACGGTTAATTTGACACAGTTCCTATACAATATAATTAAGAACACATTATAACCGCCGCTTAAAAATTATATAATTACAAACTTACTTAGTAACAAAAATACTAGTAACTAAACTATAGTATAGTAATATTTATACAACTTATTAATAAAAATTAAGATAAATTATATAATACAACAGAAAAACAAAAATTATAAAAAGGGTCTTCGTGGTAAGGTTCCCAGGATTCTGGCAGCATTATCACGCTGGGTAGCGATGCTTATACGCTGAGCAAGGTAGGTAGCTGCCAGCTCTTGGGTCACCACTAATGTCTATCAGCTCAAAAATAAAACATAGATAGATAACTCTTTATTGCACACCATAAAAGTAACAACAATACAATTTACATAGAAAGATGTACAAATTAGGCGATCTTAACGCTAAGAGCGATCTCTTCCAGACAACCTTTGGGTATAGGAAATTAATCACAGGAAGGGGGTGATTGGTGCAAAAGACATATTATAAAATAATAGGTACGAAACAGACATACATACACATATTATATGATGATGATGTCCTCCTAGCCGATTTCGACTACGGCGGCCTATCTCAACAGAGATTAGCCAACTGCGCGGGACATATTATAGTGCACAAGTGTGTGCGCAATACACAGGTGCACTCTCTGTTCGTGGATAGTTCCCAGCGTGCTGACCACTAGACCAACAAGGCAGTCAAATATTACTATCACATATTATATACTATCACTATAATATACTACACATACTATATCCATAAAAATATCAATATACCTACATATAAATCATACATAATATACATATTATACCAATATGACAAGTACTCAACCAACGGCAGTGTAATTAATTTACAGTGAAAGAAAATGTTCCTTTAGTCGATTTTTAAATATAAAAGAGAGTCGGATTGCCTGATAGCTAAGGGTAGAGAGTTCCACAAGCGCACAGATTGAACAGTGAACGAATCTGAATAACATTTAGAGGAAACATGTGAAAACATGGGTTAGACGTTGGTATACTAGACCAGGCTTGTGTATCTCCCCGCGTAGGTAGCAAAAACGTACCTACGCGCGGCGACCCTTACTTAGGGGCTAAAACAAGTTGCGTGTCGCTACCGGCCAGCGACACGCTCGCGCGTTTTATTCACCGGCGGCCGCGCGGCTACGTTTTGCTGCCTGGACGAGAATGAATAAGTACTAGAAAAAGGCGCTAGATGGCATGAAGCTTCTCGTAGCAGTCAACCCTATCGCGTCCCGTGATATTACGTCACTGAATAGGTTTAGTGTATTATGAATCATATTGCAGAGCAATAAGTATGAAATTATCTTGCAATGGATTTTTGTAGGTGTCTACACGAAAATGTGCTTGACTCTGAGGCGAACTAAATGTACGCCATATTGTTGACGACATTGAGTAGACATTTCTTTGAATACAATTGCTAAGTCATACTTCTGTACGAAGTACTAGTACTTATTCTGTGACTACACCCTAACAGTCTTATTAATAAACACAGACTAGAGTAAGATTAACTTTATTCCAAGGCTTAAGTTCAGAGTAACTAAATCCAGTATTAATAAACATGGAGTAAGGAAGGAGTAAACTATTCTTAATCTACTCTCGGACTAACAGTTAATCCAAGGCACTACATGGTTTAAAGATTGACTAAGCATAGAGTAGATGTATTTGACATTTATTTCAATGCATAACCCAAATTTTCAACAACAAAAGATCTTTGATTTTAACAATGGAGTCATCTGAAGTACCTAGGTGGTCTCGCATTCGTTTAAAGCACTTCTCATTTAAAGGTGTATATTGTTTTCCATGCATTGACTTTCATCGTCTTCCAAAGATTTTTCAGCCGACTAGTTCTTGAGGTTTTATTTTGTTTGTATTTGTACCCAGGGTTTTGTTTTCAATAATTTGGGCGTATTCTTTTATAACAGACCGAAAAAAATGCTGCAATAAATATGATCATATTGATAATATTAAAAAAATAACCAATAACAATCAAACAATACCACGTATTACAGAAGAATCAACACGAGAATTACCTTTTTTCTTCATATCAGTTAATGGAATGGTTCATCATTTTTGGCTCATTTTTACACAGATATAGGTTTTATCAAAATGATCTTTTCACTGAATTATCTTATATTATAGCCACAAATTTGTATTGAATTTAAATAGCACGCGGCAATCGCACACAAACGAAAATTCTAACTTGATGTCAATTTGACAGACAGCATCACAGCAAAGCCTGAGTTTCGTTCCTCATTCATTCAGTAACTCATTCTTTTTACTTTTAACTTAACTGGGTTGCCATAACAATCGCATTAATCTCGGTGTAGGGAATGCATTGTTAGTCCAAAGTTACTCCATGTTTATTAATAACGATTGATTTACTGAGTTACTCCTCTGTTTCTCTGGGATTAACAAGTCCAAGTACAACATCAGATTATGTTTGGAATAGGCGATTTTTATTAATAAGACTGTTAGATTCCACTGATAGCGGCAACGTCGTGGCCGGGCCGTCAGGTTATAATTTTGTACATTGTACACATTATATAATCCTAAAGAGAAATGGTAAAAAACAATCAACGTGGCTGAACAATTGAATGTAAGAAAATTATATCTCTTTGATATTTATTTCTTGTCTAACGTCAACGGTTGTTAAAGATAGGGGGAAAAGGGGACTGTATAAAGGAAAAGCTGGGTAACTAAGACTAAGGAATACTATAATAGAATATTTACAAATAATAAGGAATAAAAAATACATAAATTCACCACATACACATTGACACGTAAAACATAAAACCACAATGACAATTAAAACGCGGGCATAGACCAAGGGCTCTACTCAAGGAGGCTGGTCTAAAAGCCCTAAGGAGGCTGTCCGTAATACAGGTGTTTTGAAGAACCCTTTTCGTTTGTCAACATTATAATTATACCGGTCACGATCAAAGTAAAATTAATAACAATATCCTCTTAGCCGAATTTCGACTACGGCGGCCTATCTCAACAGAGATTAGCCAACTGCGCGAGACATATTATAGTGCACAAGTGTGTAATACACAGGTGCACTCTCTATTCCTTCACTCTCATAATTCGGTGAGACGGCAGTCCGACATGACCGTAGAGAGATCAGGCGCAGGACCAACGGCTTAACGTGCTTTCCGAGGCACGGGGGCATTAACACCACCAACTTCCTGACTCCAGAGCTGTGTCTGAGTTATTTCAAACAGAAAAACCAAACACTCTCGGCCCGATCCGGGATTCGAACCCGGGACATCGTGGATAGTACCCAGCGTGCTGATCACTAGACCAACGAGGCAGTCGAGCAGAGTAAAATGGCACTCTATTCATCCCAAAGTAAAATTGGGACACAAAGTATAGAAACAGAAACAAAATTTCTATCAGGTATTTACACTGAAGTTACCTAATCCTGATTCATGTAATGAGATCCTCACAGACAACATGGCAGAGAAAAACAAAAGAATTAAACTTCTACAAATATGTCTATCTTGAGGAGAAAATAGGTAGTTACTTGTTATTGATGTAACTTATCCTTATCCTTAGTAGCGTAAACACCAAACTTATTACAATAGTGCTTAAGACGCCAGGAAGTCTAGACTCCAACAAAACAAGTGAAAAATGTTTTCAAAAACATATTTAGTCTAACTTGTAATTCGACCCATTCTCGCCATACAATTAAACGTTATTTTTTACGCTCTTTCATTTTATGTATGGGAAATGTGCTACAGGGGTGGGGACGCTGTTTCCAAAAGTTCTTTCAGGTTTTCCAGGATGTCTCGGCTAGGGAGGTCTTAGGATTTTTTTGAGTAACATCCCGGGAGGCGTCCAAATATATCCCAAAAGGTCCCGATTAGTTTTTTTTTTTACGTCTGGGTCGAAATCTAATTTTAATGTAGGTACTAAAAGGCTTTTGATGTAATTATTTTCAACAATTTTGTCATATCCGAAAACTTATTCCATAAAATACTTTATTTCAGGAATTCACCTTATTGTTGTAAATATTTGCGAATTCTTAACATCGAGGACTCGGTTTTCTCATTGGATAATACTGTAAAATGTTTGTTAATTTAAATTTTCTTTAAAGCAAATTACCTACTCAAAATAGTAGTTTACGAACCGGTCCTAAACTAAGTAGAGTGTTATGAAAATCAGAAACAACACCCAGACCGTAATAATAATACCAAAAATATGAAAAAAAATATTGAAACTTGAAATCTTGTAGATAGCGCAGGTATTGTTTTATCATATTTCCATATATTATTTCCGACATATTTCCATCAAGGGGCTGTGACAGCCCCTTGTACTACCAAGGGTACACAGTAAGTAGCTAAAGTACATGTTATCATGGATGAAAATCAGAACGAACCGCGGTACCACAACACCCAGACCGTAATAATACAGATCATTTGAAAAAACAAAACTCGAAATATTGTGAATAGCGTATGGTAAACAAAACATGTACGGTAAATGGAATAATTTCCAGTCAATTTCGTTTTTTCATATTTCCATATACCCGTCATATTTCCATTAAGGGGACTTTAGCAGCCCCTTGATAGAAATATGTCTTAATAACAAAGCATCATGTATTCTGAAAATACTCTGTCTTCATTTAGATTCATATGACTAAGTAAAGCGAATTATGCCTATTTATGTCCCTTACACCGGCGCTTCTTTCCTTACGTATGAGCTTGTGAATATTCTACCAAGCGGTCATACGAGGGAGGTCTTACGACAGTTAAGCCGTGTTCACACTACTTCGTTGGGGAATAACAACTCCGTGCCTAAAGCTTAAGATGTTCCTGTTTCTGAGTAGATCACTCTTCGTTTTAATTTTTTTACGTATTATTGGTCAGTCTTAAGATAATTGTATCAATATTTTTTCAAGAGTGTTGATTAAGAGCAAAACAAAAAAAAATAAGAAAAATTTAATGAAAACCTGATATTACAAATATTTTTTTAAGTTAAAAATACTGACATATTTTCAGCTCATCACTTCTTGAGAGCCTAATGGCTCAGTTGACGAATCTATTTATCGTACTATTTTATATGGAAAATTTATCTTCTTATTCATATACATCCAACATGTCTTTGTTTGTCATATTTGACATTTGGTTCATTAGAAAGGTACAACTAACCACATATAAGTTAGAGGTCTAATAAGTTTGATGAATACCTAAAGGTGAGAGTATAAGTTGTCATCAACTCATAAGCTTTTCACTCAAAACATCGACGATAAAATCAAATGCTATTATCGGAGACGTGTAAGCAGCCCTTAACAAATGCGGGTACTTCCACCGACGGTATTCTAATTTTTGCACACCTTTTGTTGAGAAAATGTTATTCGCGCTATCTCGTGAAAGGTTTTCCATTCCACTTTTGTGGTTGTGTAATGGAGGCTTAAAAACGGGAGTTTTAAGCTTTATTGCAATACCAGATGTTGTAAGATGCACTTTAAAAACTGATGCATTCTTCTAAGTTAGGTAAATGAGAAGAGAAGAAAAATGTATTTATTTAGAGATTTTAAGTTTTATTTTATTAGGTGCTAATTTTGTAAAACTACTTGATTATAAATATGACTCAAACCAAACGAAATCTACTTTAGGCAACTTCATTAAAATTAAACTCTATCTCTTCTACATTATAGAGAAGACGATTATTTGAATGATATAAACGTGTGGACCAGCTCGCACCAGCACAATTTCTGTATCTAAACACATTTTTTAAAAGAGACTTTGATAATAGTAACTGAGTTTGCGCTGCTCACCAATGGCCGACAATTTGTCGCAAAACTTAAAAAGGGCTTAAAAATATGTTGGGATGTGTATAATTGTCCCCTGTGGGTTCTTCATGCAAAAATAAATGACTTGAATGACTTTAAACTTTTATTAATACTATATTTTTTTTGTTTACCATAACTATAAAGCTTAATTAAACCTTGCTATAAAACGCCGGCTCACTGGCGTAGCAAACACTTGCAAAAATTCGTCGATTGACTACCGTCCTCCGTAGCTTAGTTGGTAAGAGCACTCGCCCGGATAGCGAAGGGACGTGGGTTCGAGTCCCACCGGATGACACAGTCGATTAATTTTTGTAAGTGAAATTTGATTTAATTTCGTAACAACTTGCAAAATAATTGCTTAAGTTATAAAAATATAAAAGGTTTAGCTGATTTCATCTTAACTGATGGTTAAATATTTGTAAAAATATTTCCATAGGATACATGCGGGTACATTCCCCAAGTATTGATGAAATCGAACGCCGGCTCACTGGCGTAGCAAACACTTGCAAAAATTCGTCGATTGACTAACGTCCTCCGTAGCTTAGTTGGTAAGAGCACTCGCCCGGATAGCGAAGGGACGTGGGTTCGAGTCCCACCGGATGACACAGTCGATTAATTTTTGTAAGTGAAATTTGATTTAATTTCTTGCTATAAAATCTAAAGAAAGTCGCGTCTTTGCTTCAGCTGGGTACGCGACCGCAGATGTAGCATTAATCAATTTAAAAAAGTTTTCTTTCGTAATGAATGTTTAATTAAACTTGTTAACTAATCTACGAAATGCAAGTCAAGAGTTAACTACGACTTGACACTTCAAGTTGGTGCTTGGTAGCTCGTTGCTTCGTGGAAACTGTTTACTTGATAGCACAACATGCCAAGATATCGTCAGCTAACTTTTAAAAAGTAGCTGCTTTATTTTTTAGGGTAACTTGTATGATTTCGGTGAGACGTACAGATATATTGGTAACACATACATATTGTATTACGTGTTTCTTACGAAAAACCTCGTTTATCTACCTTTTTTTTTTCTGGTGTCAAATGAAGAGATTTAGATTTTAGATAATTTGCCTTTTTATTTGCGCGTTAATTTTTGTGAAATATTTTAAAAAAAATTTGAACGTGATGGATTGTTATTATAATTTATATTTATTATACACCTACTCTACGATTTAAGTGGGTACTTTTTGTTGTTTATATCTTATTATTGAGTTAAGTAAGTAAAGGTATTAGCGATACCGATTTTAGCAATGATTTATAATATTTATGATAAATCAATAGATTTGAATGTCTCTTAATTAACGTGTAAATAGGCTATAACTTCTTTTGTCTTTATTTATGTAATTTTGAAATACTTAAAAAGAAATTTGATAGAAAGTATTTGTAGCGCGCGAAATTACCAAGTCAAATAAACAAAAAAAATAGAAGCAATTTGGTATCGTCTCTATTGGAAGTTTTGTATTAAAAGTAAAAGGTAAGTTTTGTCACAGTGCGTACGGCTAGAGAGTGGAATTCGTTGCCGGCTGAAGTGTTTCCTAAACACTATGACGACCGTCTTGGTGTAGTGGTTCGCGCCACGGACTTCTAAACCTGGCGGTTGCGGGTTCGAATCCCGCAAGGGGCAAATGTTTGTGTGATGAACACGAGCATTTGTACCTAAGTCATGGATGTTTATAAATGTATATAAGTATGTCTATCCGTTATCTTTGTTACCATAACACAAGCTAAGTGTTAGTTTATGGCTAGTTAATTGGTGTGTTTGTTGAAACAATTTATTTATTTATTATTATTTATGATCGGGATTCCTTTGAGAAAAGAGTGCATAGGCTGTTACTAATTCAGACATGCCCATTCTCGGCCGCATCGTCGCTTACCGTCAGGTGAGACCGCGGTCAAATGTCTGCCTATTATTTAAAAAAAAGAATATGCATCTAAATTAAATTCTGTTTTGGCAAATAGTAAAGCTGGCTCGTTCCTCGCTCAAAGCATAAGTATAGCTATCCAACGTGGCAACGCAGCAAGCATCCTCGCTTCCTTGCCTCAAGGACACGGGTTTATTTTTGATTTAGTTCGTTTTAAGTTTATTTATTTTTATTGTATGCTTGTCTTTGCGAATAAAATAGTTTTTAATAGAAAAAGTACTTTGTTAACCAATCAATTTACTTCAAAATTCTATTCAGAACTAAAGCATCCTCTGAATCTGAAGTCAGGCGCACTTTGGATCAGTTTAATCGAGTTTTGGCTCGAGCACGTGTTGTAAAAGCTTTAGTCTGCACACTTTAATAAACTACAAGCTGTTTGCGAGGAAACAAGCGAAAATGCAAGTAATTGCATTACTGACGAAACATGCAGCAGACGTTCGAGTCTACAAAAGAATAAAGTAGCCATTAAATCTAAACTGGAGTGTATCCTATTAAAACATTTGCAACTTTAGTTTTTAAATAGATAGCTTATTGTTTTGTGTGTTTTGACTGTATAAAACTACTGTATGCATTCTTAGTGTCGACTTCACCAAATTTTTATACAGTCGTTAAAATATTATTTGACATTTATTTTATACTAGTGATTCCCCGCGACTTCGCCCGCAAGAGTTGGATTTTCCATATAAACTTTCATCCCCCATTTCACCCCCTTAATATTTTTATATCGCGACAAAATGTAGCCTATGTCCTTTCCAGGTCTCGAACTGTGTCCATACCAAATTTCATCTCATTCGGTTCAGTGGTTTAAGCGTCAAGAGGTAACAGACAGACATACAGACACACTTTCGCATTTATATATTTAGTATGGATAGGAAATGTGTCAAATTAACCGTCGATTCAGGTTTACCGGCTGTTTAAAAATAGGTAAGATCGGGTCTAAGATTCCATTCTCGGAAGACATCTGACGGTTAACGAAAAGCTTTACTGATTTGTATATTATAGGGGTGTAACGCTTACCTCTATAATACAAGTATGCTGGACTAAACATTCTCTAAAATATGACGGATAATTTTTGTGCCGGATCAAAGCGCCCCCAACGAGTGTCCAGGGAACTAAAATGGAGTAACTTGCATATTTTTATGTAAACTCTCATTAGTTCCGTGGACGGTCACCACACGCTCTCTACAGCCGTCAGCGCCAAAATGGCGATAATCAAAGGCTTCATTTTTAGGTTGACATGTGCAGTCCAGCGTACTTGTATTATAGAGATCAGTGGGTTGTAATGTGTGTGTGTATATGCAAAGGCTTTCTAGTGCCTACAGCTTAATCAGGATAAGTCCATATTATAGGATTGCCAAAGGCTTACGAGCATTACTGGCAGAAATGCATCGATACTCCTATTATCCAATTACTTCGAACAATGGTTCTAATTGGTGCACTTAGGCTAAGAACCAATTTAAGCTAAGTATTTTGCGTTAAAGTAAGTGTTGTATGGAGTTTTTTTACCGATATTTTATTCTGTTTGTAACTTATACGTTAAATTTTATTTTTTCCTACTTCCATTATTATTATATTAATAGTTAAATTTGCATATTTTAGATTTAAAAAATGTATTAGCAGTGCATATTACTTAATTTAGAGAAGTCTTTGAAAACACATATTTCATTGTGACGTCAGTTTACGTAACTACTAGGTATACTAATAATAATAATAAAAAAATTGTTTCAACAAACACACCAATTACCTAGCCCTAAACTAAGCGTAAGCTTGTGCTATGGTGACTAGAATAACGGATAGACATACTTATATACATTTTTATAAACATCCATGACTTAGGTACAAATGCTTTCACACAAACACATCACACAAACGTTTCGTTGCTCATCACACAAACACTTGCCCCTTGCGGGACTCGAACCCGCAACCGCCTGGTTTAGAAGTCCGGGGTGCGAACGACTACACCAAGACGGTCGTCATACTAGGTATACTTATGTCGTCATACTAGGTATGACTGCCTAGTGGCCAGCACGCTGGGTACTATCCACGAGGTCCCGGGTTTGAATCCCGGGTCGGGCCGAGAGTGTTTGGGTTTTTCTGTCTTAAAATTACTCAGACACAGCTCCGGAGTCAGGAAGTTGGTGGTGTTAACACCCTCGTGCCTCGGAAAGCACGTTAAGCCGTTGGTCCTGCGCCTGATCTCTCTACGGTCATGTCGGACTGCCGTCTCACCGAATTATAAGAGTGAAGGAACAGAGAGTGCACCTGTGTATTGCGCACACACTTGTGCACTATAATATGTCCTGCGCAGTTGGCTAATCTCTGTTGAGATAGGCCGCCGTAGTCGAAATCGGCTAGGAGGACATTGTATAATTGTATGGAAATAAAAATTTTCGTGATTTCCATATAAATCTTCATAGGTAGGTAACGAAATATTATTAGTATAATGGGATATGAATGGGAAATGTGGTTTTGGCTATCACCACTTTTGTTTTTTACAAGTTTTTTACTATTCTTTGGGTGCAGTAAACTAACATAGTACTTTACTGCACCGAATCAAAAGTTTGTTAGAGGTGTACAGTCGTTAACTCTTTTAGCGCAGTTCAGTGAAGTTTGAAACACCGCTAAAATTATTCTTTGAGTAGGGAAAAGCGGGGATTTTTCTTTTAGCGCTTTTCTCAGCAACATTGTGGATGAAAACGTGATGAGATTGAGTGCACTTGTGACTTCATCTTGTTTGAAGTTTTGAAATACCCTCAGTAGAGCTACTAGAGAGATATACTTGTTAAACTTAACTAATACTATGTTATGTTGTTAAAAAGTTCAAAGTTTATGAAATACTAAAAAAGTGGAGAGGTTATCCAAGATTTGTATCGCGTATTATAGAAGCGAATGCCAAAAATTGAAAATTGTTCATATTTCTAGTTATTGATATAGCTTTGCTGTTAGATATTTTAGTTAGTCAAGTCAAAGTCAAGTTAAAAATAATTTATTTGATTTAAGACAGAAAATGCCACTTATTAACGTCAAAATGTAAAAAATAGTAATATTGGCCCTTAGAGGGCCTGAACATGTCTCCTTATCTTTTGGACCCTATACTAGTGCTGCGAGACAAGACACAGGCAATCAGTTACTGGCATAGCTATGCTGTTTAGTTTTTTTTAGAAATTATCCCTTGCTCAATATTATTCAACAATTGACAGAACTATAAGTAGTGCGCTGCAATTTGGAATACTGAAATGTGTATTTGTAGTTCCAATACTGAAAGGCTATCAATATTGTATAAACTGAAATGGAACTCATTCCAATAATTCATTTTGAACATCCTCAGTTGGAAGGTTGTTGTTTCAGTGAAAATGTGCGGTCATCGGCAAATAGATCAGTTCATGTTGCCAGTTGAAATAATATTTACCTAATGTTTTCAATGTGCGCTACGATACATAATAATAAATATATGTATGCAATATCAACATGTATTTAGCCCTGAGTTTACCAATTTTTAAAACAGTCGGTAAACTTAAAATAATTGTTAATTTGATAGAATTCCCATACAAAATATTAAGTACTAGTGGTTCCCCGCGACTTCGGCCGCAAGAGTGGGATTTTCTATATACACTTTCATCCTCCATTTCACCCCCTTGTTTTTTTTATATAATGACAAAATGTAGCCCATGTCCTTTCCAGGGTCTCGAACTGCCTCCATAACAAATTTCATCTCAATCGGTTCAGTGATTTAAGCGTCAAGAGGTAACAGACAGACAGACGCACTTTCGCATTTATAATATTAGTATGGATGTCCGATGAAAAAACCGATTTTTGGACCTTTGACCTTGAAATTTAATAGTTGCGTACACCCTACCATATGTAGGTTTTGTAACAACTTTTAGGGTGTCAATATACAAGTATTTACAGACTTACAGCTGGGTATCTCGAATTCCGAGATTCTTACCTAATTTAAGCTTAAATGACTGGACTATAACTTAGTTTTTTTTAACGACTTCCCTATAACTAGTAAGTTTTTTTTAATCCGAAATATTTGATGATGATGATGTCCTCCTAGCCGATTTCGACTACGGCGGCCTATCTCAACAGAGATTAGCCAACTGCGCGGGACATATTATAGTGTACAAGTGTGTGCGCAATACACAGGTGCACTCTCTGTTCCTTCACTCTCATAATTCGGTGAGACGGCAGTCCGACATGACCGTAGAGAGATCAGGCGCAGGACCAACGGCTTAACGTGCTTTCCGAGGCACGGGGGTGTTAACACCACCAACTTCCTGACTCCGGAGCTGTGTCTGAGTACTTTCAAGACAGAAAAACCCAAACACTCTCGGCCCGACCGGGGATTCGAACCCAGGACCTCGTGGATAGTACCCAGCGTGCTGACCACTAGACCAACGAGGCAGTCAATCCGAAATATTTAGCCATTATTAGAATAAAAATAGATAGAGGTTATTTAACCTTATATTATAACGAAATTTAAAGTTACAAACATTATAAAGAACGAGAAAAAAACTTTAAATTTATAGGTTACCTATTTTTACAGGTCATTGGATGTACTCGTAATAAATTAAGTGAACGTAACAAATATTCTATACCTTAACTAGAAAAAATGCTATTCTATTTCTTGTCTAGTATCGTACTTACTGTCATAAATTTTGTCCATGACATGCTATTGTGTTAACGACTGTAACATGAGTGCTGTAAAAGCAACTAGGGGCGTAAATGCGAGAGCTATCTACTCTAACAATTCATTTCTACCCGCAACTTTGTCTAGAACAGTAATTATTGTGAGGAAAACACCCGTAACTCAAAGCAATAAAGACTAGTTTGCCATTCATGGTGTAGTGACAAAAACATTGGAAAACTTAGTGCTATGCGTCGGTAGCTGCTGAGATGTTGAGGTAGGGTAAGCAAAAACTGATACGAAAATGAAATGAAAAAAGGATACTTTGTTACACCAAAGGAAATAATACAAAATTGTGCCGATGTACGTACCTAAACTTCTACTACACTTTTGAATAGGTACCTTTTTTGTCTCACCTTTTTGTGGAATCGAAATAATGTGCAAGCTATTTTTCAGTAGATGATCCTTTGGATATCAGCAGGGTGTGTCACCACTATAACACTCAAAGTGTTATTACAAAAAAATTAGACCAGGTTTAAAATGGGTCTAAATATTAGCCGACAACAGAGGAATGAATGACACATTCGTGACATAACCTAATAGAGAAGCGCGTTTCTAATTGGCTAATAGCTTAGTCCTGTCTTAAACCCGGTACTAAGTTTTTGGAATAACGGGGTCATTGTTTTCGTAGGATAAGATTGAATGGGCACATTTCAAATGAATTTGTGGGCGCTGACAGAGTATCGTATTTCTTAAATTCTTAACTAGCATTTCCCCGCGACTTCGCCCGCGCCAAAAGTAGGATTTTCCATACAAACATTCATCCCCCATTTTAACGTCTTGATGATTTTATATCGCGACCAAAAGGAGTCTATGTCCCTCCCAGGGTCCAAAACTATCTCCGTACCAAATTTTATTTTACTGAACCGATTTGGTTCAGTAGTTTTGGAGCCTATTCAATACAAACAATCAAATCTTTCCTCTTTAGATTATTAGTGTAGATGTGTTTGCTCTTGACTAAGCCAGACGTGGCGTAGATAGACTCGACGGTGGAACAAACTTACCCAGAAGGAGTGTGGTGTCTCACCAGCATTTTGGGATAAGGAAATAACCAACACAGTTTCGTATTCAGTACTCGGAGTGAACAACGTCCGCTCTCCGCGGCTGCGTCACGAGTAATGCCGACGCTCCCCACTCCGGCTGATTTATTGCTTACTCAGACATCACAAGAAGCCTGTTCACTCTGACTGTGAAGGATTTTGGCCTTTGCCACACTTGACGGAAAATCCGCCGCCGAATTTCCGTCACGGAAAATCTTCCGAACGAATCGAACGACCGATCTTCCGCGTAGTGTGCCCGCTGTTTGTAATTTATATGCAATAACATGTAATGGTGTTCCGTCGCGGAAGAACCGCAACGGATTTTCCGTCAAGTGTGGCAAAGGCCTTTGGGTTATGATCCGTCAAAACACTGACACATTGATTGCCGCGGAAACACACATTGTAGGTATTCACTATCACTATGTGATCACAGTTTATTTTTATTCTAATAAAGTCTATTTTTATAACTTTTGACATCAGTTCCTAATTTTGTCGCACTGTTGGTACTTTTTGTCATGTTAACCCCTCGTTTCCCTATAAGTTAAGTTAGTCATAACTTAACCCGCCCATGCCCGGGCGTGAAATTGCACCATGTGAAGGTGGCAAGGGTAATTTATCACCTACATCAGGCTGGCAAGCTAACGGCGAGTCGTTTTTTAGTGGTGCCCTTTGGAAGGTTAAAAAAGTTACTAACATCTAAATGTATGCATAGGCTATTAATTTTCTATTTAGTTGGGTATGGTTATAGGTGTAACTACTAATTATTACATAAATGCATGTACGTTGGCATAATAAATAAGCAATAGTTTATGTATAATAATTTCGAATAGAGATATTATTACTTAATTGTACTGTTGCTTTTTTATCATGCCAGAGAGAAGAAATAGATCCTCCTACACAACTGATGGATGGTTTCAGCTATAAGCACTTGAGTTCAAGAAAGTGATCTAATTGATGCAGATGAAATTCATGAGACTCGTAAGATACGACTTAGTCACCAGAACCCTAATAGTATGTATGTTATTATGCGTTTCTTGCATTTTTTTCCTTGAGTGCGTGTTGTGAGAAATACTATTCAATTTATTTTCAGTATCAGAATGCCTTAAACATTGGTGAAAAAAAAGAAAGAAAATTTATTTTACTCAAGTAGTAAAAAGGTTTGCTATGCCTTTTTTTCAACCTTGCAACTTGGTTTTTTTTTTTCAACCTCAGTTTAAAACGGGGCAACACCAATTATCTCCGTTTAACGGACTCCTCAAATCTATTGGATCATTAAACAGACAGGATTTCATCGCTTAATTAAAGTTTCACTGGTATTTTTACCCAGGTGTTATTTTTTTTTTTTAAAAGTAATGGGACAAAAAATATTCGGGTCGCCGGCCACTGACGATGCCTTTGGTTATCTCTTTGTCTCCTGGGCATTATTAATCCCATCTAATGGTAGGGACGTCTGCCTTCCTAATTTCTTTTCCACTTTGCCCGCATCGTCTACGGAGACATTGCAGAGGCACAGGTCTTTCTTGACCACACCTTGATAATAAACGCTTAAAGAAGGGACCTCTTTGGTGTAACTTTATTTGTCAGTGCATATAAAGCCACACTTTGGAGAATTAATTAATTAAGAATGAATGAGGGTGTCTGATAAAAGTTTTCATACCACAGGACTCTACGATTTATTTTCCATACACCCCGAAATTCAAATCTGAAATATCAACAAACATTTCACTTGATTATTATCGTTTCTTCATTATCCTCCAGAGGATCAAACCCAGGACTTCAGCCGGTGTGTTCAACTTTTACACCTAACCCAGTAGCAAGACCACGGAGGCGTTTTTGCAATAAACATAAGGAAAACTGCATAGTCGTAAAAGGTAACGGCTCGGAGTTTCCTTCTGCGAAATGAATATTTCCCAAGTTTTCGTGTCAAAAGTTGAAGCATAATTTTTACGGTTGTCATAGATATCATATCATAGGGTTGTGCTTCTAAGAGTTCCAGTGTCTTAGCATTTTAATCGGTAGGTAATTATTCAGGCGTGACCTTAATTAATTTGAAAGCGAATATTTTGAAGTTTTATCTAAAGTTATCGCATTTGTGTAAGCTGATTTGTGTATTCTTGTTTCTCTTTGTATAATAGGCAGACATTTGGCAGCTATCTCACCTGATGGTAAGCAACGATGCGGCAGAGGATGTGTCATGTTTGTCTTGCCTGTTTCGACTTTTTGAATAGCAAAGTCAATTAGCCAGCCCCTTTAGAAATGGTTATGAACACCTGTTCTTATAGTAACCATTAATACCTTAATGGTAACTATATAAAATTTGAATTACCTAAGTTATTTTTTTCTTGTTTATTGCAAAAGTAAGTATGTACCTTGTTTATATGCTTACCGTCTAATTGAATAGTAATAATAATAATAAAACATTTAAAAGCTGATTGCCCTTCCAAAGCGATGACATAAGATTTGTCATTTTCTTGTTATTTTGATAGCTATCAGTGCTTTCCAGTAAATTTGAAAGCTATTGTACCTTTTCTAAAAGCTACAACTATTGACATTTCAGAGCAATCGCACAAAGCAGAAGACTTGCTGAATAGATATATTATTGCACTTGAAAAAATGACCGCCAGAGGCGGGAATCGAACCCGCGTTCCTCGCATGCCGGGCGATTGCCTAACCTCTCGGCCACCCTGGCGTTGGCAGAGCCTGTCGAAATTTTCAAGTGCTTCTTAACGCTGTAATGCCGCGTTGCTTTCATCAATGTTATTGGGATTACACCCTCAACACTCGAAAGAAATACTTTTGCAAGTATTTAACAATCGAAAGATGAAGCTTGCAAATACGATAAATTATTGTTTTTTTTTTAAGTGATAAGCATTCACTTTGCAATCTAAATATATTATTGCACTTGAAAAAATGACCGCCAGAGGCGGGAATCGAACCCGCGTTCCTCGCATGCCGGGCGATTTCCTAACCTCTCGGCCACCCTGGCGTTGGCAGAGCCTGTCGAAAATTTCAAGTGCTTCTTAACGCTGTAATGCCGCGTTGCTTTCATCAATGTTATTGGGATTACACCCGCAACACTCGAAAGAAATACTTTTGCAAGTATTTAACAATCGAAAGATGAAGCTTGCAAATACGATAAATTATTGTTTTTTTTTTTTAAGTGATAAGCATTCACTTTGCAATCTAAATATATTATTGCACTTGAAAAAATGACCGCCAGAGGCGGGAATCGAACCCGCGTTCCTCGCATGCCGGGCGATTGTCTAACCTCTCGGCCACCCTGGCGTTGGCAGAGCCTGTCGAAATTTTCAAGTGCTTCTTAACGCTGTAATGCCGCGTTGCTTTCATCAATGTTATTAGGATTACACCCTCAACAAAAAAAAAACAATAATTTATCGTATTTGCAAGCTTCATCTTTCGATTGTTAAATACTTGCAAAAGTATTTCTTTCGAGTGTTGAGGGTGTAATCCCAATAACATTGATGAAAGCAACGCGGCATTACAGCGTTAAGAAGCACTTGAAAATTTCGACAGGCTCTGCCAACGCCAGGGTGGCCGAGAGGTTAGGCAATCGCCCGGCATGCGAGGAACGCGGGTTCGATTCCCGCCTCTGGCGGTCATTTTTTCAAGTGCAATAATATATTTAGATTGCAAAGTGAATGCTTATCACTTAAAAAAAAAAAACAATAATTTATCGTATTTGCAAGCTTCATCTTTATCTTTCGATTGTTAAATACTTGCAAAAGTATTTCTTTCGAGTGTTGAGGGTGTAATCCCAATAACATTGATGAAAGCAACGCGGCATTACAGCGTTAAGAAGCACTTGAAAATTTCGACAGGCTCTGCCAACGCCAGGGTGGCCGAGAGGTTAGGCAATCGCCCGGCATGCGAGGAACGCGGGTTCGATTCCCGCCTCTGGCGGTCATTTTTTCAAGTGCAATAATATATTTAGATTGCAAAGTGAATGCTTATCACTTAAAAAAAAAAACAATAATTTATCTTGCTGAATAGATTAAGTAAAATGTTAACAAAATCCAACCTTAATGCAGTGACATGGTGCCATGAAGTTATACACAAGTTTTAAATACGATACCCCAAAACGAGAGTCCCAAGAATGCGATTCTTTATGAAGACGCGTTGCGAACAACGTGACGTTAGCAACGGTTGCTGTAACCGTGACCCATTTTCGTCACGCAAACTCTTTGCATGAGTCCCATCACGTACGTTGTTATATACGTGATACTGAATGCTGAAGAATTTGGTTTAGGTAAAGAAGGGTCACTCCCATTTTTTGAGAATTTTGATATTTTAGAACTGAGATAAGGTAGGTATAACTATGGTGTGAAGTGAACACCATTTGTTTAGAAAGTAATAAAATGGTCATGTATAGTATTCACGATATGAGATAAAAAATCCGTGATTTAGTGTTATAACTTTTGCATCAGTATATAATATTTGTAATTGATCAATTTTAATATCGATCAAGAAATTCGAGAGAGTATGCTGCATTGGTTTGGACACTTAACGTTCTTCTTAGTACGTTGGTAATATTATGAAGGCAGATCTGACCATCCCAGGACCGAAACCTGAGGGCGACTAAAAACAAGATGGGCAGATGTGGTCAAGAAAGACCTTTGCCTCTGCAATGTCAAATGACAAAGAAAAAAAAAGGAAAAAAAAGGATGCAGATCCCACTATCAAATAGGATTAATAACAGGAATGATAATTTCCGATCAAGGTAGATGATCTGCAGTCGTTATTTTATTTTATTCGTACTGTTAATCCTATACGAAAAAAAAGGCAATTAAATAAATAATAAATACTGTCAGCTTTCAGTTTGCTTGATGAAGTCTAGTCAGAGTCACGAACACAACGAAGACGAAGTTACTAAGTATGAACTTACTGAACTGAAAGCTTCGTTATGAAAACACGCAGATATGCTTGATAAAACTAAACGCAGTTCAGCCGCACGAACGGTGTTATATAAGTTATGAACTAACAGACAGAGTAAGCGAAAGCCTTTAATGAGATTAGTTGAAACTTTGCTGGATAATATAATTTAATCAGTTTTTCCATTCGTAATCATGTTCTTAGAAATACGATTTTTTTGTAGATACAGGTGCACTCTCTGTACATTCACTCTCTTATTTTAGTGAGATGGCACTTCGATATGACCGGAAAGATATTAGGCGCATGAATGCTTCGTTGGTCTAGATTATTGTATAAAAGAGAAAGCTAGGTGTCAAAGTATAACGTATTTAAAACCTGTGCCCGCTGTCAGGACAAGTTTTGCGAAGCGGTTTCCTAGATACTGCCAGGTTGCAACGTATAATAACCTGGCAGCTATTTGCGATTTAAAAAACTGCTCTGCAACTGAAGTTAGGAAACGGGTAGTACGGTTACTCTGTTCACTTGACTACAAGCAAACTGAAGCGTTAATCTGTAATAGTTAATCCCATTCGATCTCTCTCTCTCTCTCTCTCTCACACACACACACATACACACACACACTCACACACACACACACACAGAGACACACACACACATATTTATCTAGAATAATAGAATGTGCCACACACCTTAGCCAAGTAATTGTAACTGGTCTCTCAAGATACAGGCAGAGCCTAGTTTGGGAGCCTCTGGCAATTGCGTGAGATATATAGCACTTTCATGTTGTATTTAATTGATTATTATTGATGTAATTCTGGTTATCAATAAAGATATTTTTATTATTATTATTATTATTTATTATTATAAATTTATTGAAAACAAAAACACAGTTTTTTCATGTAGACAAAAAAAGTTAGTAGTTCAAAGCAAAATTTTATGAACAACCCTCAGTATGGGTTGAGTTGGAAGGGAGTCCGGTGTCGGGCAAAGAGATTCATATAATTATAATTGAACTTCACTTAAGGAAGTTCGTTTAGTCATACAATTAGATGTAACCATCCGAATGATCGTATTACTGAAGTAACAGCACACTGTAACATAATGTGCAATGTAACTTAAAATACTTCGACGCTTGATTCTTGACTATACAAGTGCATGCACCTAAGACTATTAAAGCCACATGCACTATAACACCCTCGATGAAACTATCTTCCTATGGTTCGGTAGCGGTATAGATAGTTTAACGGGAGTTGCCAACTCCCAGAAGTTTAGTCGGTTCAGTGGACCAGCCTGTCGCTTAATTGTCTGACCAAAGTAGTGGAAATTTTGCTTGGGTGTCATATATTTGAATAGACTATAAATTGTTTCAACAAACACACCAATATCCTAGCCCCAACCCAAAAATAAGCGTGAGCTTGTGCTATGGTGACTAGGATAACGAATAGACATACTTATACTTAAATACGTTTGTAAATACATGACTTAGGTAAAATGCTCGTGCGCATCACCCAAACATTTGCCCCTTGGGGGATGTGAACCCACAACCTCTGGGGTTGCAGTCCGCAGCGCGAACCATCTTGGTAGGGACCAAGATGGTCGTTTTAATTATCTATGTTAAAAGCTGAAGTTAATATTCTAGTCATATAACGTCGACGTCCTTAATGCTTTTTTAATTAAGATCTAAATAATAATTCTAAGACAAGTAAAGCCTTTCTGCTACGAAATTGCGACTAACGATCCATTTTTTTTTTACAAAATCGACCTCTAAATTTGGATTACACGTAACAACTAAGCCGACAACATCTTCTCCCTTGATTAATTAACTACTGGACACCTTAATCTGGGTTCAGCATAAGCCGTGGTCATTAAGATCCACTTGACTGGACACGGCCTCGCTCTACCGCCTTCAGGGTGAAAGGGATGGAAGAACTCATCTGGAATCGAGGAGAAGTGATGGCAAGTGTAGTCCGGGCAATTAATCATTCAATTTGGGTGATGGATCGTATTGAATGTGTATGGAAAGCATGAGTAAATCTAGCGAAAGTGACTATCGGATGTGATGTGGGTGAAATAATATTGACAGCTAAATAGTTTTAGTATTTGGTTTCCTATCTGTATGTAAATACAGTGAGGGTCACGTTCCAGCTACATTGAAAGTGTTTTTATGCTATAAGGAAGAAAAGAGTTCGTGACTTACAGCCAGACCTAAATTATATTCACTGCCTTTAAGGTTAAGAAAAACCAATTTTCTTAATTTAAAACTTTGGGTAGGTATTGGTATTGAAATATCGTAATAGGTTAGCTTCTTTTAAGAAGAACATCTGTTCCGTTGTCTATTTCTATACATGATTAACTACTACTACTGTATCTATACTAATATTATAAAGAGGAAAGATTTGTTTGTTTGTTTATTTGCATCGAATAGGCTCCGAAACTACTGGACCGAATCACATGAAATTTGGCACAGAGATAGTTTGAGACACTGGAAAGGACATAGGCTACTTTTTGTTGCGATATAAAATTATCAGGGGGGTGAAATGGGGGATGAAAATTTGTATAGAAAATCTGACTTTTTGCGCGGGCGAACTCGCGGGGAACTGCTAGTTACTAATTTAAGTGTTTAATTTTTCACAGCAAATTGTAATGTTGTATCAGAAACACCATAATACTCTTTATTCATTAGCCTTCTTAAAACTTCATTAATTATCGTGAATTTTACTACATAGATTGACTCAATACTTGTTACTCGTATCATATAATAGTCTGTGTTTATTTTCTCCTCAACAAAAATGTTCTTTTGGCATTTTTATGAGCCCCGGGGGCTATTCGCCCGGATTAAATTTTCACGGACATATTAGGGGAGTGTCTGAATTATGAGTCCTTATCGCCTGAAGAAGTTTTATGACCCTCAACTTCAAGTTTGTGTAGGCTTTTCTTTTCACGTTAAGTGAGATATTTTTTTCTGTTTTTCTTAGGAAGAAGTGACGTCGTAACACGGTTTAAAAGTTAGCGAGAATTGGTTCTTATTGAATATGTTAAATATCTATATCATGCCACCGTCGATTGGCGTGATGAGATTTCTAGTGACTATATTTAAATATTTATTTATTTTTGGTACACAGACAGGTTACAGTCATAACATAACATAACTAAAAATATCATTTAACATAGCTAGAAATAGTATACACAGCATAATAATGGTTTTTTAAATACATTTGCTTTTAAAGCTTAATATTATACAGGTGGTCCATCCAATGACGTCAAGTTTTTTTTTTAATTCCTTCCCCCCTAGGGGTACCCAAATATACCCCATGTATGTTCCCCGATTTTTTTTAGTTTTCGAGATACGATTTTTTTTATGCTTTCATCGAAAATTTCGCTAGTGTTTACATAAAAAAATTACATAAAAAAAACTGATCGTTTTTTTATGTTTTTTTTTGAAACCTAACTCTCGTAACCCTTATCTAACTGGTTTGACGAGTCATCCTTTTGTGCGTGACATGTTTTAGCTTCGTTTGGATCGCTGACAGTGATCCTAAAACTAAGCAATAATGTAATAAAATAAATAATACAATTTTAAAAATCTCTAAGGAGAATTTTAAATGTTTTAAGGCGTTAGAATTTATTTTCATGAAATTCAAGTTCCTCAATTGAAGTTACTTGATTGGCCAAATTAACACCCCACTACGTTTGAAGCCCGATTACAGGAAATAATGGCCCCTTTACCTACCACTTTTTTATACTTTTTGGAAAGCTTAGAGACTAGAGAAGTTTTTAAAATTTATTAGAATCTTTGCAACTTTCTTGTTTTTTTTAAATTTGAATTTGAAAATTTAACTCTAGCTCGCAGAAACGTAATTTATTAACTTTGGATCAAAATTGTTACAACATGCAGCAATGTTAGGCAGTTAATTCTTATGCATGTGAAAGAACACTTCACGAGAATTGGGTTTCAAATAAAAAACATAAAAAATCTAATTTTCGATGAAAGCATAAAAAAAATCGTATCTCGAAAACTAAAAAAAATCGAGGAACATACATGGGGTATTTTTGGGTACCCCTAGGAGGGAGGAATTAAAAAAAAAACTTGACGTCATTAAACGGACCACCCTGTATAAGCTACCAATCTTTTAAGGCTTAATATTAATATACATTGATTTATTTTTATTATTTTATATTGTTGGGTTTTTAACGGTTATTGATTGCTAAATAAGGAAACTACCTATATAAAAGATAAATCATCATCGATTCCTAGAAACAAGAAAGAAAAATAACAGTATTCTAAAAAATATATATTCCTCAATATTTTGTTTGATTGGTATTGTGACTTCGTAAATATTTTAGTATCTATTCAAAACAAATTTCGACTCATGAATTATTGCGTATTCCCGAAGGAATATCATTACTCCAAATTGACACGTAATTTTTCACATCACTTTTTCTTTTGAATAATGTACGTTTGATATACCTTAACTGAAATGGACGAGAATAAAATATAAGCTACATCACTCACCAAATTGATATCTACACAAATATTATAAAAAAGAAAGATTTGATTGTTTGTTTGTTTGTATTGAATTGGCTCAAAAACTACTAAACTGATTCAAATGAAATTTAGTACAGAGATACTTGATACCCTGGGAAGGACACAGGCTACTTTTGTCGCGATATGAAATCATCAGGGGGGTGAAATGCGGGATGAAAGTTTGTATGGAACTCGACTTTTGGTGCGAGCGAAGTCGCGGGGAGCTGCTATACCTAATATAAGGGGTCTAACAAAAATAAATGTATTCCTTTCTTCAGTAGGTGACTCTGCTGCTTTATTGCAACAACTTTTACTATGGGAACAACATAAAAATCACAACAGAATCGGTCAGCTGATCACTTCTCAGGGTTTTACTTTAAAACAACTGTTAAATGTATTTTAATGTCTAAAGGATATTACAAAGTAGATGCATTTTTAAATGACAACAATATTAATGTTTGGAACAGTTTTAAGGAACACAAATCTTGTAAAACTTTGAAAAGAGGCTAAGACAATAGTGACTGAGTTTCTTTGCTGCTTCTTCTCAGCACTAGCCCACAATTGTCCCGAAGGAGTGGTAGGGTTCTATTTTATGTTGAGACGTGTATAAGTGTTCCTTGCGAGCCTATGTACAGAAATAAATAAATTTTATGAATTTAAATTTTATTTTCAATTTTCATAGGTAAATTAGTATATCGATGTTGAGCCTATGATAAAAGTTGTTGCATTCGATAAATACAAGCCCCCACACACAAAATGAGCAATACTCACCGTTTTATTCTAGACCACTGATCAGCTGTTACGTTTAAGCAAAAGTCATTACTTTTCTAAAATTTTGATGTTGTTCACATAGTAAAAGTTGTTGTATTAAGGCAAGGCCACAATCTTTGAAAAGTGAAAGAATACAGTTAATAAAGTTAGACCCTAAATGTAAAATTATTGTGTTTTGTCTAATTGGTACTGGATTCGGTACTGATAAATCTTATTCCATCTCCTGCCACTTAAAAATGTCACATAACATTTATAGGTATTGTTATATACTTTCACTATTCTATAATACCTAAAATTATAATAATAAAATAAAATATAAATATCTTTACTGACCACAAGACGTATATCAATAGTTTTGCATCGTTGCTTTCGATTTATACAATCGTCTACGTATTGTCGAGTCCCCTATGAGCTGTCTGACGCACCGATTACCTGAACCATCTGCTGCACTTGGGCCCATTGTGCCTGTAAATTGGCTGATATTGTCTGGACGTTGGCAGTTTTGTGACATCAGAATTTGACTGGTCTAAAATAAACCTAGAATTTTTAGTTTATCATAAAATCATTGACATTTAGAATAAAAAGGATAGGACCTTGAAGTACTGAGGTACTCCAAAGTGGTTTGATTAGAATGTTCCAATTTTGGTTTTGCACTTGTGAGATTGCTCTAGCGATACACAAACTTAATAGTAACCTTAGGTAGGTGTAAGTGTAAAAACTTTATCAATCACAGTCAGAAGCAATATAGAAAACCAGTAATGATTGAATGATTTATTTATTTATTTATTCATAGCACACAAAACAGACTACAATCGATACGAGCATTAAAACGTACACATTGTAAAGAAACAATCCAAAAATATGTATGCCTAAAAGCTTAAAAATTATCAAGACAATTTACATTCTAAAGAACGCTACAGGTGTAAACTTAAGAGAGAGAAAAAAATACAAAAGTGAGTTTAATTATAACCATTACATTTAAAAAAATATATAGTTGGCAAAGAAAACAAAGTATATAAAGAATTTAAAATGATAAAATATATTAATTACAGGAAACCAGTATCATTAAAATGTGTGTTTAATTGCCTTCGGAACTGTTGCAGTGTTTGGTGAAATATATCTATTTTTCTGTTTCCGGCGAGAATTTCATTATATTGGCGGCACATTCGCACTGTTATAGAAACTGAAAATGATGTAACTGTTATAGAAACTTAGCTAGCATTTTATCATCACTAGAATTTTAAACAAACCAATCTACAATGTTTTGAATAAGTAATTTTATTATCACTAGAATTTTGAACAAGCCAATCTACAGTGTTTTAAAAAGAAAAGTTTACGCATTAATTTGAAAAACGTATGGTTCTGTTTGTTTGTACGGGCCAACGACAGGAGAGAAATGGGACCACGAACTCAGTTCAGGTGCCTACTTTACGTTGTCTGTCAGTCCAAAAAGCCAAATATAGCCAATAAAATTTTATAACCTAACCAAAACAAATTGAACTAAAAATAAGACATTCAGAGGTGAAGGAAGCTTCAACGATTTTCTTCAAACATTTTTCTTGTTTATTAGCAATTCTTTTCGCCAAATATTTGTGATTAAGTTAACATCTGAAGCAACCACATATATTTTATATTCCATTTAAAACGTTGCTACACAAGTATGGAATTTATTTCTGATCAGCTCTCCTATATTTATTGTGCCCTAGTTTCCGGTCAGGGCCGCTTTCGTTCATTATTTAGTAAAACGAACGAACGTGACGAAATCATAGAAATTATGTCGCGTTCAACGTCTAACGAATTATTGTCACCATTCGTGTTGATAGCCAGGCGATTAAGAATTTAATATTTAATACGTTTCCCACGGTTTGAACAAGTTTGTGCTAAAAAACTTATTAAACCAGGCCTGTGTATCTCCCCGCGGAGGTAGCAAAAACGTACCTACGCGCGGCGCACCTACGTAGGTGCTAAAACAAGTTGCGTGTCGCTACCGGCCAGAGCCACTCTCGCGCATTTTATTCACCGGCGGCCGCGCGGCTACGCTGCTGGCTGGACGAGAATGAACAAAGTACTAGAAAGAGGCGCTAGATGGCGTTAGAAGCTTCTCGTAGCAGTCAACCCTATCGCGTCGCGTGATATTACGTCACTGAATAGGTTTAGTGTATTATGAATCATATTCCAGAGCAATAAGTATGAAATTATCTTGCAATGGATTTTTGTAGGTGTCTACACGAAAATGTGCTTGACTCTGAGGCGAACTACATTACGCCATATTGTTGACGACATTGAGTAGACATTTCTTTGAATACAATTGCTAAGTCATACTTCTGTACGAAGTACTAGTATTCTGTGATTAAACTTAGGATTTTGTTTTAAGTTTGCAACGGTCGATTTCTAATTTTATATCTAATAGCGTAGGTAAAAGTAAAGGAATACGTCGTGGGGGAAACTGCACATTGGCGGTTAAGCAACCATCAATGGTTTTCCTAGACCGAGTTTGAAATGGAAAAGTAAATGGTACCACTTCAATAAAACAGTCAAGGTATCTTGTTTTATTTTACACTAGGGACTCTTCACACGGGTGCCATTTAGAATTAAATATAAGTAGCCTTTTCCACTCAGGGATCATCATTCTCCTAGCGTTATCCTGGTTGGGCACTCGCACGCGAGGGCCCAGGGTCCGCTGACCATGACCCAGGATGTAATTACAGTGGAGCGACTGCCATCTGACCTCCGTGACTCTGTTACCAGGGGAACCTGACCAGTTTTGGATCATGGTTACACATGCAGTCGTCTGATTGTGCAGGTTTTCTGAGGATGTTTTCCCTCACCGTGTTTTGCTTTTTCCACTCAGAAATAATTAATCTTAATAATGGTGAAATCATTATGAAAATTGTTTAGTCATTACTTCTTACGAAAATACTTACAAAGTCACCATTCTCAGCGTGTCCAAAGGATGATTTACAGCAAATTTAATTGTTTAATAGTAAGAAGAGAAGAATACTTAGATAAAAATACTTACGTAAAATTTAGTTGGCATTCTGTTTGTTTGATTCGTTTGACATATGAAGGAGATAAATTTTACACAGAGACATATTTTGTATTAACCCAAAATATAACCCAGTTTTGAAAAAATATAGTTTTCAAATTAACATCGAATTCTTTTATATTTGGACGTTGTCACTGAAAAGGGGCCGATAGAATATACAATTCATACAAAATCGACAGTATTATAATGAACATATTTTTGGACTCATCGTTGCACTGTTTGTTAAGGCAATGATACAGTCAACAGCACGCCAACCTACCCCAAAGTGAAGCCAATGTTCGCTTAAAAGACTTAGCCAATAGAGTTCAATTTAAATTGCGAAATATTGGGGATTTGTGGTTGGTTGGTGTGCTGGCGTGTGTGCGTGCATATTGAAGCGTGATCCGACTGTGAAGCGCGAGATAATCAGAAATCATTTTCTCCAATATTTCACATTTTTTCCGATTTATGCCGGTCGACTGCGGGCCTGAATTTTAAAAAGATCCATGTTTATGTAAGGATTTTGCTATTGGCACGAAAGGGTTGACTGGAGACTAAAATAACAAGATTGAAATATCGCGGGTTTAAGATTCGATCAACCGACACGATTGGGCGGGTGAGGCCGAGGGTGCGTGTACACACAGCAACACATCAACTTACTCGTATCCTCATCGACCAAGTTTCAACCTTACCCTGATCACATAAAGTTCAATACCATCCGACATTTACTGTCAGAATCGAGTAGGTCGATATGCTGCTGCGTGTACTCAAGGACAAACTAATTTAAGCCCCTGATTTGCCTACACAACTTTTGATGTTTGACTACGTGATTTGAAGTATTTTACGAGTTGCTTCAGTTTGGTACCTATTATTTCTATAGTAGGTATTTCCTAACATTCATCCACAATTTTACTGCTCTCTTTTTTGAGTGTTGATATTTATAGATAGGTTACATTTCTCAATAGTAGATTGTTATACAAAGGACGAAAGTGACCTTCCACTCGTGAAGTTTCAATAGCTCGAGAGTGGAATAGCTTTCAACCGATTTAAACCTACTATTTTTTATTTCAACTTTGAGGAAAGAAATAGTGAATTTATTTTTTAGGTGTTTGGCGCAACTGGGTTAGGAAGGCAAAGGGAAGCGCTTCCTACCGACCGGTTGTTATGGTCGGGGACCAAGGTCCAATGGTCACCGTCTTGGTTTATCTATATGTAGTCAAGCTCGTGCTAAATCTTACATATCGCGGTTTGTGTTGTATGGAGCGGGCTATGAGCGCCATCTAGCCTGTAGGAGCCGAGTCAGGGCGTCGCGTCTTGAAGTTGCTTGCTAGTGTGGGCGACAGTGGTAAGATGTCGCTACACCACTCCCCCCGAAGAACCGGAGGTTGATTGAGCCAGGGTGGTTGAGAGCTCAGCAGTCTGTGCGTAGTGAGCTTGCAAGTGCCAGTGCTTGTTGAGTCCACAATGTGCCGAGATGAGCATGTGCGATGTCCACGGTGAGTTGGGATGGGCATGCGTAATGTCCACGGCGAGTCGGGATGCGCGATGTCCACGGTGAGTCGGGATGAGTGCGCGATGTCCACACGATGAGTCGGGATGTACATGCGTGATATTCACAGTGAGTCGGGTTGAGCATGTGTGATGTCCACGATGCGTGCGGGAGAGCTCGAAGTCCACAGTGAGTCGGGATGATGAGCTGGATGAGGCTGCCGAGGAACCAGGTAGAACCGGTGCGGTCTGCGGTGGTGTCCTTAAGGCTGGTGAGCTGGCTTGCAGGAGACTGCTAGCTGGATGCTGCTGGCTGGGTGCTGTTGGCAAGGGAGAAGGCGACGATAATGATGACGACGGTGAGGCTCCATGCTCCAGTGTAGATCACGTCGGGGTCACCAATTTGGCGCAACTGGGTTAGGAAGGCAAAGGGAAGCGCTTCCTACCGACCGGTTGTTATGGTCGGGGACCAAGGTCCAATGGTCACCGTCTTGGTTTAGCTATATGTAGTCAAGCTCGTGCTAAATCTTACATATCGCGGTTTGTGTTGTATGGAGCGGGCTAACAGCGCCATCTAGCCTGTAGGAGCCGAGTCAGGGCGTTGCGTCTGGAAGTTGCTTGCTAATGTGGGCGACAGTGGTAAGATGTCGCTACACCACTCCCCTCGAAGAACCGGAGCTTGATTGAGCCAGGGTGGTTGAGAGCTCAGCAGTCTGTGCGTAGTGAGCTTGCAAGTGCCAGTGCTTGTTGAGTCCACAATGTGCCGAGATGAGCATGCGCGATGTCCACGGTGAGTTGGGATGGGCATGCGTAATGTCCACGGCGAGTCGGGATGCGCGATGTCCACGGTGAGTCGGGATGAGTGCGCGATGTCCACACGATGAGTCGGGATGTACATGCGTGATATCCACAATGAGTCGGGATGAGCATGTGTGATGTCCACGATGCGTGCGGGAGAGCTCGAAGTCCACAGTGAGTCGGGATGATGAGCTGGATGAGGCTGCCGAGGAACCAGGTAGAACCGGTGCGGTCTGCGGTGGTGTCCTTAAGGCTGGTGAGCTGGCTTGCAGGAGACTGCTGGCTGGATGCTGCTGGCTGGGTGCTGTTGGCAAGGGAGAAGGCGACGATAATGATGACGACGGTGAGGCTCCATGCTCCAGTGTATGGAGTCCTAACTGGGTTAGGAAGGCAAAGGGAAGCGCTTCCTACCGACCGGTTGTTATTGTCGGGGACCAAGGTCCAATGGTCACCGTCTTGGTTTAGCTATATGTAGTCAAGCTCGTGCTAAATCTTACATATCGCGGTTTGTGTTGTATGGAGCGGGCTAACAGCGCCATCTAGCCTGTAGGAGCCGAGTCAGGGCGTCGCGTCTGGAAGTTGCTTGCTAATGTGGTAAGATGTCGCTACAGGTGGTGCAATCGAAGGTGCTTTCCATTTCATATCCGCAAAGCGCCCGACCGGTACATTTTGGCGTTTCACTTGGTACGCGAGCGGTGCCAAATTGGTTAGCTTTGCCGCTCGATAGTTTGACGATATCGATAGTTGAGGCAAAAGCAATAGTATCGATGAAATATCGATAGTATCGATAGACAATCGATAGTTGAGGCAAAAGCAATAGTATTGATAAAATATCGATAGTATCGATAGACTATCGATAGTTGAGGCAAAAACAATAGTATCGATAGACTATCGATAGTCTCGATAGTTACATTTTATTCAATAGTAGGAGTATAAAGTAGGAGGGAAAAGCTATTTTCCACCCGGCTATCTACACATGAAAGTTCAACTTTCCGAACAGGTAAGATGAAAAGTATTTTATCATCAAAATTGATTCAACTCTTAAGGCATAGGTAATAAACATGGTTGACTTTCCCATCCAAAAATATTCTGACAGCTAAGTGTGGTTTATCAAGACATTATTAGATTTAATAATATTAGATAGTAATATTCTAGGAAATAAAATTGTGCTCATGGCCACCAGATTCAAAAACTTGAGTCGTTTCGCACTCCTTTCGCTGAAGTCAAAGTCGACTCACAAGGCAACGAAATAGGCTACGTCTGAAAAATGCATGTACAGTTAGGAAAGGAAAGGAAAAATGTAGAATTCATTCGTCCTCCTTACTATCACCAAAATTCGGAACTATGAATATTTATAGTAATATATTGCTCTACGCAGATGAAGTCGCGGGCTCGATGTAATTTTCTTTTTGAATTTCTTACCATTTTTGATATTTTTATTTAAGTTTTTACTATTTTTGGGAACTTTGTTGATATTTTAAGTAAAAGAAGAAAACTTATTTTGATGTTTGTAAAACTATGAAGTATTAAAATAAAAACGGATTTAGACGCAGCCATTCAAATGTTAAATTATTTACACATACAAAATATCTTGAAAATCGACGACTTGAAAAAAGCTCATAGGACCTTAAAATAATCATAGGACTTAATCCAAAGAATTATAGTAAGTAATAGCCATACATTTATAAAATTAGTTTTTATTTATTTATAAGTTTAGAATTATATATTTTCTTGTTGAGATGAAGTCTGAAAATTTTTGGAGTATTTTGTTGTTGATTAATAATTGTTTTTAAGTGATAAGCATTCACTTTGCAATCTAAATATATTATTGCACTTGAAAAAAAAAACGACCACCAGACATGGGAATCGAACCCGCGTTCCACGCATACCGGACAATTTTTTTTTTTTTTTTCATTTATTTACCATATCAAAAAAACATGAAAGACATAGTTATGAAAGTCGCATTCTGAAACCACTGAGGTTTGTATTGACACGACCTGAGTCGACGTTTAAATTAATAATAAAAGTAGTAGGTAAGAATTAATAAATAACAGACATAATAAAACTACTTAACAACCAAAAAGGAGGAATCGAGAAAACGCACATCTGCCAACGGATCTAATTATAAGTTTTCTAGGAGGTATAATTTTAACTTTCGTTTTATATTTTTCATATTTAAGCTATCGCGCAATTCGGTAGGTAACGTGTTTATCAGTCTTGGAATAATAAAACTCGCCGTTCGCTCCCCGTACATGTTGTTTGCACGACTAGTCTGTAGCTTACGACTGCTTACCGCGCGCGTACACACGGGGTGATTTATTGCCTGTTTTAATGTGTCGTCAAAAAAGTGTTTTTTTAAAAGTACATATTTCAACTGCGTATGGACTGGGAGAACACTACAGTGCTCGAAGAGCGAACTGTCATCATCCTGAAGTTGCCGACGGATTTTATCTGAAACAATGTTTTTTAAGATTCGTATCTGGAGTGTGTATATTTTATTCAAATAAGTGTTAAAAGTACGTCCATAACTTCCTAAACCGTAAAGTATATAAGATTCTGCAAGAGAGTGATACAGCATAAGCTTTACATGGAATGGTATTCTCTTTTTTAAAATTATAATATTGGCCAAGAATTGCCTTAATTTGTTGCAAACATGTTCAATATGTTTATGCCATGTAAACTTACTGTCGATCTGTAGTCCAAGGTATGTTTGTGTTGTGACAAGATCTATAGATGGGCAAACACATGAGTTACTCCTGGAGGAGTGGAGGCAACTATGATCGTGAGCAATTATGCGCTTTGATAAGGTAGTCTTGACGTAGGGTGACTTTACGTGTAGCAATTTGGTTTTACCTGAGTTAAGAACTAATCCAGCGTCATGACACCATTTTGCAAGCATATCAAAGTCTGACTGTAGCAAATCACACGCCATATTCAGATCGTCATGAGCAATTAGTAAACATGTGTCATCAGCAAACTGGTAACACGAACAATGGCTTATGTAGTAGCTCATGTCATTCACATATGACAGAAAAAAGAGGGGCCCAAGGACTGAGCCTTGTGCTGTGCCTTCTGTTACAGATATTGAGTCACTATATACGTCATTAATTTTTACACAAAATTTCCTATTTTTTAAATAGTTCGCACACCACTCCAAAAGAGGTCCTCGTATCCCACAACTATCCAGCTTAGTGATGATTAGCTTATGGTCTAGAGTGTCAAATGCCCTGGAAAAGTCAATGAATAGCACTAGTACATGTTTTCTGCAGTTCAAATATCCATTGACTTCATCGGTTAATTTCATCAAGAGGTCATTTGCACCCTTCTCCACTTGAAATCCGAACTGGTTATGGAATATAACGTTGTGAGTATTATAGAATTCATGAATTTGTTGACACACATATTTTTCCACTATTTTGTCAATTGATGATAATAATGTGATTGGTCTATAATTCATGTAATCATCTCGTCTTCCCTTTTTGTGAACTGGTCTAACGCATCCTATTTTTAATTCATTGGGATAATCACCTGATTTCACACTAGAATTTATTAGGTTGGCTATGACCGAAGCCCCTTCTGTACCCATACATTTTATGTCGAAAACCCCGATATTATCCGAACCTGGTGCTTTTTTAGAATTAAGGTTTTTTATTATTTTATTTACCTTTTCACTTGTTGCTTTTTGGAAGTATATACTAGAGTTGATTGGAGTGCAATTATTATGACTTAGCAACTTATTATTACAGGCGGGGATGATGTCTTTTACTGCTTTATCAAATCCTAACGCAAAATTATTAGCGATATTTTTTAAACCCTGTCCTTCAAAAGCTTTTAAAACCACTTCGTCCACAGATGATGACAAACGCCCAAGCATGTTATTGATAATGTGATAAATTTTTCTCGTATTATTAAAATTTTCTTGAATATTTTTAGTATAATATCTATTTCTTTTATATTCTAATACTTTGTGTACTTTATTACGAATTTTGTTATACTCTAATCTTAATTTTAAGTCAAATGGTTTCCGTTTCCATAAACTAAACAATTTATCACGTTTTTCACATAGTCTATTAACGTTGTCATCGATCCACGGTAATTTATAATGATTTTTTGTACTATGTTTGTTCGATTTATGTGTAACGGTACAAGTGGCCGCATTTTTAGCATTTTGAAATGATTGTTTAATATAGTTATATATATCAATAGGCGATTCGTTACAGCTTGATTGCAACCATTTTATGTCTTTTATTTCTTTGTAAAGAATATCATAATCAATTACTTGCCTTAAAACCTCCCGTGTGTCAGCGCGCGCAGAATCTCCTACGCAAGCAAGTATGATTGCTCGGTGATCGGCCAGTGTAATGTCTAGCGCCGCGGCATACGGATTAAATGTGGGGAGACGTGAAAATATGTGGTCGATGCAAGACTTTGTGACAAGGTTTAGCTTTTTTTCAATCCTAGTGTAGGCAGATATTCCACACATTAATCCGTACTCGCTAAGCATTTCTAGGTATGAGTCTGTGAGTGATGATATGTTTTTCAGGTCAATATTTGTATCGCCAATCAAGATCAAGTTACTTTTTCCGTTAAACACAGATATATGTTTACTCAACTCCTTTACAAAGATGGACTTATTTGTTTTCGGTGGCCTATAAACTGCACACAGTACTACATCCTGATTCGAGTTTAGTTTTAGAATACCGGTTATGTTTTCGAATGTTTTGGATTGCTGTTGTATTAAGGTAAATTTAAGGTGCTTTTTTATGTAAAGAATAATACCACCCCCTTTTTTGTTGGATCGTAGTTGGGGGTACATTTTGTAGCCTGCCAGATTAAATAAATTTACAATGCTATTTGAAATACCAGCTTCGGATATAACTATAACGTCTATAGGGAAAGTACAGTTGTGGAACGTAAAATTAGTAAAATTGCCCAACCTCTCAGCTACCCTGGCGTTCCCGCCTCTGGTGGTCGTTTTTTTTTCAAGTGCAATAATATATTTGTTGTTGATTATTGAATAATGATCCTTCGATACGTATTTTTGCTGACGGTACGAGTGAACGATAAAAGATACCAAATAGATTTGGCACAACTTTGAGGAAACATTTTTCAGGCGGTATCTGTAAACTTATCATCGCTGCCTCAAGCTTCGACCATGAAATATTGTCTTCACGTGTCATGAAATGTTTTGTACAACTTATAATAAAAACCACTTGAGGTAAACAGTTTTCTGAATAGAGTGAAGCAAATCTTTTGTTTCATAACATTTTTAAAAGTGGTAAAAGTGTACATGTTTATTTCTAACACAATATTGCATTTATACCTGCCTTGATAAAAAATAAAATACATTTACTTCTGTGCCGACATAAATTCGCAAGAAGCAGTCACACACTTAGTAAAATTTAAACGAACAATCTTACATCCGATTGGATGTAAGTTATCGAAGAAAAGGCAACTTATTTCAAATTTTAGCATACATTTTACTGGTAAAAGCGAAAGTAAGATGGTAGCTGCATTCAAAGGCGAAAAAGTAAACAGCGAAAGATTATATCATTTCACAATTCAGCTGTTTCAGCAAGCGCAGAAAAAATAACATTAAGACACACAAGATACTAATTTGTTTCTGTTTTTAAAGAACCAGATTTAAGGAAAATATCACTAAATTTGCTGTCAGCTTGCAGGTTGGTTACAAACTGTGTAAGTTTTTAACCAACCTGCAAGCTGACAAAAAAGTTAAAAAGATGAAATTAATAGTCTGACAATATAAGTGTCTAATTTCTTTAAAGACACTTTTGAAAGGATCTGCCTCGTTACTGAAAGTAGAACTGAACTCTAGGCACACATACACGTAGGCAAAGAATGTTTCTTCAAAACTATTGATTACTCTCAAGTTTAAGTGTAGTGTGTATGTAAGTATTTGCATTGTAATGTAGACTAGTGAAAGTAAAACTGAGTAAAACTGAGACTCTCTACTTTTAGCCCTGGACAACTTGTGCGGCCTGGCTATTGACTTGCAAATGTCTTCATTAGTGTAGACTAGGCCACCGTGCATTAACTATAGAACAGTATCACAAATGTATACAGGGTGCCCCAAATATGGTACGCCAAACTGACAATAAATAAGCCTGGAGCTCACCAACACATGTTTATTTTTTAATCAGCCGGTTTAGAATTTTTTGACATATTTTGTATGGAAAGTCTGTCAAATTAAATCGATGTTTTAAGGATTGGTGAACTTGGGTCATAGGATAGCTTAACCATAGACCTTTCAGATGAGCTGTAATAAAAGTTTCATAATTAGGAGAAAATGCAACTTTTTGCCCCAAAATTCGTACGCCGGACTGTCAATCGAGACAGCTTAGCTAGGTATACGAGTACCTTTCTAATTAACATGACTCTAAAAAAAGTCTAATAGTTTGGGAGCTTATGCCCTTTTTTGTATAAAAAAATGAGACCAAGAATTCCACACGGTTGGATGAACTGCACAGTAGCTCAGTTGGTAAGAGCGTTAGCCTGGATAGTCAAAGGTCGTAGGTTTAAATCCTACTTGTGTGCGAATTTTTGGTTTCTTATTTAAAACTTATAAAAAATGTGACTCAAAAGTTTGACATTTTAGTGAAATGACTCTTACAGCCGCACTCAGAGACGTCAATTAATTTAATCTTTAATTAAGTCTCGTTCTCTCACTTTCTGTCAATGAAATGTAAAAGGAGAGCATGAGACCTGATGAAGGATTAGCTTTGATTGACGTCTCTGCGTACGGCAGTTGAATTACTTCTACTTTTTACAATTGACGATTAACTATTATTGATTTAATTCTACAGACAAGTTTAATTATCGTTCTAGGGAAAACGGGATAGCGATTCCATTCTTAATTCTTTGGCAATTTTTAATAATCTATTACAATTTCATCCAACGTCGCGTTGCCTACACACCCAGCATAAAATCTTTGAACCAGCTCAATATAACGGAACCGATATCTGCCTCCAGCGTCCGTGCTCAGAATGCTATGGCTGTGGCCTACTCTATTAGATGATGTCTTTATTTTTTATTATAGCCATCCCTGTCTCTCACAGCTAGCATGACTGTGCGTGCGAGCACGATCGCTATATCTGAAAATACAGACATCGTCTTAGGCTACGTTCACACGGAACAAGTTGTTCGGATGAACTTTTTAGCGGATCTACTGGACAATGGGCTCGATTCCGAGATGCCATCTTTGTGTTAAGGTTATTTACTCTCTTTCTCTGCTATTTAGCAGATAAATAAACAAAAAGAGAGACTACAATAATTTCGACACGTCAAGCAAAACAGCTGTCAGTTGCTAGGAAATTGCAGACTCCATAAACAAATCAGTAGGGAAAACAAAATAGTACGGCAAGGGATTTCCCTACTAAGTTATACAAATCACGTTAGAACTTGTAAAAATACGTAAGAAATCACATCACTTAATTTGACTTTTTAATGTATGTAATCAGTCTCTTTCGTTTGATTAGCAAAGAAAGAGACCGAATGAAATTAACATTAGTCTTAGAGAGTATGTTCGCATATTATATTTCAAGGACTATAGCGCATTCTTGCTCCGAGCTTGTCTGAATGGAATGCAATATGCATGTATTGAAATACTGTCGCCATTAGACCTAAGCCTAGGCATGATTCCATATATACCGATTTTGCCAAGGCATTTGACAGGGTTGATCACGGAGTTCTGGTCCGCAAAGTTAACCACCTTGGAATTCATGGCTCTCTACTACGTTGGCTTGCATCCTATCTATCGAATCGCACTCAAATCGTAAAGGTACATGGATTCGAATCTGCACCATTTGTTCCTAAATCTGGTGTACCTCAGGGATCTAACTTAGGTCCTTTCTTATTTATCTTATTTATTAATGATTTAATAGATTCAATAACATGCGATTGCCTTGCCTATGCCGACGACTTAAAAATATTCAATAAAATCTGCTCCCTCGAGGTCAGTGTTGCATTGCAGGATAACATTAATAAATTATACCAATGGTGCTTAAATAACAATATGTCTCTAAATATATCAAAGTGTCACTTGTTTACATTCACTAAAAATAAGCTTTTAACAGACAACACTTATACTATTAACAACATTGCATTAACGAGGCAGGAAACGGTCAAGGATCTCGGAGTTGTGCTGGATGGGAAGCTCTCCTTCACAGATCATTATACTTATATGATCTCAAAGGCTAATAGGACCATGGGATTTGTTCTCCGAACTATCAGGCCTTTTCGCAGACCAGCTAGTGTCGTGTCTTTGTTTACCGCTCTTATAAGGAGTGTACTGGAATATTGCTCAGTCGTATGGTCCTTTCTACAGCACTCACATAGACAGAAAAGAAGCCATTCAAAGACGTTTTCTTCGCTACATCAGCGCCAAATTCGGTCGCCAAAGACGGAGGCTAGATACCTACGAGTCTAGACTCGAGTATTTTAAATTGTGCACCCTTCAATCTAGACGGGATATAGCTAGCTTGTCGACGCTCTACAAGATTGCCAATTCTGAATGGGACGCAGAGTATTTGTTGGGCCATCTCTCATTTAAGACAAGTGGTAGTAGAAGAAGACAGCAACTTTTTGATCTTCCAGTATGTCGAAATAATGTTACGTATAATAATCCAATATACTGAATGTGCAGATTGTATAATACTGCTAGTAGGGAAGTAGATATAGATATTTTTTCTGAATCTCATTTAATTTATTTAAAAATATGCACGAGTAAATTATAGATAACTGTTTGTTTGTTTACCTTTTCTTATTATTTAGTTTCATGTATTGTATTGCTGTATGAAAATGATGTGTATAGCTATAATCGAAATGCAAATTTAATGTGATAGCATAAGATAAATGTAACTTAGTTTAAGCCTCAATTTGTATTTTGTTGCAGTACCATATAAATAAATAAATACGTCAGACAACACCACTTCGACCTTGAAACCACCTCTGTTTCCTACGTAATAAAAGCTGTTTTCGGAGTTCACACTGTGTCGTGCTGACGACTGTACTGTCACAAGTAATGAAATGTATACAAATAAGTTTTTATGCCATAGTAATAAGGTCTCAAATCGAATGCAGATGTATACATATTGATGCTCATGACTGTACATACGAAAAGACCGATTTAAAGTCGCAAAATCGGATAACTTTAGAAGGATCCTTCAATCGTACGCTTGTGTAATGTCAAAATACTGTTGCCACTAAAACGTCCTATAATAAACAGTTTTCGCAGATAATCAGATATGTTCCGTGTGAACGGGCCCTTACAACAAAGGGTTTCTGATTACAGGGTAGTGTGACGTCACACGTTACGTCAAGGCTGTGTTAGATTGCTGTAATTTCAAGAATTCATATCGTGTATGAATAGGATCATTTTGACGTAATTTTATTAGGATGCATACCCTGATCTTTTTAGAAGCACGCGCACAGAGTTACATGAGGCATTTTGTAAATGCAAAGAGTCTTTATTTTATGCAAAACCTGAGCGGAGAGTTGGGATTCTTACACAGGGAGTTCGCACAAAACAGAGTAGAGTTTTAATGGCAATGTGCAAAAAAATAAGTGTGGAAATAGTTTCTTGATATAGTAATTAAAAAAAATGTTTTTACTTTGTGTATTGTCCATAATTTAATAATCCTAACGGAATAGAGGAACAAACACGAGCTGTCAAACGAAACCGAAATAGGATGACATTCGTGTGTGTAGAATTGTTCATGAATGTGTGTCAGTGATGTATGTTATGTCGCTTGTTACATTAGTATCGATATCGATAAAATTTGTTTGTAACAATTATAGTAGGCCAATTAAATTAATAAAACAAAAATAGGATGGGATGGGATTTTTCATGACTGAAACTATGGTTCTGGAGTGAAGACATTTAAGAAAAACTCAGACGATACGGTTGTTTCAAAAATAATAAATGAAATGAAAAATGTTGTTGTTTTAATCGTTTATTTAAAAAACAAACTTATAGAGATGCAACTTAGTGCATTTATATTAGACATAAAGCTACTTTTTCCTTGGCGTCAAATCTAGTTAGAGAGAGGTCGATGGTGTGGACTGTTGCAATAGCGGTAACGATGATTCACATGTGAATGCCTCTGGTACAATATCTTTGTAAACATAGGACGAAACTGTGCGTCTAGGCTTTATCTTGACCTGTGAAAAAGAAATATAGAACATATGATCTAGTCCCAAACTAAGCAAACCATATAATACGTAGACATAACCATAAGTAGACATTGCTATCAAATGAAACATCAGCAGAAGAATACTATTATTCTTATTTTGCTCCTCGCGTCTTGAAATATTTTTGTTCGAAGTGCTTACTGCACTTGAATGTTTAAAACTTGAATTTTTGTTTGGAACCCAGTTTGGACGATTTATAAATTTTAGACATGCATTTTTTTATCCAAGTTATTCGGTAATTTGACAGATAAATTTATTACTAATGTTAGTAACTATCCTAATAGGTAAAAACTGCATGGATCGGCTAAGTATCCTTAATAGTAATTACATTTCCAGCTGGTTCATATCTAATCTTAGAAACTTAAACAACAGTAATACATATTATTCGTTTATTACGTGATAGACAGTGGAAACGAAATATCGATAACTTGATACAGCCCTAGTGTAAAACGAAAATTATTTCTTTATACAAAATATGCGTAAATTCTGCATTATGTGTATTGGATATTTGCTTCTTACATAAATAAATGTTTATTGAAGAGAATTATCACACTAAGCACTTACAATTCGAAACGCATTGGCAAAAATAAACCTAAAATAGGTGGTGTCCATTTACAACAATTTACCTGTGAAATGAACATTTCTCGGGGTTATTTCACTGTGTCGTACATCAATTATTTACTGAACAAGTCACCATGTTTCACCAAGAAATATTTCAAAAATATATTCACGATTTCATGTAATATTTGAAAAATTAAAATAGCTGAAATTCTCAGCGTGCCGATAAGTGCCGACAAACTGTTTGACAGTTTCTAAAACGGTTCTGTTACATCGCATCACACATCTCTTTTTAGCATTCAGTTTTGCTGATAGAGACATCTCGTTCGCTCAGCCCTTTGTTACTCTATTCCGCTAGGAATATTAACTTTATGGTATTGTCTATATTAGTAAGAAGGTATTCGAGCACGGTTAACGATACACGACACTGAGCCTAGAGTTCACCAACACATGTTTAATCTTTAATAAGCCGGTTTAGCATTTTTTGACGTATTTTGTATGGGAATTCTGGTAAATTAACTGTCAATAGAGGTTCACCGGCTGTTTGAAAATTGGTGAACTCAGGTCTAACTAGAGAGATTTCGTTGCGCAAGAAGTGTGTTCTAAATTGCAACTGTTTAACGTTATCCATCTATTACCACAGTTTCTCAATTTAATGAATTAAAAACAATCCCTTGTCATCAAATCACTCTGGATAGTAGGTAGGTAGTTGTAACGTCTTAATCACGTTATAAATGTTGGCCAAAAAAGTCCTACCTAATCACTTCGTCGATTAATATAGACTAAAGATTAATATAGGAGGTGCTTGTGGCGCAGTGGCGGCAGCGCTTTGGTAGTGATACCTACCGAAGTTAAGCAACCCACGGCGCGGTCGTGATTGGATGGGTGACCATTCCGACCACTTAAGTGACGTTTATGACAAGCATCTCCGTGCTTCGGAAAGCACGTTAAGCAGTTGGTCTCGGCTCTCGGCGGCATATCGATTGGTATTTCCCATTCTTTTCCATTCCATTTGCCTCTGACTAGGCTTACCGACTGTTAAGCCTAGTCAGAGGCCCTAAGGGCGGCTTGATAACATCTGACAATAAGGTTTGTCACTTTCCTTACAGACACCCCTCCACCAATCCGCACTGAGCCCGCGTGGTGAAGTATGGGTCGTACGTACTTCCTCATAGTTGAGGTGAGGCCTTTTCCCATCAGTGGGATAATAAAGGCTGACTTTACATTTATTACCTATTCATTCACGCCGCGTTTTTTGGTAGGCCTTTAAAAACAATGACTCGCGTTACCAAGGCTATGTCAATGCTTATAAATGTCCAGGCATTGCTGTTAAATGTCCTTTATCCATCAGCCCATAACGGATTAGGCCCATTTGTCTTTCTGGCGAAGGATAGCACGTGAGAGGGTACATTTGCAAAAGTCAATATAAACACAGATATAAAACTTTATGGAGGAGAAATAAGGTATACAATACCATGGGGTGTGGAACGAATTTGGCTGAATGTCACAACGTTCTGTAATTTCGTTTAATGACGGTGCAAAAATACAAAGGTACGGTACCTACGTAGTTAATTTTATAACACTCCTTCAGATATTTTAATAAAATCCGAATAAACTGCTCGTAAAAGTAAGAGAATCGAAATTAATGAAGCAATGAGTAGGTGCCAGCTGACAAAACTTAAATAGTATGTACCACCTACATCAATTGTAAAATTAAAATGTTGACCATCTAAAAATAACTTAGTTATTATAGTAATATTACCTAGTCTTATTTCGTACGAAAGTAGGTAGGTACATATTGTATGAGTACCTATACGCAGAAAGCTGAATTAAATCGCAAATAAAAATCATCTTTTGGACCTTTACTGATGGCAAATATTTTAACTAAACTGGTTGGTACGCTACCGTGCAATGTCATCCTTCGCAAACTGAAAAACTACGACAGAAAACTTTTACAAATGTTACAGAGAAGACTAATGAATCTGTCTTGTGACAATAGGTTACATGCATGAAAGGCTCCCTAAATTAATTCTGTACATTCTTCAATTTTATTCTTTTACTGTAAAAAGACATCACTGGCAAGCTCTACTATAGAGATTGAAATTATTTTGTGAGATTCATTAAAAGAAAATATACAAATTCCAAGTTGATGAAAAAACAGCTGATTGAGTAGAAACTACGTAAATTATGAAAAGTAGATTAAAGCATGCACTTTTAACACACACCATGAGACCTATGCTAATGAAATCAAGAAAAATGACAAACCTATGTGTCGAGGAAGCTGCAACTTTAGTGTGTAAAGATGTAATAAAAATTAAATACTGCCTATGTAGCGTAAGCATTGCATTTTTCTAATAAAAAGTTTATTTTTTTTTAATTTAGCTTATTACTCAACCAATAGTATAGGTATACTTTTAAAAATAATAAATAAATTGTTCCAATAAACACACCAATTACCTAGCCTAATACTAAGCGTAAGCTTGTGCTATGGTGACTAGGATAACGGATAGACATACTTAAATACTTTTATAAACATCCATGACTTAGGTACAAATGCTCGTGCTCACCACACAAACATTTGCCCCTTGCGGGATTCGAACCCGCAACCGCCTGGGGCCCGATTCTCCTGCCTTCGATATTATATCACATGCGATATTCATCGAAAAAACATGTCGGATATCACCAAATGTGATAAATATCCGACATTTTCATACTTCGAGAATACGTCACATTTAAATTTTGTGATATCCGCCATGTTTTTTCGATAAATATCGCATGTGATATAATATCGAAGACACGAGAATTAGGCCCCTGGTTTAGAAGTCCGTGGCGCGAACCACTACACCAAGACGGTCGTCAAAATACTTTAAAGCCGTGTGGAATTCTTTTCCACTCACACTTAAGCATAATGTGAATCGACAGTAAATAATGAATCCTCAGCTGATATATGCTATAAAAGATACACATGACTTTCATATTGTTTACTTTAACAGTTCTTTAACTGATATAAATCGATTTATATTGCCAATATTGAGCGTATATGGTATCATAATGCAGAATCTTTCGTATTTACGATGCCAAGGTTACCTTAAATCCATTATGATCGCGATAAGGCTAAACACCCCGTATATCTCTATAATGTAATGTAATGTAAAGGCTTCAATGTAATATGAGTATAAATCTAAATAGAACTAAGGAAAAAGCTACAGGTAAGTCTTGACAAACGGGAGCGTTCCGTTTTACGAATAAATAATGACAGATCTGAGTTATAAATGATATGTCGGTTTGTATGTCGGGTGGAAAGGAACGATGTATGGAATGTTATATATTGTACGCCTGATGGATGTATTTTGGGGTTTAATTTATGGAGACATTTTCGTTGGCATGGAAAGCGTTGTAAAGTCACGTTAGGTATGGCAGCATAATTTTTTCTGTAATAATTAATTTGAAATTGAATCGAGAACCTGTAGTTAAATAATATCTAAATGTAATAAGTAACTAAATATTTACCATTCAGATCTCATGTTTCCAGACACAACAGAAAATAAATTCTTATGAGACCGCCGGCGGTCTTTTGATTCTCAAGGGGTTAATGTGTCGTATAAATAAGTTGTAGGTACAATATTTATTTGATATACCAAGAAATAGAAATTATAATAGTACTGACCTGAGCCACAAAATATGCGATTTGTCTGTCTTTGTGAGTATAAATTTATTTGGAAAATACCTAAAATAAAAATAAAGAAAAAGTAAGTCAGAAATGTGTTTCCATAATTTTAAGGAAATTTAAATCATCTTTAGGTACATACTATTTTTCTTTGTTTACTTTCAATTCCTCCAACAATACCAGGACTGTGAAACCTATGTATTTTGAAATCAAATTGAATTTCGCCCACAAAAATTAATCGAAGGGACGTGGGTTCGAGTCCCACCGGATGACACCGTCGATTAATTTTTGTGAGCGAAATTCAATTTGATTTTGTAAAAATTTGCAAAATAATTGCTTAAGTTATAAAAATAACTATGTATTTTGCTTGTAGACACACACAAATAGCCTTACCTTCACTTTTCTCAGCTGAATGGAATTTATGCTTTCCTAGGAGAAGACTATTAGCCTGAGTACGTTTAAGGTTGGATTTCAATGCATCTGGTGTCTCTTCGACCACGTCGATAACACCTGTCCTTTCTCTATTTACTACTTTCTTTTGTGGTCTTGTAGAGAAACGGTAAGCATCTGTCTCTCCATTGCTCGTCTTGGTCTAACAATAGGGAATGTATAAATAATTCAGGTTTGTTATTTTAGTTACCAGGTGCAATAGATACGAGTTTGGTTCGCTGCGGTTCTAAAACGAATTATTAGTCCCTAACTATGATTTACACCCTGCAGGTTCCACCAAAACTCCTGTAAAGTTGCTTGTATTTCTAAAGCTGGCTTGGAAACTTTTCTATGCTTTCAGAATACATAATTTTGAAATGCTGAAATTTTAATATTTTATTTTAGTGTACGCTAGCAAATATTAATTTTACTTTTCTCGCCTTATCTCTAAGAGGTATAATTACCTGACATCATTTTGCCCTAGGCTAGAGCTTTGATTTTCAATATAGCTAAAGGTATAAATGTATTATGTAGAAGATAAGTAAAACCTACAATCATAACAAAAATCTGATTCATGTACAGACTGATTGAAACACCTTTTGTTAACACTTTGCTTATTATATATTTAAGTCAAAGTTATCCCATAAAATAAATTCAAAGTCATGGTCAAAGGTCCAGGGAAAATTTTATCATGGTGACCCATCAGGGTTCCGCCGATAGCATGCAGAAGTAAGGCTATAAAAGATTGAAGGTTTAAAAGTACGTTAGCTTTACTTAAACTTAGGGACCGCCTGAGGAAATCTTTGTTTTTATCTGTTGGAAGTAGAGTAGTGAAGTGAATGAAGGAAGCGATGTGTTTATTCTGTTGAAAATACTAACAAAACAAAGAAAAATATACATTTCGAAGTAAAACTGTCTGATGCAGATTAAGGACGTTATTCTGTTGATGGCTTATATCTTTATATTATTTTTCCAAAATCCCTAAATATGTGTATGAAAATGAAAACTGACTGAATGACTGATTGACTGACTGACATATTATCAACGCACAGCCCAAACTAGGATTAGAAAATTAAAGTTTTGCACCATGCTTCCTTTTCGCGTGTGATTGGCACTTTCCCGCTTTCCGCACGTTTTTTTTTATTTATTTAAAATGGGTTTGCTCTTGATTCTACGACTAAACCAGACGTGGCGAAGACAAAGCGTCTTGCGGGAGAAAGGGGTTGCATGAAGTTGGCGTTGTATATATCAGCTATAGAAATCTCGTAGCGATCATAGTTGACAATCGCTACTACGAGATTATCGTTGAGGTAGAGACTGTTGTGTGTGCAACGAGCGATTGAGCAGAAATGAGGAGACACGTAGAAGAACAAAGGTAACGGACATAGCCCTGCGAATCAGTAATCAAGTGGCAATAGGCAGGGCACAAAGCACGAAGAACCGATGGCCGTTGGGGCAGAAAGGTTCTAGAGTGGCGACCCTTTGATCAGAGGCGAAGCGTGGTACATCCACCGGCAAGATGGACAGACGACCTTTTAAAGATCGCACGATCACACTGGATGCTGACTGCTTGCCGGTCGCTGTGGAAAACTGTGGGGGAGGCCTATGTTTAGCAGTTGACGTCCTACGGCTGATAATGATGATGATGATGAGAGACTGTAGGTACTAGTGGCATTATCAGAGAATCGGGATGATGCCACTATACACAAATAATTCCAATAACCTATTTTTAGAAATAAACCATTTATATCAGATGGTAGCTTCATTGATCATTTTCAGTTATCTGTAGGTAATATTGTTTTTTTAATTCCCCACGCTAAAACCTTTAAAAAGTAAGTGATAAATTATTGTTTTTAAGTGATAATAAGCATTAACTATATATTTTTGCACTTAAAAAAATGACCACCAGAGGCGGGAACCAACCCGCGTTCCTCGCATACCGGGCGATTGCCTAACATCTCGGCCACCCTGGCGTTGGCAGAGCCTGTCGAAATTTTCAAGTGCTTCTGGATGCTGTAATGCCGCGTTGCTTTCATCAATGTTATTGGGATTACACCCTCAACACTCGAAAGAAATACTATTGCAAGTATTTAGCAATCGAAAGATGAAGCTTGCAAATACGATAAATGATTGTTTTTAAGTTATAATAAGCATTCACTTGGCAGTCTAAATATATTTTTGCACTTTAAAAAGTAAGTGAGTTGAGCATAGACAAGCGTGACGTCGCCGTTGTGTATTTTCATACAAAATATATGAAATAATAACGTTTTGATAGTCCTTAAAGAGTGTACGTCAACGATTGATGGTGGCATACCCTATTCAAGCTACGTGCTTGAATTCTTTAATATTGCCACTACGTTATCCACTCGTTATTATTTCATACAGACCTTCGCTAACTTCCTTTTTGGAGACACGGCCTAAAATCAGCCTCGTTTTATTTGTTTCCCCCATTAGGCGATGTGTCTTTTCTATCGGATGAGCATATCTTAACAAATCTTTGTCTTTGGTCGGGATAAAGCAAATATATTTAACAAAGCCTTTGAAATGTTTCTGTTTGTAACGACGCGTGTAAACCGTGTCGGGTTGTTTTATCCTGATCCCTAAGGCGTTGAAACACTACATAGATTTAGCTTCAATACAATGTATTGCTGTAACACAACAATACACGATAGTACACAGTGCCCGAAAAGGTTTCTACTGAAAATCAGTATCGTGACACGTCTGCTACGTGCTGTCACGATTTATGCTGAGTAGGGACCTTTTTGGCACACACTTGATCTTATATTAAGTACCGTACCTAAGTGTCATATTATGATTTTCGTGACAAATAAATGTATTTCATTTCATTTCATTTCATTTATATTTCATTTCTACGCATGAATTGATAAACTGTCTCAAAGCAAGCAGAAAGAACCTATGTTTTGGTGCCCGCCAATATTGCTGGTCAGTCTTACATAAAGAACGGAATTATACTTGCAAAAACGCAGTAAGGTCAACAACCAATAAATATAAAAAAAAAGGAATTTAGTAATATCATTTATTTAAAAAAGCCAATAGTTAAATAAAGCTATAATTTAAACAAAAGAGGATTTAAAGTCGCTAAATGCTGTCAAAGGGGCAATGAAATTCGGTTGTCAGTTTTATGCAATTATTTATACTGTGGAAATATCGTTCGTTTAGTCTGACATGTTAAATATGGTTCGTTTTATCTAACATGTTATGCCACAATAATACATTTTTAGGGTTCCACACACAAAAGGGTGAAAACAGGACCCCAGACTCCACCGTCCGTCAGTCTATTTGTCACCAAGCTGTATCTCATGAACCGTGAGAGCTAGACTAGAAACTAGATGATGTATTTCTGTTGCCGCTATTACAACAAATGTACTAACTCAAAAAGGGCCATAAAATAAACGTTTTTATTTGCCGTTTCTAAAATTAAGATATATATTATCTATTGTTGTAAGTATAGACAATGGTAAACTGAACCCTCCGTGCACGTGTCCGACTCGCACTAGACCTGTTTTGTTAAAAATTGAACGACATAGCCAGCTTTATCGCCTGTCTTTGATTCCAAAACTACACAAAAAACAGCAGTTGTAACATGAATACCTTACTAACATAATTTTCTCGAAAGTTCCATCTAAATCCCTGACGTTTCTTTGTTTTTGAGGTTAAGACTGGAATTCTAGAATCAATATTGTACATTAGGTCTAGTGCTAACTAAGTTGGCATTAGCTTTAGACATAATTGGAGATGGAACTGTGGTTACTAACGACAGAGCCATTTTCGGAATCGCACCGATTTAATATAAAACAGGTCTAATCAAAGCTGAATAGGTGTCTGTGGTATAATATTATGGAAAAAGATATCTAGGTGGTTCAGGTAAAATGGCAGTCACACAGTCTTGTTTTGTATTTTGATTAAGGACCTTCTTCACTGTCCGATAAAAAGACAATGATGACATTTGTTAGCAATTGCGGCACAAATTACCGAGAGTACAGATGACAATCTACATACAAAGCGTGCTTGAGCAAAGCACACATAGACATCGCTCACGTACACGATATCTCGGAACGGTTGGGAACAGTACGAGCGCAAGTGTACATTCCGCTTGAGACACATATATGTCAACTTTTTTGTGCAAAAATAGAGTAACAATAAAATGTTCAGTTGTGAATAGTTATACTATTCAGTAAACGGTTGTTTGAATTCAAAATTAAACGGTGTATGGTCGTTTTTAAGCTACCTATTGTTTAATGGAGCTGTAAGTAGGTATTTTCTTGTATTTCTTTTTAAATTTATAACACGTTAAAATATAATCAAAGAGCATTAAGCCAATGTCGTAATAGTCGCAAGATATTCTCTATGACTTTGAAATTTAGGTTGTAATATAACATTAAAATTAAATTATTTTAGTTATGGTATTATCCTTATCTTGTTATACTGTTTAATTTTTAGCAAAAAATCAAAAAACTAGATACGTGTGCCACTGCCGCGATAGTCTTTTGTGCGTAAGCAAAAGTTGCCAGCCCTAGCGCGAGCGCCGAGCGTAGGTATAAAAAGTAAAGTACATACAGGTGTTTTTTTTTTGTATTCTCGGTATTTTGTGTTTGCGCTTCAGCAGAGGTGCCAAGGTGCGGGCGGAGCTGTCTTGTGCCGGGGAGAGCTAGCTGAGACTACTTATGTGGAAGACGTGTGTGCGATACCTATGTAAATCGTGCTATTGATTATTGGTGATTATATTACACCAATTACACAAAGTATGGACGAATCCTAGGGGAACCACTAGTATTAACCATATTTCGCCTTAAAATAACAAAAGAAATATCCATCACACGTGCTTCTAATCTCCAATCACAAGAAAAATCGAAAAACGTTCACAAACCCCCACAAAAACATCCTAATGCGAAAATGAACGTGCCACAATTACATTCTGCAGGTATTTTTTCAAGGCACCTTGATTAATGTTCTATCATAATGACAGTGGTATCCGAGGGCATTATGAGGAAGTTCGTCTGACCATTGTTAGTCTATTAGAAACTCGCTCTGGGGCTGGGAATATTTCCGTGCTGGAAAGCGAGTAAAAAGGGGTGGAACTTTCCAGTTGAGGTAGAATCTAGGTGGCCTGGAATACAGTTTTGGTAAAATTATTTGTTACGAGAAAATTAATAGTAAATATAATTACTTACAGTAATATTATTAATTTTTGTATAATATTATTTACACTTACTTACAATGTACTTGCCTAATGTAAAGACGTTTTACATTTTTTTTGTAACTTGTGAAAACAGAATCGTATAAACACGACAGAATAAGTAACATGTATTTAACATTTACTCACTAAAGCTTGTACATAATTATGTTAATTAGTATCGTAAAACCCATTTTAGGTTTGTCTAGACATTATTTATTCTCTAACCAAAATACAAATCTTATCTAGAATTCAATAAATTATTGTTTTTAAGTGATAAGCATTTACTTTTGCAATCTAAATATTAGATATTATTGCACTTTCAGACCCGCGTTCCTTGAACTTGAGTCAATAATTCGCAAATGACCTCTTCTATATGTGAGTTTGGTATTTTCAGTGCCAGTCACCCTGTATACGTTAATTAACATTAGCTGATTTCATAGCCCGGAGCGTGACCCACTACACCAAGTCGGTCGTCAAAATTGAAGTACGAGAAACTGGAATAATCAAGATTAAATCGCTTTTTACAACTCACGCTTTTAATCTTAGTCAGACTTACACAGCATCGATTAGCTGATGTTTACAAAAGAAAGTTGCGAAAAACTTTAATTGCTTTAGATTAAGCGATTACCTTCAAAGTCTAAGAAGAAAGTAAACAGCTGAATACTTCAAGTTTCGTTTACTTTGTGGCCAGTGACAACATTCTAATTAAATGGAAAGGCTTCGGCTTATTTATACAGGGTGTACAAATTTGATATTAATTAATAAATTGCTATTAAGTATTATTATTTTTACACTTATCATTTCTACTTAGCCTAAAGGTATCGTCGAGTCGTAGAGAATGCCACTTGAAATAAAGTCCGCCTTTTTTAACATAAATTCCGTTGTGCAATAAAGCTCAAATAAATAGATATAGGAGCGTGGATTAGTGGCTTTCTGACTTTTAGAAGTAGGATTTTTTTATTTATTTTAATTGTTATATAAAGTTAACGGCTAAATAAATTTACATAAGAGGTTTCGGAATATGATGTATTACTTATTCCTTTCCTTAACCTTAACTCATATTCCTTTTTTACCAAAAGTTTTGGCCTTTTTTACGATATTTGGGTTACCTTACAAACGGTCCGGTATACCAAACATACAACATGCATTGTATAGCATGATTTTTGATATGTTAACAGTGAGTGCTATAAATTAAAAATGCACAATTCCTCCTCTTCCGCGACAAAAAATTCAAATTCAAATTCAAATTCAATCATTTATTTGTCACGCAAATAAAAACTAATAAAAAATTAAACTTATTAAAGACCAATTATGTGCCAAAAAGGCCAAAAAGGTAATCGTGTCAGCACGAGGCATGTCACAATACTGATTTTCAGTAGGGACCTTTTGGGGCACTGTGTACACACATACAAGGTAAAAATAATAATAATAAAATAAAAAATAAAAAAACATTAATTCATCATAACAACATTAAATACAAATAAAATAAAATAAATAAAATACCTTGAAGCTAATACATTTCTCATCAAATTATATTTTAATTCTTGTTTTTCACGACTGGGCTATCTGAATTACAGCGTGTTCTTAAGTGAAGAAAATGAGCTTTTTTCATGTTTTTTTAAAAGTGCATATCTCCGATAGATAGTTAAACTGTCTTAAAAACTTAAAAATTTTAATTGTAGGTTTTTTTTCTCTACAACATTTTTATTACTTTTTCCTAGCTAAACTACACTTTAAAAAGATATACGGGGTTTCAGTATAGCAGCGGGTGCGAAGGGGGAAATCATGCATTATAAACTCTAACTAATCACCCTAGTTAAAATATCAAAAATTTAAAACTACCGGTCCACTTGTAAGGTAAAACACCTGTATTCACTGGATACTACACTATAATTTTCAGTTTTCACTTCAAATATCATTTTCACGATAATTTATACCGGTGATAATTCTGAGACCCCTTTATTAATATGTACCTATTTTGAGCCTCTAAATTTATAGCGATAAGACTTTAATTAAAACTTTGAATGAGTCTTTTTGTGACCGAGTAGGGCAGTTATCGTTAAATAATATTAGGTTATTAAAGCAAAATATGGTAAACGATAAAAAGATTTAAAAAATACGTAGTTGAACCTATAGCTAAGACTTTCAAGGTAAATTTGTCAAAATTATGAAACTTTTGAAAGGTCTACTTACATAGGCGTCATTTTTAAATTTGTGCCTCTGATATAAAATTATTAATTGCTCATAATCAGCGAGCAATTACTTCTTAAAATACGTTGAGTTTTCTAAACGATTGCTATTGGATTTTAATAATGCAATCTCATACATAATAATTATTAAATCAATCAATTTTAGGTTGATAATTTCTTTAAAATAAAAATTGCCAATTGCATTTCAAGTAAAAGTCATTTTTGAGATTTTTATACATGTTTATTAAAAAAAAATATAGTAACTTTCTCTATGAGACTACAATCGAAATCTCGAAAATGTTTGTTTCCTCATACTTAGGTAATCGCAAGCAGAAACGTGATATTTGTGTGTCTTTCTATATTTCGATATTTGTCCAGTAAAAAAAGATGTTGTATTTGAGCACCAGAACTAGCCCATAAGAGGTTATAAATGTTTTATTTTTTAATTACTTATTTTTTATTTGTTTTGAAATAAAACTTTTAAGTGATAATACTTTTTATGTTAAAAAAGTTTGCATGCTGTATGTTTATGGCTAAATAGGTTCTAAGCAACAATTAATCACTGTCTACCATCTTGTGACCTACTTATCCATACCCTATTTATAGCAAATAAATGAATTTGAATACTTCTGGGTTTAACCGTTCACAATGACTACCCTATGGAGGGTTGCCAACTTTTATTCCACGACGACCTCATTAAGAAAAGTATAAATGATAAAACCGATGATTCATTAGGTTTTTTTACTACATAGAATAGATTTTATCTTGTAAAATATGCTCATGAACGTCTTCCATATCGAATCACTGAGCTAAATATACTAGGTTATCATTTTTAGTCGGCTGTATGAAATCGTTTTTTTTTTGGCGTGGTAATTGCTCCACCCGACAAGAGCGCAGCTCGTAACTATGAAGGAGTATCAGAAACCAAAGAGGGTTGTTAGATTACGCATTATTAAGACAGTCTAAGCCCTAAAGAGCGAGCTCTTTCAGCCTGTGAAAGAGTGAGATGGGGCAGGCTAACTCTTATTACACTACGCTTACTTGCACAGACGATGTTCGTGTGCTCGAGTTGCCATCAACCTTATTCGCGCTGTCGTACTGCCATGAGTGACAAAGATAGCTGAAGTCGAAAATACGGACTTCATCATCAACTAAATAAAGTTGATGTTGATAATTTATTTTACTTACACGAGGCCGCACGTCAGACTACCCCACTTCGACCTTGAGACCACCTCAATTCCCTACTTAATAAAAACTTTTTTCGTTGTTTAAATAAGTAACTTGACGTCCTGCCGACCATATTATCCTTATAATAAAAATCAGAGAGATTTGAGGTTTCTTGTACAAACAGGAGCAAAACGCTAGCTTTCTCTCCAGTTCTCAAGACTCCAGCTACGAGCTGCGGACTACGGACTACGAGCTACGGAGCTGCTACGAACTTTGCTACGTTATCGCTATTTAACATTTATACAAGGGGTTACAAAATTACCCACTATAAGTGAAAGGAGCTACTCAGAATCAGTAAGTAAACATACTCGAACATAACCAAACAACTAAACACATTCTCTTAGAAACATGAGTCGAAATATGCCAAATAAAATTCGACTCTCCACAGAACTTAGTTGGTTCACGTGACCTATTTAATGTAGGAATTTTAATAATAATAAAATATCTTTATTTTTCTCTCCACAATCTAAATAGGTACATATAAGTTGCAATAAGTACATTGTTGGTACAAATAGATTAAGATTGGGAAAGACTGGCGTCTGAACTAGGTAAGAAACCTGTATTACAGAGCGCCAGCACTCTCCTCTCTCTGGGAATGGGAAGTCAAAAACTATTTTGTCGCTTTCGACCCATGTTCCTAGGAGAAAGATGTTTAGCTACTGATTCTGAGGAGCTTCCTTTACTTCTAACGGGTATTTTTGTTACACCTTGTATATTAAAGGAAGCAAACACGGCTTTTACACATAGATTTTAACTAGAAATCAAAGTACACAACCTAGTTATCTTGACATTGATACGATAAAGACTTCACTGTTAACCCGATTGACTTGACAGCAAAATTAATAGTTGTTTTATGTAATTGTCGGCCTGTGGTGATTATGTGAGTGATTCTCCGAGGGCCGGTTTTTGGTGGTCACACGTTCTTAATTCCCAACCCATTTAATAAACAGCTTCGGAATCAATTTTAAATGATTCTCTGTTTATTCATCTACACGAACATAGATTTGAACATAAAATAGGGCTTACAGTTATTTTTTAAATAATACTTAACCGCCAAAAACGGGAGCAAAACCGGTGTTCTCCGCGCGTCCGCACGACCTCGCGCTCAGTTCAAGCACTAATATCTTTATTGTTTGTTGTGTTATGTACAAACAGTAATGATATCATTTAAACAGAAAGAGTTAAAAATTTTTTGTCTCGGTCACACGATTGTGGTAGATTCGTGAACGCGACATATTAAGCCTCATAGCGTCAAAGAGCCTTAACTTTCTGACAAGCTTAATGGCCCTACGGAAACTTTAGTTCCATTACAGCATCATTGGAGGAGAGATGTCTTTCTTGTCGCTTTGATCCAGATGATACAGGCACATAAATTCATTAACTTTTTTCTGCCAACCTTTTGAAGAAACCCTTCATGGTAAAATTTTAAAGATAATAGAATGATTTAGATGTAAGTGTTGAATATTCAGTATAAAACACCTTTTCAATTTCTTCGTCCGCTATTTAGTTTGTATATTTATCAAGAAACAACCAGTAAATTTTTGAAAATGTAAAATTTTCGTAACTTTCGTGACATGGTTTTCGTGGACATTTGACCACGAAGGTTATCTTTCACTCCACGTTAGGTTACGAAGGTCTTTTTATGCAATATTAATTTACTTCTCTATCGGTCTGTAGATGTTTTGAAATAACCGTGTTATCGTTTTCTCCCAAAGGTATTAAGCAAACGATAGTTTGTGTAGGTAGAAGCATGAGTTTTTCTTGTATTTATCTATTTTAGTCAAATATGGTTGCTATGCCTATTTTATTGAACCCTGATATTCTCCTAACTAAATAAATGGTTGGCTTATTAATTTATCGACGTCAATAAGGAAAGTTTTCCATAAAATTCATATACGAATAAATAAATAAATAAAAAATAAATAAATAAATTGTTTCAACAAACACACCAATTACCTAGCCCCAAACTAAGCGTGAGCTTGTGCTATGGTGACTAGGATAACGGATAGAAATACTTAAATACATATAAACATCCATGACTTAGGTACAAATGCTCGTGCTCATCACACAAACATTTGCCCCTTGCGGGATTCAAACCCGCAACCGCCTGGTTTAGAAGTCCGGTGCGCGAACGACTACACCAAGACGGTCGTCGGAATAACTTGATAAAACACTGCCCTTGATTTTAAGTGTGCACATGTGGAATAAAAAGGATTTGGCATAACCAATACATCACACACCTTTGATTAATAGCATCACACACACAGTTGGGACATAAAAGCTGGAGGGTCTTGGCACTATGCTTGTCTCCCAACAAGTGAGTCTTAAAATTAACTTGGGCCCGACGAATTTTAGTCGAATTCCCGTGTTCAAGTGGCACTCTCTCCTGTATCTATTAGAAACGAAAACTGTGATCTACTGTTTTAGACGACAGGAGTACGTTTACCTGGGAGAAGTGATTTAATTAGGTACTCGTAGGTTCACCTTGGCTGGACAGAGTCCGAAACACTACGAAAGGGCATCATTTTGATCCAAATACTTCAGTGCTTAAAAATGAACGTCTACAACTTATCCGAAACACGGTCTCTTTCTATGGGAGTAGTAAAAAAGTTTAAGGACACACAAAGAGCTATCTTTGGTGTTTCTCTACGGGATTGAATTGAAGAGATACGTAGAAGAACTAAGGTAACAGACCTATGTCTAAATAGATCCAAGCTCAAGTGGCAGTAAGAAGGGCGCAGTGCAGAAAGGTTCTTGATTGGATTACATTTGGTCAAGAGCGCAGCGTAGGGCATCCACCAGCAAGATTGACAGACGACCCTGCAAAGGTCGCATGATCATACTGAATGCAGGTCGCATGTAACCAGTCACGCTGGAAGTAAAGACTACGAGTAGGGGTAGGCCTATGTTTATCAGTGGACGTCCTGCGTTTGATTATGTTATTGATATGCATGTGTGCATTTAGTGCACAAGCTAACAAAAATAAACTTTATTTTTGTACTGGACTAAAGAAACTTTACTTTCTATCTACTAATTGTTATTAAAATATTACACATTTTATGCCGTTACTATCCGATAGCTGGGCATTGGCCTCCCCTAAGTGTGTCCTTTTGTCTCTATTGTTGTTGTTAGGAAAATCCGCAGCAAAATGAAACATCTAATCAATAAATTGTTTTGAATTAATGTAAAGACCATAATGACTAGTCAGCGGTCAGCGCATAAGTTGAAATAAGAATCGCTATCTCAGTGTAAATACAATGGCTTTTTGTATCTCATATTATATTAAGAGGAAACATCTTATAACCCATAAGATAATACAAGAATAATTAAGATGGAGGTGCTGCGGTGAGCAGCAAAAGTGATCTGACTCGTTAAATTACGTTACGAGAGAACCAGTCTTTTTCAAAGTGGCCCCTGTTGCGAAAAAGATGGTTCAAAGCTTACTGAGATAAATTGGGCATGTAACGAAGAAATGAAAAATACGCTAAATAAAAATGTGTTACTAAAAAGAAAGACTTTTGTAGACAATAAAAAAGACTGCTAGCTACATGGTGAACAATCATTGACAAAATCATGTAACAAAAACAGCCGACCAAATGAACAAAAGACAAAATGATCTGGCCCACAGTTAATAAATCAGTCATTTGCCTGCTGATACATTAAATTTATTTTATGTTTATACATTACATTTATACATTAAATTTATGTTTTAAGTTGTTTTATGTATTAGCTTTAGTTATCTGCTAACAAAACATTTATTTCTACTTCATCGTCAAATCGGAACCTTTTACTATATTAAAGGTTAAGAGATTTATTTATTAATGCTTTTTACGCTTTTTACGTAAAAAAACTATTTTTTTAAAAAGCAGGTATTATATTAGATATATAGGTTTTATTTGAACTATTTTTATGTAATAAAATAGAACTTCGCTATGAAAAATACGTTTCGTAACTTTCGTGGAATCAGAAATAACTTTCGTGGGTACCGAAATTTCAAAATTAAATATCGGAGGGAATAACAAACCGGTTTGTTTGATTCCAACAGGATTCATTAGTGTAGTATTTTTTTTCTTGTCATAAAAACTTTAACTAAAAATCGCCACGAAGGTGACGCGGAGAATGCTTTCAATCACTCACTCATATAATGTTAATTCTTGAATTAGTTGGGTATACTTACATATTTATTTTACCACTAGCTACATCTTGCCTGCCACTTTGTCTAGGTAGACTCTAGATGATACAAAAAATATTATTAGGTAGCTACAAGGGAAACATTCCTTTATTTGAAAAAAAAAAACGAAGCCTAATTCAAAGATGTCTAAAATTCGCTTGTCTTACCCGGGAATCGAGACAGCTAAAAAGAAAAAGAAAACACTCACTGCTTAAAAAAAACTGAAAAATGTATAATATAATAGTCTTTAATATAATAAATTATTGTTTTAAGCGATAAGCAGTCACAATGCAATCTAAATAATTATGTTATTGCACTTAAAAAAAAACGACTTCCCGCCTCTGGTGGTCGTTTTTTTCAAGTGCAAGTTAAATTAATAGTCTTTGATATAAAAAATGTTAAAATGTATATTATAATTTTTTCAATAATCTTTGAAATAAAAAATGTTAATATAAATTTTAACATTTTTTATTTCAAAGACTAAATGTTTTTGGACTATCCTGAACAATAATCCTACCGATTCGTATAATAAACAAGCAAATTTTTTTAAAATTTTGGGTTAGTTTGATACCCGGGCGAGACAAGCGAATTTTAGAAATCTTTGAATGCAGTTATGTTTCTTTTTAAATAAAGAATTGTTCCCATTTAGTAATATATTGCACTTTTCAGTTGATCGTTCTACATAATATTATCGTGCGTGCCTATTTTGCGATGAATGAGTTTCTTGAAAGTTATCCACGCGTAATTTTTTTAACAGTGGATAAGATAATTAACTGTGATTTTTATTGTTTCTTTGCATAGTTCAATAAAGTTTGATTCTGAGTCACTCCTGAAAATGTATCACTGCTTTGCAATTTAACCCATATGAAGCTACCTAGACCACTTCACAGAATTTTATTTGCCTAGACTCAGATCGTTCTCGTATATTTTCCAAAGTAATATAATATTCAAGTTCTCAAGATATCTGTGGTACCCACGGGGCCAATTTCATTGAGTGTAGGATTGTATTTGGGTATCGAGTATGACGTACACAAATAAAGCTTTTACGACGTTGTAATATCCGGGACATTATCAGGTTAGGATATTACCCATACTAATGGTTATAACCCGGATGATATTCATATCCTTGTACTGTCAGGGTTAGCTAATAATTGCTAACATTATCAAGGGTTGATAGATGTTGTACTTATTCTGTGGTATTGTATTAATAACAGTTAAATTATAGTTATAATTAGTGTAGGAGTTAGGGGTTAAAAGATACCAACTATATATTATTTACATACATTTATTAATCTAGTATTCCTAGGTAAGTACATAAATCTCAATATAGCAACGTAATAATAAAATTTCACAGCTTAAATTGAGTAAACATCAAATGATTACAAATAGGAACAAACCAACGCTCTAAAATATAGAAAACTTAACAATTAGTGTGTCAAATGTAAGGTTGTTACACACAATATAACTATTTCTACTAGACTTTGAACAATACTTTTTGAAATATCTAGCTACTTAGATTAGACGTAACTAAGTGACACCGAAAAATTAGGATCTACTAGAATAATACTACCAATTCATATGCGCATAGCAACCTCACACTAGAGTCATATTGAGATCAGACATAAGTAATGCTTATGTAAGTATATTATTTCATATATATAACAATAAATACTGAACACAGCATAAATTATATGGCATTGAAAACATTAAAATATAATTCGGTAACAATGTGGCGGGACAGTAAGAATATGAGTAGAATTATCTTTAGATATGACTACAAGATATGCTATTTTATGACGAAATAGTGAATAATTCATTCGTTGTCACAAGACTAAGAATCGAGAAAGACTAGTTAACGCTTGAGCTTGAAGTTATTAAAATTTGAGAAATTCAAATCCACATGTTGATCCGCTATGTAAGAGAAATATTAGGAATTACACTATTCTGAACACAGACACACGTAAAATTAAATGTAAAGATATTGACATATGAGGCCTGACACATTGGAATGTAAGCGTTTGAGGCATGATTTTGCAGCGTTTCTCATGTGTAAGGGTGTGTACACATTGGTAAACGTGGACTTAAACGCTGAGTTTTTGCACATCAAAAACTGTAATTGTTCCCGAGATAGTTTTTTCTTAGTTTTAGGTGGACGTTCGCCAATGTAGACGCACCCTTAGGCCCCTAGAAGCCAGAACTGCCCGTTTGGGCCATATTCTAAGTGGAGTGGCTGATTGGCCTTCACTGGCCCTCACCTCCCAGGTTTTTTCGTGGGTTTCGAAGGGGGCTGTATGTCAACATCAGGATAGATTGGCCGCTTAAAAGCTAGTTCGCCCAAATATGAAGTTACCAGCGGCGTTCGGGTCTTCGGTAGAGAAGTATTCCTTCCAGAGTTCTTGGAACTCTTCCCAGGATACGCTGCTCTTGCCCTGTTAGGAAATTAATTGATTGGTATCTTATATTTAAATAAACAGTCTTACTCATATTGACATATTGTAGCTTATACGATTAGATCTATTAGGTAGGCCGAAAGGTCAAGAAAAATCGAAATAAATCCAACAAAGAATATATTAGTTAAATTGGCAGTTTCTAGTCAAAGGTTTCAAACGAAAATGGACGTAAGTAACAGATGAGTGACGTAGACCCTGAGTTTGTAATTGATCAATATTATTTTTTTAAAGACTCAACTTTCTCACCTTGGCCATCTTGCTAAACGCGACCTTGCACTTCTGAGGGTCGATGCCGTACGAGGAGCAGACGGTAGTGAACTCGCAGTCCCTGGAGCCGTCAGCGCTGGTGTCTTTCAGTAGGAACATGAACTGCCTTTACAGCTGAAGAGATTAGTCTCGGAAAGAATGCACTTCCTTGCCTTTGCAATTTTGCTGTAGGACTCATTGCAGGGAGCCATCAGCACTAGCGTTTTCCATTGAAATATGAGCTGGATCTACAGCTGAAGAGTTAATTAAGATTCATCTGTCTCACCTTAGCCATCTTGCTGAAGGCGACCTTGCACTCCCGAGGCTCGATGCCTGTGGTGTGGTGAACTCGTTGAAGCCGTCAGTGCTGCCGTCTTCTAGTTGGATCATGAACTGGCGTTACAGCTATAATAATAATAAGCTAAAAAGAGTTTAGTCTTGATAAGAATGCACTTCCTTACCATTGCAATTTTGCTGAAGGACTCATCACACCTTAAAGCTGTGTCGCCACCAACACTAAGATGGACGTCTGAACGAACCGCTCTGCCAAGAGTGTAGCGACAGAGAAGAAGAAGAGTCACCTTAGCCATCTTGCTGAACGCGACCTTGCACTCTAGAGGGTCGATGCCGCACGGTGAGCAGACGGTGGTGAACTCGTCGCAGTCGATGGAGCCGTCAGAACTGGCGTCTTCCAGTTGAAACATGAACTGGCTGTACACCTAAAGAGTTCAGTCTTGGAAAGATTGGACTTCCTTACCTGCTGCTTATCACAGGAAAACATCAGCACTGGAGTCTTTCAATTGAAACATGAACTAGCTCTACAGCTGAAGAGTTAAATAAGGTTCAACTGTCTCAACTTAAAGCCGTATCCACCGCCAATACCAACATGGACGTCTCAACGTGACAACGACCGCTCTGTCAAGAGCGAAGCGACACAGAAGAAGAAAAAGTCTCACCTTAGCCATCTTGTTGAACGCGACCTTGCACTCCTGAGGGTCGATGCCGTACGAGGAGCAGACGGTGGTGAATTCGTTGCAGTCGATGGAGCCGTCAGCGCTGGCGTCTTCCAGTTGGAACATGAACTGGCTGTACAGCTGCTGCCACTTGAGCGCCGCGGACGGGTTGAGAGCATAGTCGTTCCACATAGAAACCCACTCTTCGACGGAGACCTGGGTCAATAACAAATAGAAAAATTATAATTATTTTGCTTTAAATTTCTGCTTAGCAACGCCGGTGTAGGCGCCAAACCACACTAATAGTTACCGCGTTGAGTATTAGTTCAACCAAATGCAGGAAGCATTGCCCACCCTCCCTAAATACTCATGAAGCACAGCTGAGCTGTTTCCCGCCTCTAGTGGTATTTTTTCCCTGTTCGCTATCTTATCTTTAGCTGATGTAGTTATTAGTACCCAACACTAACGTGCAAAATACCTCGACGAGTTACGAGCCACTTCACGTGGCATTGTCGCTTCGGCTGAGCACGGACGATTGAACCGCTTCACTAGCGAACAGGTCTTTTACTTTTAACGTGGTAACGGTTGGTGTGGTTGGGTTGGGAGAGCCTGCGCCTGCGACGCTTAGCACAAAGCGACAAAGTAGAATATTATTTAAATGATTAAAATGTGTAGACCAGCTCGCACCAGCAAAGTTCCATTTTTAAAAGAGGCTTTGACAATATTGACTAACTTTCTTGTTATGCTGCTTGAGTGATTGAGTTTTTTCCTTGCTGCTTGCAAGGAAAAAACTCAATCACTGTTGTACACAGTATATTGACAAGCTCTATAAATATGTTGGGACGTGTGGGCTACACGTCCCAACATATTTGCATTTGCACGGCATTCTGTAATGCTTAATAGGAGACTACATCAATTAATAACTTTAAAAATGTACTTGTTTACGTAAATAAAGATTTTTATTATTATTATTATATTTAAATTAACGCATAAATAAATAAATTTTATGACTGTTATGATGTGTAATTTTCTTTTGATTTTGCATTTTATTTAACTTTGCTACGACAAGTTTAGGCATTTACTTTATAAAGTTTGTCAACTTTTCGGTTCTTTAAATCAAAAATATTTTTTAAATAAAAAGTTTCAGTCTCGACTTATAGAAGATAAACATCCTTGGGCTACTTAAACTAATCAGTACAAAACAAAAAAGGCTTGAACAAGGAACTCTTAAAAGATTGTTGGGAACAATGGCAAACTTTTTAAATTCCAAAGTTTTGAAAAGGGTGTTGGCAAATTAGATGGGTAAAAGATCTCTATTGTTCTGAACATTAATCATCAAGGCTATTATACTAGCGATGGGCGATTATTACTAAATTAATCGAATTATTCGAATGGTCCCTGTAATCGAATGTATTCGATAAGCAACCGCAGTCATTCGATTATCCTTCGACTATGCGGCGAGCAATACCGGAGCGTGCGGTGCGCAGGCCGTACTACTAACAAATGAATCGTCATTTGTCGCGTCGATTAATCATTCGTTCGCTGCCTGTCCTGTCGCGGCAATTCAATCGAATGCATCGAAGGGCCGAGTATAGATTATCATTCGATTGGCGATTATTATTAGATATTTTTTTTTCCGAATTACTAAATCGACATTCGATAGTTCGAATGGTCGATTGTCGATTCATTCGATTATTTTTTTTCGGACAATCGCTATATTAAACTTTTATCTGAAAATCGATTTCATAGGAACTATTTTGCTTGTCTGATAAATATTTTTGTAGATGATGATACTGATATAAATGTTTATCGTTGTAAAGTTTTTTTTTTTAAAGACATAACTGTCAGCGAGAGATCTGGCAACCCTGTTGCTAAGCTGCTTGTCTATGAACTTGCCTGGCAACGAGGTCTAGGTGATAAACGTGGCCATACTGTCGGGTGTTAGCTTTCGGGTTTTTTAACAATTATTTTTAAGAAAGTGATCTATATCCGTTCATCATTATCTTAGCGTAATCCCGGTTATACACTCGCACGCGTTGGCCCGGGGTCTGCTTTAGACCATAATCCAGTATATGGCATATCAGGTAATTACAGTGGAGCGACTGCAATATGACCTCCGTAACCCTGTTTCCTTACGATGATGTCCAGTACTGTAAGATGCTCTGACAGTGTAAAATCAGCGGTTAGTGAAACAGCTAATGAATATAACTCTGAAATAGTCATTGGTACATGGTGGCAGGTCGGATCGAACTCGATACCTCCAGCATAAGAGGCAACCCGCTAGCCAGTTCGCCATCGAAGCGTGTACAAACAAATATAGAATAATTTACATTTGTATATTATTTTTTTACCTCTGTTGTAGCGTTTCAATCCACACAACAGCAACAGCTCTTGTTGTATTCAAGGTTTTAGCACCATACCAACGAAAGGAAGTAAAAAAGTAAAATTGCGGAATCAGTGATTATCTGTGGAATCGTGAACGAAGCTCTGAAGAAAATTGTATTAGGAAAGAAACCAAAGATTTTCTCCGATTTTTGCGAGCTAGCGGTCAAGTAGAATATGTTCACTAAAGCTGTGAAAAGGATTTAGTTGCAACGTTTAGTTAAACACTATCTTACTTTACCTTATAATTACAGTTCGCTTTGCTTAGCTGGGTTAAAAATTTAAGTGATACTGCTTTATCGCCACCAATTTAGCTACCCAAATTAAAATTATACCGTGACACCGCATCGCCACACGTGTCATTTTCCAACATCATGTCATCAACGTATACGTCGCGTTTAACCCAATGGGCGTTGCTCATAAAATCAAGTGGCTTTGTGCGCCCTAACAATGCCCACCGGCCCACTGTGTAACAATAACAGAATTACCGAGCAAAAATGCTAATAAAGTCGCCAAAGGGTATTTGCAACAATGGTTATACTCGCACAATTAAGCACGCCTCTGACATTTGCCGTATGGTTTTGTTGCGAGAAATACAATTTTTTTGGCGGATTCATTAGGAGAAATGTAAATATGTTCTGTGCAATCAGTGGATTTTTTTTGTAACGATTTTTGGTAAGTTAAATAAATAAAACAAAAAGAGAATGGGTAGCGATGTAGATGTAAGCTACCTACGCACTTATTGAATTTGAATAGTTACGTAAATATCACAGCTTTGTATGTACCTGCGTAATAAAAATGCAAATACGACTCGGTGAATATTTTAAGCCTTAGTAGGGCGGGCGGTAGGGCTTCTGTAGACTTTAGAGCCTACAGAAGCCCCTACCTGAAATTCAGTTAGGTGCTTTGACGTCATTTGCTATTTTTGAAACAAAAATTCAGGGAAGATATTTAATCCCGTCTAAGAGTATACGTCCACGATACTTTCGAGTAGCTATTGCCTTTTAAGTTACTTTTAGGTTTTTTCTTCAAAATAACTCATTGGTCTAGTGGTCAACACACTGACTTCTATCCACGAGGTCCTGGGTTCGTATCCAGGATACGAACGAGCCAGGACGACTGTTTCGGGTTTTTTCTGTCTTGATATGACTGAAAAACTGGTCAGAAAGCCGTTGGCCCTTCGGCTTATCTCTCTCCGTTCATGGCCGTCTCACAGAACTATGAGAGAGAAGGAAAAGTGCACCTGCGTATATTGCACACACTTGTGCACTCCATATCTCCTACTTGCCTAGTTCATTCCTGTTAGATTAGTTCAAATTCGGTAAGAGAGTATAAGTCTTAATATTATCTTCAATCATTTCGGTATTTATTTCTAGTTTGAATACACAGAGCAACACTGCAAGTTAGAAACAGACTAGACAAATAGATCTTTTACTTCGGATTTGAATCGATATACACGATATTGTTTAAAGTACGTCGTACATCTCCTTCCTCTGTACATAAAATCCCATATTGGGTTTCCCACAGCTATGCCACATGGATACAAATTTTCTTCAATTTTGCTTTTGTATATATCTCAGTCTCAGTATTACTAACCATTAGGTGAACTGTGTGCCTGAACATTTATGGGGCACATTTTGAACATTCTCTAAATAAAATAACTTCAGACTGAGCGTTTTGATCGGCATCGTAAATATATTATTGCACTTGAAAAAATTACGGGAAAAAAAAAAAAAAAAAAAAACAATAATTTACGGCATCGTAAAATTAAGATTGTTTTTATACCAGTTGGCGGGTTAGATTCCCGGCGCAGACAGGCGAATTTTCAAGAATCATTGAATGCAGTTAAATAGTTTATCAAATCAAAATGAAGTCTCTTTTTAGTGAAATTTACTCCTTCCATGTAGCATAGCCGTGGGATGCACTGTATATAGTAAGAGATACACCTGACACGGATGCTAACTAGCTTGACATGTCGCGGTGCAAGTAAACCGCAATTTCCTGGAATTTCCAGAATGCAACTTGTGGAACTAAGGTTTGCGGTGTTTGCGTCCAATTTAGTCGGTAAACAGGAACTAAATTGGTTACCTTGACTAAATGTTGCTGGAGTTGGTTAATATTAGATATCTATCATAGTTATGCATAGACAGAAACTAGGTTTTCGAACATTGAACGAAGTTCAAACCGTTCATTCTGTTGATATTGATTTCAAAATAAGAGAGTTGATTTAGCCTCACATTTTAGCTTGTGTAGTTGGTATTTCAGATATGTATATTATGCTAGTTGTATCCCATCATTGAGCAAGTCACACATCATTTTAATAAACCCTTCCTTAGTCCAAAATAATTTGCTATTATTGTCTATTATTTTATTAGTTCTTTCTTTCACAAGGGAACTACTCCTTCAAACTCCTCTCCAAAACTCTACTACTTTAAGACCTCACCAATTCACGGCTCCACCACTCGACCACTCCACGGTCCACCACTTAACTACTCTACATATCTTTTAAACCAAAGTAAGCCAGTCATCGTCGTAAATACGCGATCTTCTCACGCACACACTCAAACCAAAGTAAGCCGATCGGCCGCCCTAATATCTCACACATATAATAACCCTATGATCTCACACACACAGGCTTGAATTCTGCTTCACTCTTTAGTATCGCGGTACGGAGTCTATATTTTTGTCAAGTCGATGACAGTATTGTAGAAAAGCTACTTAAAAAAAATCTTGCTCTGAATGCAGGCCGCTTGTAACAGAATACTTTGTTAATCTATGTTCAGCAGTGGACGTCCTGCGGCTGATAATGAAATATTGCTCTTACCTGACCATCCTTATTAGAATCAGCCCTCTTCCTAAGCCCGTCCCAGATCTTGATCATGATTTCGTGTGTTTCACTGTGCTTGGCATCTCCTGGTTTCCAGCCACGAAGACTGCATATTTTCTGTACAAAAATACTTTTATTCAAATATATCTACTCAGACCTAAAAAGAAAATAATGTTTATCAATGCATGGTAACAAATGTGTATAACTAGTATCTACTAGTACTACTAGTAGTAGGTCCTTAGTACAAAAAGCTATCAAATGTGAATCTGTTAAAAAAGGGAACGCCTATGATAGCTCATAAGTTTAAATTGTCAAATGAAATTTTTGAGTCTAGATAAATTAAATAAATATAATATGCGTTTCTGACGCTTTTAAGGTAATCATAGCCATAGGAAATCCTACGTCAATGACACATGATTATAGGTGCCTGTTTCTCATTCCAACTGCATTTATACCTCTAATGTTAACCTCCATCATTAATCAAAGTTTGAATATTAACACGTTCAAATGTTGGCTAAGTCCAATCACATCTTACAATATCTTAAATGCGTCATTCGACATGAAACTACACTTCCTACTAGAGACACAAATATTTAACTGCGTACGACAAAAACTTCAAGATAAAATGCAAATATTTTTTGCCTACGAACGTTATAGTTCAAGGCTATAGAAGAAACAGGGGGAAATGACAAATGTCGGTTAGTTACGAATGGAAATTCCAGCTCAAAGGGTTTCGTTACATGAAAAATAAAAAGAGTAAAAGATGGCTTTTTAAAAAGTTGGTAGGATCCTTACAATAGATTAAACTACACCTTACAAAATCAGAACCAAAATATTGGACAAATGACAATGACAATTATATTAGTTAACCTGTTGTTAGGTGATAATTTATTACATTACAATTTAACAATACGCTAAGTTGGCTTTTAAGTTAGCCAAATGGCCTGTGGCTTTTTTAAAATTAAATATCTACAAGTAACAGGTATGGTTCATCTTAGAGAAAAATCCGAAAAATAGGTTAATTTCGCAGTTAAAAGAAAGCCGCAAGAATTTATCCGAAAAAGGCAAATTGAATCGTCAGAATTTGGGTATAAAATTGAATTTTCATTAACAATACATTACCTCTATTGCCAGCTCAAAGTCTTTTCTCTCTATGGTTCCGCTCTGGTTGACGTCTGAAAAAGAGGAATGGCTGTAACGATGCCAATTTGTTGTAAGTAGAGATGCCCAATTTCTGTGTACTTATGTATCGATGAAATCTGTGGATATTATTCGCATTTCTATATAGATATAGATAATCGTTTGGTAAAGAGTAAGGCAATAACACGTTCTTTACATAGTTATCCTAAATAGAATTAAGGCTTTACCTTTGTTCTATTTAGGATAACTATAGAAAAACATCAATGTTTAAAAAAATGGATAAAAATATGTTAGGCATTAATTTCTGGGCTTTATTTTACTATGAGGTGATGTTGAATCTAGCAGCTAGACTCCAGCAAAAATACTCGTTGTATGTTTAGTAGACAAAATTAAAAAAAATCGATAGATTATTATGATTACCACCTAAGGTGAACTAAGTACCTACGTATTTAAATCTTTTAAAGACAAATTAAATAACTTTCGTAGCGATAAATTTTATCGATACAATGAAATAGCAACCCTAACAGAGGTAATTTCGAAATAATTCGATAAGAAAATTTTGGATGTTTACCGAAGAAAACGTTGAATACGTAGAGGAGCTTTTTTCGCCTAAACTCGGAGACCGACATTGTTTAATCTGAAACAAAAGAAAAATATGGTTAAAAAGAGTAAAAAAAACATATTTATAGGGTTGCTTAGTAAACGTATTAGTTGCTTAGTATCAAATCAATAGTCAAAACTGGTGGTTGTTGGGTGGTGATGGTAAAGCATCGAATGTGAAGGATGGCAGATCCATCTATGATGATTTAACAGAGCCAGCTCAAACTGCAATGTAACGAAAATTGTGTCAAATAAATTAAACAATAGAAGAACAGTAAAAAACACATCGAGTTTAATTTATTCTACGACAAATAAAATCTGAGTCGTAAACCAATATTGTATTTCAACAAATCAACTGCGTAAAAACAGCAACTACATTACATTTATTTTTGGCCCAGCTGGTTTTTATTAAATGAGTCAAAACGAAGCAATTTGCCCATCTATCAAAGGGGAGTTTCACCACAGCTATAATTCACTGGTTCAATCGTAATCCTTAAATCCTGTCTGATAAACTGTTCAGATATAAAAACTTTTTGTTCGGTCGGCAATATAACTCCAGCTTTGCGAAATGTTATTGTAATCAAGTCTGTAGCGTTCATAACAACTCTGTAAAAAATATTTGACGCTTTTGTTCAAGAGGAAATGAAAAACATTTTTATTATTTTCGATTCGTTTGCCGTGAAACTTTAAATTAAAAAGAAACAAAAAATGGAAAATGATTTTGAAGAAATAAAAACAAAGAAATTCAAATGACCGAGCGGAAGGAGGGTTATGTTTTTTGATAGTATGTTGTATGTATGTTTAATTGTTTGGCAATGATAGGCTTAGTTTTAAATAATGGTCTCAATAAACGAATTATCAAAAAAAAAAATTGTTTGCAAAAAAAAAAAAAATTTTTGGCACGCCCTACAACCCAAACGGCTGGACAGTTTTTGACATATGAGGTGTCGTTGAATTTGTCAAAATTGTGAGTGACATATGCTATATACATTTTAAAAATGGGGCCCGCAAATTTTATTAAAGGGGGGAGGGGTGATAAATTTTTTCCTTACCATAGCAATATGGGTATCAAATGAAAGCTAGTAAAAAGACCATTTCAAAAATATAATATTTTTTGCAGTCGGGTGTTTTGTTTTTTCTTAAATTATGTTTGCTTGTTATCCAAAGAATACCTATAAGTTAAGTACCAACGAAAACCTAAAAGTTGACAAATGTACATTTTCATCTCACCTGTTCGGAAAGTTGAACTTTCATGTGTAGACAGCCGGGTGGGAAATAGTTTTTCTCTCCTACTTTGTACTCCACTACTACTACTATTGAATAAAAGGCCACTATCGAGAGTATCGATAGTTATTGCAATAGTCAGAGCTGTATCAGCTATCGATAGTGATTTTAATATAGAACTTTATTAGTATTGAACTCGATAGACTATCGATAGTTGAGGAAAAAGCAATAGTATCGATAAAATGTCGATAGTATCGATAAAATATCGAGAGTATCGATAAATTATCGATAGTTGAGGCAAAAGCAATAGTATCGATAGTTGAGGCAAAAGCAATAGCATCAATAGTCTATCGATACTATCGATATTTCATCGATACTATTGCTTTTAATGCTTTTGCCTCAACTATCGGTAGTCTATCGATAGCCTCGATTTCCTCACATTCGAAATGAAAAATAGTATGTTTAACTCGGGTGAAAGCACCCATTCCACTCTCGAGCTATTGGCGCCTCGAGTGGAATGGTCACTTTCGACCCTTGTATATCTACTATTACGTCACGTCGTATTTTAATAGTTTTTTTAAACAGAAATACAAAAGATATAATCGTTTGCTACGAAACAGTCCCGTAACAACATCTTACCTAAAAAACACCAACTGTGTGACATTTTCCTTAAGAATTTAATTATTTCTCGGAAAAACACGTCGGAATGTCAGTAAAAAGTTTACTTCATGTTTTATGACAGGGAATTTATTACTTACTGCCTTTCCCATTATCAAGAGAATTAAATAAAAGGAAATCACCTTAAAAGCATTTACGACACACCTCCAATCTATAAAATATAGAGGAATGGCAATCGGAATTACTTAAATAGTATTTATTTATTTAATGTAATGAACCATTTCTAGTGTTTTTGTAACTAAGCTTATTTATGATCTAAAAACATATTGATAGACTACAGGCCTATGTCCAAAATGGATGGGTCGTATGAACCACCAGGTTACGTATATAAAAATGGCCACAAAGTCGGTAAATTTTGATTTTCTCAAAAAAAAAAATTACCGACTTTGTGGCGCACCATTTTTTTACGGCACTGCGCGCTTTCTTATTATTTTTCATGGATCTATCGATGGTAAAAATGAAGTACAAAAATATATGACCAAAATGTACTCACTCTTCTCCTGCACTTTTGAATTCTCACCAGCACTCAGTTGGACAGCTTACAAGTGACGGCATAGTGCTGAATCTTATTACTATATGCTCTTATATCGTCCTACATACGTCACCTGGTGGTTCATATGACCCATCCATTTTGGACATGGGCCTGTAGTCTATAAGTATTATGAAATTTTTCGTAGTTTATGAACGCTCAATTCTTGTGGTATTTCGTTTAAGAGAATAAATGAAACCTCTAGACTGAAAATTCAATATGCTTCGTTATTACTTTTAGAGTATTTTTTAAAAATAAATAATAGGCAATTTTGTGGCAACCCTATTGAACGATTAAAGCGCACCTGTCGTTATCCCAGCTTCGTAACAATTAAGTTAATAAGCTCGACTTATCAAAGTTCAGTCCTGCAATGCGTGCTTCAGACCCTCCCCATAGTCGAAATAAAACAGCCTACATTCTCATATTAAACTTACAAAAATAATAAAACATTTTGCGAAGTTATTGATAACAGCTGAGAGCAACGTGATTGCATAAGAATGTATTTTGTGATAGAATTTGTCATCGGTATCCAATTTTTTGACACAAAAAGGTATAAGTAGTTTTTTTTAAAACAATCTTTAGGAACATGATTGCTTGATCGGTTAACTTTAAAAAGATAAGACCCGAGTTCACCAATTTTTAAACAGTCGGTAAACATCAATTGACGCTTTATTCGACAGAATTTCATACAAAATAATGTCAAATTATTCTAGACCGGCAGTTTAAAAATTAAAAATGTGTTGTTGAACACAACCCGAAGTATTTATAATCGACCATAATAATAGAGATAAAATAAATAAATATTATATTCACACACAAGCCTCTCCGTGCTTTGCAAGGCACGTTAAGCAGTTGGTCATGACTAATATATGTTGGTATTAGTCGTTAAACCAAGTCAGAGGCCCTAGGGCGGCTTGATACGAGTAACATCAGACAGTAAAGTTGGTTACTTGCCTTACAGACACCCCTCCACCAATCCGCACTGAGCCCGCGTGGTGGAGTATTACTCGTAGCTCCTCATAGTTGAGGTGAGGCCTTTTCCCAGCAGTGGTATATATAGGCTGACTTCACATAAGCAACCAGAAAAAGTAATACTGTCCTCCGCTTCTTACTTATAGGCCTGCTAATTGTATGCGTTGCCCTATTTTTTTTAAGATTTAATTTAGAAAATATAAACAGATGCGAAAGCTGCGATAGCTTGTACAGAAAGGGCTGTATTATTTTGTTTGTTGTTAAGCTGACCGATCCATTATATTCAATTACAAGGCAGCTCCATTAGAATTCCTTTGATTTCATATGCAGGACTTGAAAGCGATTATGATTACTCGGAAATAATTTATAGCTGTAGCGATGGGCGATTGTTCGAAAAAAAATAATCGAATTAATCGACAATCGATCATTCGAACTATCGAATGTCGATTTAGTAATTCGGAAAAAAAAGTCGACAATCGAATGATAATCTATACTCGGTCCTTCGATGCATTTGATTGAATTACCGCGACAAGACAGGCAGCGAACGAATGATTCGAAGCGGCGAATGACGATTCATTCGTTAGTAGTACGGCCTGCGCACCGCACGCTCCAGTATTGCTCGCCGCATAATCGAAGGATAATCGAATGACTGCGGTTGCTTATCGAATACATTCGATTACAGGGACCATTCGAATAATTCGATTAATTTAGTAATAATCGCCCATCGCTATGCTTTAAAGCTGTAGTTTTAAAAATCTTGACAACATAAGGAAATATCCGCCGCAACTTAGGTTTTTTAAGTGCAAAAAATGTATTTAGTAAAATTTTCTTGCAAAACAGCCCACAACAATAAAAGTGTTTTTGTAATACAAATGTGTATGGATATACGTACCCTTTATTTTATTATTATGTAAATAATAAAGGGTACGTATTCTATGTGAAGTCAGAGTCAATTTGAATGAATTTAAGTCGATTCATTTAGTTATAAATGTATATCTAACTTTTTACGAAGTCCCTAAAATCTTTTGTACACTAAATATTCAGAGGAATGTCACAGCTGTCTACCAAATACATTACACGAATACCACACCTCGTTATAAAGTGTGGTTATAATACTTCAGAATATAGACGAATAAGTATTAGATATTTACTGCAAATATTCGAGAGCGTTGTCAAAAAACAGCTCTTCGATTTTCTTCAGGTGCCTTTTATTTATTTCGTCGTTGGAAAAAAGGCCTTACATCCAATCCATTATCATATTAACGTTAATACGGGCTGTCAAAACTTCTATTCTATTTTGTTTGATTGAATACGAACATGGTGATAAATTGTAACATTTGGTCAATCGATATAAAATACCGCGACGCAACAGAGTTGTCACATGTCATAGAAAAATCCGCCTCGTTGGTCTGGTCAGGACGCTGCGTACTCTCCATGAGGTCCCGGGTTTGAATCCCGGGTCAAGCCGAAAGTTTCTGGGATTTTCTGTCTTCAAATAACTCAGACACAGATTAAGAGAGGAAGTTGGTGGTGCTAACACCCTTGTGCCTCGGAAAACACGTTAAGCCTTTGGTATTGCGCCTGATCTCTCTTCGGTCATGTCGGATTGCCGTCTCACCGGACTATGAGAGTGAAGGAACAGAGAGTGCACCTGTCAATTGCGCACACGCTTGTGCACTGAATGTCTCCCGCGCATTTTGTTTAATCTTTGTTGAGCTTGTCCGCTGTAGTCGAAATCCGGCTAGGAGGACATTATTATTATTGTACATAAATTCTAAACTAAACAATAAAAATCTATCAATAATAAACAGGTTTTGAACGTGCCGCTAGGAGCTGACTACTTGCCGTAGGAATTATCATAAACACACGAAATAATGTTAATCGCGTAAGAAAAACTCGCAAAATCCTACGAGATGTTGAAAGATTCTAGATAGGGTAAACGTCCCGAAAAACACTTTCCAAGCGATAAAACTTACGCCTATGTTCCCGAGACTTTGATCACGGCGCAATTCGACGACAAAGAGTCGCAATAAAGAAACAGACGTTTTGTATACAAACCACATTTCGGTGAATTGAAATGGCTGAATTCTGTAAATAAATAGCTAGGAAAAATACAGCATTTATTTGTTATTTGAAGATTGGTATGCACCTATACATACATACTTAAGATTGATCGAAGAATGTACACATGCATGGCAACTTCCTACAACTGTCTTCAGAATCAAACAACCAATGTTTATCAGAAACATTTAAATATTTTTAAATATCATTTAAATATTATTTGGGATATTTTTTTCTAATTTACGATATCTTGCACCGCCTGTATTTCTCTGTTTGGACCTATGGTTGACTAGTAGAGAATGCTTTTAGCGTTAAGTCCGCCATTTGTACAATAAACTGTGTGCAAAAAGTTTAAATAAATAAATATTTTGACAGACAGACATATCAGTAAGTCGATCTGTTACCTATTGAACATAAATCTTACTAAGAAACCAAAATTATGAAAAGATAGGGCAGAAAATTACCGGCACGTAAGTCCAGTCTTTTTAAAGTCAGGTTTAATTGCCACTATCAAATATTAAAATAATAGTTACTTACATTTACATCTATTACTATTATTGATAGTTTCACTATCAATAGTTGTCGCAATAATAGAGTCGATACTATCGATAATACTATCGATACTCTCGATAGTGATTTTAATATTGAACGTCGATACTATCGATAGTATTGCTGTGTTTCAATAGTATTTATATGAAATACTATCGATACTATTGCTTTTGTTTCAACTATCGATAGTCTATCAAAAAACTATCGTTAGTGGACTATCGAGCGGCAACTAAGAGCTCTCATGTTATACTGAATGCCTTTAAATAGATTTACAAGGTCTTATATCACGTTCAGAACCGCAAAGTGTTCTAAATGTTCAAAGGGCCATAAAGAGCTATCTCTCCTCCAATCACGAATAAATTACGACATTAGACGCGTAAAAGCCTACGACCGACAAAATTAAAATTTAATATTCCATCTAAACAAAGATGGCGTGGAGAAGTTAGAAAACAGTAATCCGATTGGAATAATTAATTATTAGGAATATACCATTTAACAGAACATTACATAATTTAATTTTTAAGTCGCATCTTAAAACCACTGAGGTTTGGGCTGACACGACCTGAGTCGACTTGAGTCGACCAAAAAAAGTATATCCTCTAGATAGAAAGGATACAATGGAAATTTGCTAGATGGCTTTACAAGAAGCGTTACGGGTATTACCTGTATCTTTCCTCATTTGATCTGGGTATGGTTGATTTTGAAACTTTGAAGGTTAGAAGACTAATGTCAACAATATGGCACTACCTCTTCATAATTCACAAACTAGACAATAGAGAGTGTTAGCTTACTGGTACCTTGGAGACTACCGCGGGGTGAGGAAGGAATGGTAGCTCCGCGCCGTAGGAGCCCAGGGCCCGTAGCCAAATGGCAATATTTATTTGTTTATTTAAAAGTCATTAAAGTAATTTATTTATGTATGTAGGCCCACAGGGGGCACTTATACACGTCCCAACATATTATTTTTTAAGCCCTACCACTGCTTCGGGACAAATTGTTGGCTAGTGCTGAGAAGAAGCAGCGCAAGAAACTCAGTCACTATTGTCAAAGCCTCTTTTAAAAATAATGTTTCAATACAGAAATTGTACTAGTGCGAGCTGGTTCACGCATTTACATTATTCAAATAATCGCTACTTTATAATAACCTAAGGACCTTTATAATAACTTAAGGACAACCAACAAAGCATACACTTCACATGCACATTAATGACATAAAAATAACAACTTAGGTTATAGTGCTGCCTTAATTACAGGCTGCCAAGACATGCGCATAAAAAAGTTGGAAACAAAAGGGTACTTACCTACTATAACAAGTAAGAATGATATTTTTTTAAGAACAAAACAATTTAGGGACGAGCGATTTGAATTTACGTAATGAGTATGACATGTCAATATATTATATCCTGTGAAATGCCAAAATATGTATGCAAAAGTCACGTGATATTTCGATGGCTTATGTCAGTTTCATACATTTTGTTAGCGTTATAGAACTTCGCCTAAGAATAAATTGCCATTTGGCTATGGGGCCAGTTGCGCGTACGGACCGTGTAGCATATGCACCAACAAAGGGTTCAGAGGAAGTTTACAAGACATCTGGCTTACAGCGTGGGTAGAGCGGCAAACTCACTTACTTATGAAGAGAGACTAGCATTCTTTAAAATGACTAGTCTTCGCAAACGTAGAGACCTTCTCGATTTAGTTTTTCTGTATAAAAAAGTTAACTATGATCTGCATTGTTTTGAACTTGTACGGAAACTGTCACTTCGAGTTCCTTTACGCCTACCCCGTCGTCCAATGGCCCTCTTCAGCGCTCCCTTAAAGAGAACTGTATTGGACACTAACTCACCTATTCCTCGAGTGGTTAAGCTCTACAACAGGCTTAGTCAATCCTCAGACATCGATATAAGTTCTGTGTCACTTTGCAAATTATGCAAGTCCCTGCAAAGTGTAATATGATGTGTATTTCTTTTTAAAATCAGAGTATACGTGTGTGTGTCGTTACTTTCACACTTAAATATTGGGTGTATTTACGAGCGATATTAGTATTTGTAATGTAGAGTATATTCCCTGTTATGTAGTATATGACTTTTTTTCTTTATGCATGCTGTGTTCGCCTGTAAGAGACTATACTTTTAGCACTGTTGTATTACTTAGTCTTAGTTGTAATATCAATGTATTAGTTGTTGGTAAACCTTTTTTTAAATAAATAAATAAAAAACCGCGCCTTGCGTTTGATGGTAAACGATATGACACAAGAAAAAGTATTAACACTTTTATGTCTCCAAATTTTCTTGTCACCTTTGTGGAACTTTATTTCTTTCAATATTCGACCGTTGTCTATCAAAGTCAACAAGTCCCGAAGGATGTATGCAACAAGTTGCCTTCACTAACAGCCCGCCTTTGACAGAGTCTTCGAATGACAATTTGACGTCAGAACCAGACTACTAGGAATAATTGACATATCGATAGATAGATACTCTTTATTGCAACGAGAAAACACTTAAAAACATATAATAAAAGAAAGACCATGTTGGTAGGTACAATGTAGGCGGTGTTATTGCTGGGAGCGATCACTTTCAGACAGCGTTTGGGAAAAGGAGAATCGATTACATAAACGATAACATGTGTATGGTAGGTAATACTTATATCCTACATCGAACTACCATTCATTTAAGACCTAAGAAGGCCTTGGAAGAATGTTAGACTAGTCACAATTAACATTGAGATGATAAAGCGACATATTCGGATTGTCAATCTTATTTTACTTCCGATTCTGTGTATAATAATAGAAGAGGCAATAGTTTTTTTTTAATATTTTTTAACACTCACAGTGTTATTTTAGTGTGGATTTTTGGTTTCTTATTTAAACGTGTATGTATAGCAGAGGCATTTAAAGTTGTATGATCAAAAAACGCAGTAATGTAGGTATTGTTAACGGAAGTTAATGTATCAATATCCGGGATGTATGTATAATATAATGTCCAATAAAAAATATCCTAAAAGTACAGATTGCTTACATCGATTCTAAAATGTTAACCTCGTAAAAGTCTTGACATTTTTGTGATGTTGATTTTATCTACATACAGACAGACGCTTTTGACGACTTTATTTCATAATATGTACTAATTCTATAGTGGCTACGTAGAGTAAGTATCTACCTATCTTCTCCATAAGCTTAAAGATAAAAATAATATGGATATTTTTGAAATAGATCTTGTAAAACAAACTAAAATAAGCCTGAGGTAAAGTTATGTTTCATCTCTCGCCTCATACGTTATACCAAATTATTAATTAGATACAGTAAATAAGCCAGTGTTGGCCTATTAAGACGGTATATTTACACACACAGTATTCTACATTGAACAGTAGAATGCTTACTAATTTGTAACTTAATATAGGCAAAAATACAGCCAATATATCACAATGAAAACTTGCTTTTACCAAAATCACAATGAAAACTCATAAAAAAATTGTCATTAGCGTTTTAACTTATACAAATCGCTTGGAAAGGAAAAGATCCTAACGATGCTGTAGCAAAACCTATATATGTACTTGCCTTTAAAAATATATAGCCCCCTCGATTTATCAAGGATTCCATTGTCATATCCTGACTTGGTGACAGTGGAACAATGTCCAAGGTATGCTCTTTTAATTAAAAAAAACACACAGTCGAACATAGAATTCCTCCATTTTGTAGTCCGTTAAAAAGTTTCCAATATGATAGGGTCATAGTCGTTTAGATACTCATCGAATAGTCTTAAATAAATAAGCTTATTTAGTATAACGGTAGCTCATCAAACAATTACAAAAGTAAGTACAGATCTCACAAACCAAATGCTATTAAGCTTTTTATTACCGTATGCCTAATTGTAGATGTTTAGCGGCGCCAGCCAATCATCTTTCTTCTCTCATTAAGAGTCAAAAAGACTAACAATACAAAATCTGAATGATTTTATTACAAAATTGTTTTTTGTCAAGGTCCTATAATCGTTTCAACGTCACCCCTGAAAATTTTGTTGCACTTTTTTTAACCTCCTGTATTTATTTCTTTTACCTCCATCTTAATTTAGTTAGGTTGCTTTTTATGCCACAGATTATACTTACTTTATTAATTATTACATTTGTAGCTTACAGAAATTCCAAATCGCACACAAGATTAAATTACATTATCACAAAAAATAATAACAATACAAGTACAATCAAATAACATGTCAATAAATTAAGGTTACTGTCATAGAATGTAAAGAATTGAAAAATTTAAATTAGGAATAATGTCATAAATAATAAAACAATAAGTCATCTTATCTTATATAAAGTCATCAAATATATTACACTGTTAGTAAATATGTCCAAATCGTCATGCTGAGCGAGTATTTCCACCATTCTGAGAAATCACAGCTATGTCACATTTCGAACTTTATAATTCAAATCATTTGTTATTTCTGGGACACCCTTTAGAATAATCTCATTAAAAATTTTAATAATTTGAGAAGGTCTTAGCGTCGAGTTCACCAAGACATGTTTAATATTTAATTAGCCTGTTTAGCATTATTTTACATATTTTAGTCATACCTTAATAATTACATGATATAGTACCTAGGGTTTACGCCATAAAATCAAAACCTAAGCACAACACAGCATTCAACTGACACGACTTCAAATAACAGTTAGTTTTCCAATGTACCTAATCTATAAAATTCAAGTTTTACTTTTCAGACCTCTAACTTATATGTGGTTAGTTATTGTCCCTTTCTGACAAAACAAATATTAAATATGACAAACAAAGACATACGAATTTTAGTGTCGAATCCGCTATAACAGTCATGTTGGACGTTTATGAATGACTATTAGTAACAATGTAGCCTACCGTAGGTACGGTCGGCCAAGAAAGTGGTCTGCCAGTTTTGTCAAAATTTCATGTGTTAAGTAAAAAAGCGATAGGGTTGAACTCACTCTTGAACTTGCTACCTTTTTAACAATGAAAGAGATGCACATTTGTGCACATTAGCATAACATTAGCATGGGAAAATCAACCCTGTTGTTCTATGACGCGCGGTAATGATTTTCAACCTTAGGGTGACAGACCACTTTGATCACAAACCACTGGAAAAAATGACATTAAAGGTGGACTTTAAAATGCCCGATGTTCGTCAGTTCCATGCAATAGGCATGGTTGATCTAAAGAGTATACTAAATTGTCCAGGGTGCATCAAATACTCGCTGGTTGGGTGTGTGTGGCAGGTTATTCATTATTCATAATCGAACAAACTTTTAACACGTTTATAGACGGGTACTTAGACGCTCGTGGTTATGCGATAAAAATACACTAAACTGTTTGCTTTTATAACGTTCGGTTCAACCACATGTTTAGCCTCAAATTTTATTATGGCCATTAACACTTCAGCAGATCAGATTTAGAATATGAATTTCGTAACAAAACGCGTTCGGAAATACTCGGTAAGCACTTAGAGGCATTCCCGTGCGATGAAAACCCACTGGGTCAAATGATTGGGATCGACACTCAACGAAACATGGAATGGCAAACGTTCGGCACAATTGACCCGGCCGGTGGACCGAACATTCGCGATTAGAACAAAATGGCGCCGGTCACAAAATTGCGTTTTTAATTGAAAAAAAAAAGAACACGGGTGTGGACAATTTTGTGAACGCATTTATAGAATACTGACACCGCCAATCTTAGATTTAATAAGCAAAACATGCTCTAATTTGCATCAGTCAAAAACTATTCCGAGTCAACAACTTCGCGTTGCTTAGCAACTAATTCCATTAATGGCGAACTAAAATCAATAGGTACATACAAGATTAATATGCAAATTGTAATCTCGAACCTAATTTCGTCGTTTATGATCACACGCATACGGGCAGTACCGATGCATATAAAGTGTTAAAATAAAAATGAATATTGAAAAGAGAGAGAGAGATATAGATATATAATTATTTCCTAAACTAAAACTTGAAAAACTACTTATTCAAACAAAAACCGTGTCATTAAGGCAAGGAGGTGAGAAAGCTGGTTGCATTATCGCGTTGTATCGCAAAAATTATCCGCTGAGCGAGAAACGAGTCTTTCAAATAAAATATTTAATTTTTACGAAAAGTAATTCTGCATAGCTTCCGCACGGTCCAAATGTTTCAACGCCAGCGCTGACAAAAAATATCGTTTATTTTTTAATATTTGAAAACATGTTTATCTATAGATATCTGCCGAAAGATATTTCCAATTCTTCCAACAAGAATAGCTGTACCTATTCACGAACCTTTTGTTTTTCGCGAGTCAAAAGGTAAATTTTCCATTTTGTGGGGAGCTTTGTGTGTGCAGTTGGTTCCATTAGTACTTTTGAGCTAAGGTAGATACTACGTTTTATTTATGTAATGGAAATGAATGTCATGTTATTTTTTTGACTTGGAAGTCTTGGAACTACAAAAGCTTCGTTGTTAAAAAAACATTTATTTAAAAAGGTTTTAGCTATAAAACTGGAAAAAATTAATTGCTATTTATACATATTTAAATTTCAGTGTTAATTACTGACAGCAAATCGCCATAATGTTGATAAATTTTGACGATTCATGTTCCAAAAAACGCAAAAGTCTAATTGTTTTGTTATTGTTAGGATACTAATATTTAACATTGATCTACATTACTTACCTAGTTGATTTGATATTTGATTAGTCTCAAGGAACAGATCAGTAAGATCAAATACCGCTAAAAACTAGCAACGTAGGGTATCCGATAAGATGGAAAGATAATGATATAAAGAACACATGTGGCAATCAATGGTAATGTTTATGACTATGAGAAAGTCAGTCTGCTGCTGATTATGATGATGATGCTGACAACAATTGGGGATAAATCTTGGATTAACCAAACTGTAATCATCCTACTGCCTATTACCCGTTTAAGTCACATAATATTACATTAGTCCACAGTACCGAAAGTACATTATTTTAGAACACGAATGTAAATTTCATTTCACGCGTGCGAACTGCGGTTTCCCTTCAGAATCAAGTATTTACATATTAAATTACCCACTTTCGCTAAGGGATTCCCTAAGCCCACTTTGAACGTACCGTATTGTGAGAATTGTCAAGAGAATCGCGATTGTTTCTAGCTTTTATTAAGAACCGTGTTGTTTAACAAGTTATAAGGATTTCGAACCAGTCAAACATTTTTCGGAATGTTTTGGCTTTGAATAGAATAGCAAACATGATTTTTATTTAATAACGAAACGTACCTAAATACGTTTCGATTTTCAACTGTAGTCACGTTTAAAACTATATATGCCTTTTTAGGTATGTAATGTAGGTTTAATAAAATTTTCACGGCATTTGGTTCAGTTGCAATGACCAGCTGTTTACATTATTTTTAATACGTTGCCGCACACGTGAAGCGAGTGGCGGCCACTCGCTATTTTGACAAAATATATGTCAAAGGAGCTAGCTAGTTAGTATCAAATTGTTGTAGCGGCCACCGAGCACCTTAATTTGCGCTGGACCAAAGGGAGTGACGCGCTACAGCCACCGGTGGAGGTGTTCAGTGGCCCATCTGCGCGAAGTCTTACACCCGTATGTTAAGACGTTTCCTCCAAACTACCTCGACTCAAACTCAACTGAGGAATCCTCAAGGAAAGTTTCGAGGATACCTCGAAATCGGTATTCTTCGTCAGTAACGAATGAACTTTTTGAGGCTCCTCTAGTGAGGTTGAGTGGAGGAAGAGTCGAAGAAAAATGGCACAGATTATGTCAAAACTAGCTGATTTTTTTACTAGACTTTGTAGTCTATGATCGATCGTGTTCCTCGGTCGAGGTTTAATAATAAATAGTCAAAAATAACGAGTTCCGTTTTACGTTCTTGGAATAATTACTAGCACATAAGTGTGGTCTAAAAAGATAATAATCAATTTTTATAACACACTAGAGATTGTTTGTAGCACTGGAGAATGCAAAATAGGATATGACAACTAAATATTTCCTCAAGGTAGGTGGCGAGGTACCTTGAGTTTGACACTTGCTTACTCAAATCTTCGTCACCTCGACAAAGCAAATATTTGGAGTGGAGGATTTTTTAGCCCTTTATGCATACAAATTAGACGAGTTAAGGTGGAGGTGAGCATGAGTGGAGTCGAAGAAACGTCTTAACATACGGGTGTTAGTGTTTGGGTACACGGCACTACAACCGTACCGCACGCCGTAGAGTCCAATACGTATTAGAGACCAATCATTTTTAGCCGCATAGCGTGACAGTTTTAAATACGATAATTATACTATTCGTCTAAAACAGGCGGGTATAGGTGGTCTCCAATTAAAATTTTGGACAAACCGTCACGCGTGTGCGCACACGCAAACGGAAGGAACCGCATTGCCACTTATCTCTTAACATTTGAAGATATTTAAATCGTACCTACATCACCCACCACCCAAATATTTTTTGTTTTTAGGTTTTTCTGTCTTCAAATAACTCAGATTCGCCCCGGAGTTAAGGAGTACCATCGCCTCGGCAAGCACTTAAAAACAATGGTCCCGCACCTGATCTCCCTTCGGCCATGTCGGTTAACCGTCTCACCGAACTATGAGAGTGAAGGAAATGAGAGCACGTATGTATGCGCACACACTTGTGCACTACAGTAAAAAATAATGTTTATTTTATAATTTATCTTTTAATTCTAAATGTTGTATTTGGTGTCTCCGTTTAAGCATACAATGCCTGTGCCAGGAGACTACGCTCTTCCATAACTAGCGAGAGGTATAACATAATATCTCCTGCGTACTTAACTGATCTCTGTTGGGATTGATCGAGGAGCAATTATTACTAAATTAATCGAATTCGATCGAATTATTCGAATGGTCCCTGTAATCGAATGTATTCGATAAGCAACAGCAGTCATTCGATTACCATTCGATAATACGGCAAGCAATACCAGAGCACGCGGTGCGCAGACCGTATTACTAACTACCAACGAATGAATTGTCGTTTGTCGCGTCGATTAATCATTCGTTCGCTGCCTGTCCTGTCGCGGCAATTCAATCGAATGCATCGAAGGACCGAGTATAGATTATCATTCGATTGTCGATTATTATTCGTTTTTTTTTCCGAATTACTAAATCGATATTCGATAGTTCGAATGGTCGATTGTCGATTCATTCGATTATTTTTTTTCGAACAACCGCCCATCGCTAACCGTAGCTTTAATTCGGTAGGAGAATATTATTATTATAGGAATTTCAACATTAGATAGCAATGTATTACTAAAAAATACAATAGCAAAGTGGCGAATGTAAGATGGAGGCGCGATCGTGGTTCTTCGGTGCCGTATGCCTGAGCCCTTGTGTTACGACTTTATGAACAATATGCCCTAGCTTATCTCTTGGTGCACGCAAGATTGCTTGTTGTGTTGCATATCGCAAGAGGATACTCAAGTAGTTTCTGTAAAAGAGCAATGTATTGAAGAAGATAAATAACCACTTACTTTGGAAAAAATATACTAAATTGTGCAATGATCTTAAATTCCTAACATTTTCGTAAACTTTTTGCGTAGTGCGTACCGCATAGTTACTTTATTTAGTGCTGCATTATGTACTAAGGTTAAAGGTTATACTGAATTGTAGCACGTTAAGCCGTTGGTCCTGCGCCTGATCTCTCTACGGTCATGTCAGACTGCCGTCTCACCGAATTATGAGAGTGAAGGAACAGAGAGTGCACCTGTGTATTGCGCACACACTTGTGCACTATAATATGTCCCGCGCAGTTGGCTAATCTATGTTGAGATAGGCCGCCGTAGTCGAAATTCGGCTAGGAGGACATTATTATTATTATTATTCAACTGTAGAGTAACCTTAATAGTAAAATATTCAGTCTACAAGTCAGAACTAAATTTCTTTCTTTCTTCTTTCTTTCAGAACAGCTTTTATCCAAGTCATGCATATGAGTTACCAAACATATTTTGCCTCTGTGAATATCCCCACTGAGTTACGATTTGAATACAAAATATGAGCATAATATTACCTTGGTTGATTTTCTAATACGCTGAGCACTAACATTAGGTAAGTTGAATGCATAAAATTGTGATATTATCTTGATCTGAAATTTGAATTAAAACCACAAAAACCAGAAATATGTAGCTTTTCGTACTTGTTCTTACTTTTTAACCGACTTCAATAAAGGAAGGTTTACAATTTAATTCAAAAACAGAACATAGATACTTATAATAAGTGTGGTCAGTTCGGAAAAATGATGTCAATAAATTTTCATAAGTATCGGTTTGACATTATAATTTAATAATTATTTTGCAAGTCTGGTGTGACGGAGTTTACAATGGAGCTCAAGCTTGGCAACACGTTATCCGTATTTTTTTTATAAGTCATACATTATTTTAAACTTAATATTTGTGACAGCTTCGCGACTGATTGGGTGTCATTGGCAGCTGACAGGGATCAATGGAAGGTGTTGGGGGAGACCTTTCCCTAGCAGTGGGATGATGTAGGTTAACAAAAAAAATTGTGTATTTAACTTTTAGGCACTATAAGGTCTATTTATATAACACGATTCTCACTATTACCTGTTTATGTACATGACTGTTTGATAAAATAAATGTTCGATCTATAGCTTAAAAGTCATGCAAGCTCTGCAGAAAGCTTCAAAAACATTTATCACTTTGCTTCCTCGTATATTTCACTTGAATTCGAAGAAATGTTTCAGCAAGTCATGTCCCTACTTTTACCACCATTTTCACAACATCAGTAATGTAGTGACGTTCGGAATACAAAATCCAAATGCTTTTATGTTATTAGGGTCCCATGCCCGAATAAGAAACCTTCGCTGTCTTTTTGTCTGTCATGTAGCTGAAACTTGCATAGTTTTTATTTTAAAAAGAGTGTATTTTGTGGCTATTGCTTTGTATATATAAAATCAAATGATGAATCAAGACATTATGCTAAGGATGCAACCTGGTAGTGGATTATGTATCTTTGAATGAAATTATTTCAATCAAAGTTTTGTTGCTAAAGTTGGCCATTCACGGCCTGTTACACTAATTAGTCATTCTGAGGTACGACCAAAATTATACGTTTTAAATATCGGCGATTACAATCTAGATCTAGGCTATAGGCATAAGAACTAAAAAAGTAACCTTATCATTTTTTTCCGCAATAGCTCATATTTTACCAGTTCTGAGACCTTCCCGCCCATTTTACCCACTAAATTAAAAAAACTAAAAGTACCCTTTGCGTGGGGAATAGCCCACGTTCTGGCCTCACTGAATGAAATTCAGTTTTCAGATTATTGTTATGGCAGTGAGTGGAGTAATTTTTCAAACTGACCGTGAATGGCCAGCTTAGCAGAGTAACTGAAGTTGTCAAATGTGACATTTTCAAATGATTTCAATCCTGAATTGTTAGCAACAGAGTTACGTAATTATCCCCCTGATCTAAAGCGAAGCTTGCTATCGCTAACAAAATAAATGACACTGACATAAGCCTACGAAACATCACGTGACTTTTGCATATATATATATATATATATTCATATTTTGTTGGCGATAGCAAGATTCGCTGTAGGAAGAATACACAATGTCCAAGTGCCCTGAAAATGTACCGCATGCGATATCTAAAGGTGTAGTCGATCTAAAGTTAGAAACAAATAATAGGAAAACAAAAGGCAAATTTTTAAATGGCCGCTATGTGATTTAATCCGGAGTTCACTAACACATGTTTAATATTTAATCAGCCGGTTTAGCATTATTTGACATATTTTGTATGGGATTTCTTTAAAATTAACCGTTAATTTACGTTTACCGACTGTTTAAAGATTAGTGAACACGGTTCTTAATATTTTATTCGCTGCAGGCAGGGTCAACACAATACGGAACCGTTTATGTGCGATTCCGACTCGCACTTAACTGGTTTTTGTAACGATATTCCCACCACGACTTCGCAATTCTGGGGTTCGAGAAAACTCATTGAACTGGCAAGCTATTAATGGCTATGAACGTTTAACTCTACTCTTACCATATAAATAGGTATTACGGAATTAAAAAAAAAAGAAAGAAACCTAAATAATTAAGGATATTACAAATACTGAACTAAATTATACATTATACGTATACATAACACAGAATGTGAAAAAACAAGAAAAAGGAGGTGCTTGTGGCGCAGTGGCGGCAGCGCTTTGGTAGTGATACCAAAAGTTAAGCAACCCACGGCGCGGTCGTGATTGGATGGGTGACCATTCCGACCATTTAAGTGACGTTAAGCAGTTGGTCCCGGCTAATACCTGTGGTATTAGTCGTTAAGCCTAGTCAGAGGCCCTAGGGCGGCTTGATAACTTCTGACAGTAAGGTTTGTCACTTGCCTTACATACACCCCTCCACCAATCCGCACTGAGCCCGCGTGGTGAAGTATGGCTCGTTCCTCCTCATAGTTGAGGTGAGGCCTTTTCCCAGAAGTGGGATCTAATAGGCTGACTTATAACACAGAATAAAAAAAGAAGAACTTAAAAATCCATACAAGAAAAAACATTTAAGACAACAATTACCTAAAAGTCAATGCTAGCCACACGGTGCCTGTGTGTCTGTGATGTCCTAATTAGGAGGACCCCACTTAACATAACCAGGCCCTCTGAAGGCCCTGGCGCTGGTTTTCAGTTAGATACTGAATTATTTAATTGAACTGCCTCGTTGGTCAAATGGTTAGCACACTGGCTCCCAATAACAATAATAATCCTTCCACCTACAATATCCTTGATATCGCAAAGCCGTGGTACAAACTGTTTATTATACTAGGCTACTAATAGATATGTAACTCATATTATTAAAAAAAAAAAAAACTCAAACTCTACGTAAAAAGATTTTAAACATAATCTCGGGTTATGTTTTAAGGGCTTCCGGCTGTCGTTCGCCGTGTTAAGAAAAGGTTTCCTTATCCTTATGTGACTGCGACCAAGGAATTCTTTCTTGTCAAAGTTGTTAATAAGCTGACCCCATTTGGCCTACTAGTAGAGTATTTAGTGGCATGGTTTGTATGGGGAACCTTGCAGATCTTCAACAAAGGAAACCGCTTGGCACAGACTTACCTGGTGGTCATCTGAGATGATTTAGCCCAGTACCCACGTGGCACCTCTCTGCAGGTAGGTAGGGGGAGGGGCGGAAAAGCCCATCTACCTTGCTGCACTCTCACGTCCATATATCCAAAAGTTTAGCAAATAGGTAGTGTTTAGTATCATTTCCGTATAATTCAAAGACGAGGAATTTATTTCTTAAACAACATTTATACTAGTTCATAGAAAAATAACGAGTATAGCGCAAAAATAAAAAAAACTTCAAAAAAAATTTTTCACAAAATCGTTTCTTACAATTTAACTACGAGTTTATGTTTTATAAAAAAAATACGTTTGAATAGCCCTGTTTATCTAGAATATATAAACATAAACTTTATTAACACTTTTGACTTATAAACGTGTCAAAAAAAAACATTTACGTCGCGCGGCGGAGCTGCGAGCGGCGGAAAAAGTTTGTAGTATAGATAGAATTTCTCACATATTTTTTAGTTATGACACTGATTGATTAATAGAAGTGATTTTATACATTAAGGTGGTATTATTAAAGGAATACCTAGTAAATATTTTGTACATAATATAACAGAATAAACAATTAATAATATTCGAACAAATGTTTCATTATTCACTGACAAACATAATTATATATTATTTAATTTTGATCATTTTATTTAGTACAAATTGATAACTACTCCTAGTATTTACATAATATAACTTCAAAAGAAAGTAGGTAACAAAGTACTGTACTAAAAATGATAAATTGTATTTACAAACACAACAATTTACCTACCTATTTTTTATTACAAAACCGCCCCTATTATAAAAGCATAATACATTATAACATAACATATGTATAACAATATTAGGAGTATAACAAATACTGCAGTGTCTACCTTGCAAAGTGTTGTCGCCTGTACTGTGCCCGTATAACAATATCTGATTTTGTTACAATATCGGATGATTTTTATTCGCTGCAATAACACAATTCGGTACACCTTAAAAAATAAATATTACACCTTACGAAAAATTATACCTACTTAATCAGGTCATTATTATTAGTCTAAACGCAGTCAACAGAACATGGGAGGATAGTAGATATTGGTTCTAAAGTTGACCCCATATAATGCTCTCAATACAATCACTTGCAAAGTATCTGCGGTTCACAGGGCGTTTTACTGAAGACAATTACCATCTCTAGGACCGCCGACATCTTAATCAGTCGAATATAAACAAGAAGAAATCGTCTCTACTTACCAGACACCATCGTTTTGCTGCCGGCACCTGGCCACCCAGCACCTTTGGTGGCTGAGCGATTCGTTTGGACCGGCACGAATAAAGATTGCCTCGCCTGCCAGCGCAGCAAGACGCTGCTCGGCAAGTACCCCACTCTAACCAAGCGTTTTCGTCACATCCACATCATTCATCTCATCATTGGCCCACTTCCTCGCTGCAAAGTTTCCAAAATTGTCTTTTAATGGTCGATAGATTCTCTAGCTGGTCTGATGCTTGGCCAACCCTTACAATGAATGCGAGTGAAAAAATGCGCAAAGACATTTTTCAGAGTGAATCGCACTTTTCAGTAGTCCATCTCTCGTTACGAGAGTTACCGGGCGAGTTCATGGCTCCCTTCATCTGAGCTATACAGCTGCGTAGACACATGTCCTGATTAAGGCCAACGACCGCCACCTCACATCTACACTGACCAACTTTCTTGTTTAAGAACTTAAATCGATCCTGCGAAAACAGGCATGGAATCGGGCTAGGTTAAAAGATGCTTAGGCTGACTCGCTCCGATGCAGATACCTTAGAACGAGGCGGTGGCGCTATAAGCGACTCCTGCCTCCTAGTAGACCTAGAATCGATGGGCTGGAAATCTTGGCAGTCACATAAGCGAAAGGGATGCTTGATTGGTTGCGACTTTGCGAGGCATCCACCCAAATGCTGTGCCCGCATTATTAGGTGCAGTTAACCGCTGGGACGGCGAAGTGCATGCGAACAGCAATTTCGACGTTCAGCACCCTGATTTACAAATACTCAGAGTTTCCTTGTCAGCTCCTTTTCGAATTCGAATGTCAAATCGTATCGGAGCTCACCGACAGCTTTTGTGAACAGGGTTTTCGAATCCGTTCAGAAAGAAGGTTTTGACATTCGAATACGGGAACGATCCGACTCGGAAACTTTCCGAGTATTTGTGAATTAGGGTGCTGATCTCCCTTCAGCAGCGTAAGTGAGAGAGTCCCCGCAGAGGTTTTAGTAGTATTTGGCCACTCGCCAAGATCCTACCTAGGTTCCCATTCATAGGGCCTATAATAGGGCAACAAGTGTGTTTCATACTTTCCTTCTGCCGAAAATACTAGGTTCTCCAGCTGTCTGACATTTCCCGTATTCAAAATTAGTAGTTTAGTTTTAGACACCACTTCCTGTTTTTCAATCTATATGCTAAATCTGTAATATGTAACAAAATGTTATATGATATGATACGAGGGTCAAACTGAAAGTTCTTAGAACTGGCCACTTATAAACAATATAATAAAAAAAATATTCTAAAATTTGAAAATAGAACTCTTTGCCAATATTACTGAGTATATATTTCATTCATTTGTCATTTGTTTTACGACTTGGCGGCAAATTGAAAATTGTCTGTGTCACGTCAAAATGAATTTAACACGAGAAAATTTTCGTGCAATGATTTTTTATGACTTTCGATGTCATTTAAGTCAACAAGAAAGTTATGATAGACTACGATTGGCCTTTCACGATGAAGCCCCATCTCGTGCGACTGTTTACAATTGGTTTAATGAGTTTAAACGTGGTCGCACTAATCTCACTGATGATGTACGTGAGGGACGGCCTTCTACGGCGACGACTGAAAATAACATCTGTGTTGTGCGGCGTATGATAGAGACTGACAAAAGAGTGACCTATCAGCAGATTCGGACAAGCTTAGGCATCGGTATGAGTCAAGTGCACAAAATCCTCCACAAACATTTAGCGGTCAGGAAGCTTTGCGCCCGGTGGATACCTCATAATTTGACTAAGGCTCAAAAACTCCATCGTGTGGATTGGTGCCGTAAAATGATTGAAAGATTTAACGGAGGTGACTCAAATGCTGTGTTCGACATACTAACAGGTGACGAAAGCTGGATTTACTGTTATGATCCTGAAACCAAAAGACAATCTGCTCAGTGGGTGTTTCCTTTCGAGGAGTTGCCAACTAAAGTGAAGAGAGATCGAAGTGCGGGAAAAAAAATGGTGGCCTCGTTCTTTGGAAGGATAGGTCATTTCGCAACAATTGTGTTAGAGGATCAAAAAACAGTTTCTGCAGAATGGTACACTACCAATTGTTTGCCACTTGTCTTGGAAAAAGTTCGAGAGAAACGACCTCGCAGTAGGATCCTCCTTCACCACGACAACGCCTCGTCGCACACCGCCAAGCGAACGATCGACTATTTGGCGACATCAAACGTTGAATTACTGGGTCACCCGCCGTATAGCCCCGACCTCGCGCCTTGTGATTTTTATTTATTTCCAAAAATTAAAGAAAAACTTAAAGGAAAGCGGTTTATGAATGCTGAAGAAGCGGTGGCTGCGTATCGCGATGCCATTGAAGAGACCCCTAAGGACGAGTGGGCAAAGTGCTTTTCCCAGTGGTTCCATCGCATGCAGCGGTGTATTGACGTCAATGGACAATATTTTGAAAAGATATAATAAAACTAATAACTGGCTAATGTAATCAGTTTTTGATTTTCTAAGAACTTTCAGTTTGACCCTCGTATGCATTTCAATAGTTACTTCACTTTAAATCATAAACACCAATTACCTACTTACAAAGCAATGTATTTTTATAGGTATTTAGATATAACTTCAATTGGTGATTTACTGGAGTTAAACTTTTATTAGTAAACTGTTTTTAGTATTTAGCTAACCTAACTTTTAACTCCTATACGAGTAGGTACCAATTTTTACGCATAAAATAATTAAAATAAGCTAGAATTATAGTTGTCAGTGTCAGTGTTTGAATATAGTGTACAAATTACTACTAGATATTCCTTTAATAATACCACCTTGAGGTATAAAATCACTTTTATTAATCAATCAGTGGCATAATCAAACAAAATGTGACAAATCCTATCCAAACTACAAACTTTTCCCGCCGCTCGCAGCTACGCCGCGCGACGTAAATGATTTTTTGACACGTTTATAAGTCAAAAGTGTTAACAAAGTTTATGTTTATATATTCTACATAAACAGGGCTATTCAAACGTATTTTTTTTTATAAAACATAAACTCGT